>LPNX010624430.1:0-103903 GCA_001517045.1 Pseudotsuga menziesii
AGGATTACCCGTTTGGTATCTTTCGCCTCCAGTTCGCCCACCGACACCAGATGTCGTCCTGCAACCAGTACAACCCATAGCCACTACTAGTCGACCACCTCCCTGTGTCACGCCCCCGTCAACCTCCGCGAAACCACCTTCCGGTATCGCTACCCCATCAACCCCCGCGAAACCATCCCCTATTCGTACCAAACCCACTGGGGGCAGAGGCCCTCAACCTTACACTGCTGTCCCGCCTCCTAAGACAGTCCAAAATCCCCCTGGATTCCGTGCCCCTCCCAAATGTGCGCTCTGCGATGAGTTGGGCCATGCGACTCACCTATGTCCTCATTTACCAGCATTAAAGGAATACATGAAAACGCTCGACGACGATCCCACTATCCCGGTGGTCCATCTAGAGTCAACCCCTATGCCTCGCGACAAGTCCCTATGCACCAACCACCCATGTGCCTTATGTGATATTTACGGGCATTACTCCCATCACTGTCCCGATCTCCCCGAGTACCGACTAACTCTCTTTGAGATGAACAATCCAGAGTTGGAGACTACAAACCTCACCATTGATGAGATCCTCCCCTCAGACCTGGATCCTGAGACAACCCAACTCCCCATTGTAGAGATCCACCCCCCGGAATCTGCTGCTTCAGAAGAGTTCGAGATCATTTATATGTTTTCGTCCATCACCACCCCCTCGGCAACCGATCTGACAACCCAAACATTCTACAGTGATGAAGAAATTCTTGAGGCTCTCACCGCCCCAGACTATCCCTGGGATGACATTCATCATCGTTCATACTTTCTCCCAGATGAACCACCTTCTACCACTGCTCCCCAATTCGCAGTGGAATCCAAAGACTTCCTTCCCCCGAAGGTCGACTGGTTCAAGGACCCTATTCCTGCTCCTGACGCCTTCGAAGAGGGTAACATGGCCAACATCTCACCTGTTATCCAAATCGATCTTGCTGCCCCCGGGGGCACCCCCGAACTCATCGCTTTAGGAGAATCTTGCACTGAGCAGGAGGTTGACGAGTACAAAGCACTCTTCAAAGAATTCCGTGATGTCTTTGCCTGGTCCTATACCGAAATGCCTGGCCTTGACCCGGCCATTATAGAACACCACATCGACACATGGCCTGACATAACCCCAGTTCGTCAGAAACAGCGTCCCATACACCCCTCCAAACTCCTAGCTGTCAAAACAGAAATCGAGAAACTTCGCACAGCAGGATTCATTTATCCTATCGCTTATACCACATGGGTTTCAAACCCTGTTCCTGTCAACAAGAAACAAGGCACCCTCAGAGTATGCACTAACTTCCGAGATATAAACCGCGCTTGTCCCAAAGACAACTTCCCTACGCCATTCATTGACCAGCTCATCGATGCGTGTGCGGGGCATGAAGTCTTTTCTTTCATGGACGGTTTTTCCGGATATAACCAGATACAAATCCGTAAGGAAGACCAATACAAGACCGCTTTTACTACCCCATGGGGCACTTTTGCCTGTCGTGTTATGCCTTTCAGTCTCAAAAATGCTGGCGCAACATTTCAGCGGGCCATGACCTATTGTTTTCATGATTTGGTCCACATCCTGCTCGTATACCTCGATGACCTTACAGCTCGTTCCCGAAAACGATCAAACCACCTAAACGACCTTCGGCAAGTTTTTATGCGTTGTTGCAAATATCAGATCCGCTTGAACCCACACAAGTGTGTTTTTTGCGTTCCGGCAGGCCGATTGTTGGGTTTCATTGTCTCCCACAGAGGAATTACTCTAGATCCACTGAAAGTCCAAGCCATCTTAGACCTTCCCTCTCCCTGAACGCTCAAACAACTCCAAAGTCTGCAAGGGCGATCTAATTTCCTTCGACGCTTCATTCCCGATTACGCCACAACCGTTCATGGTTTCTTGCGCCTACTCCATACCCAAGTACCCTTTGTCTGGGACGAGCAAGAAGAAGCTGCATTTAATGCCCTCAAGAAATCTCTCACACAAGCCCCCTTGATCTCCCCTCCAGATTTCTCTCAAGATTTCATCCTCTACATCTCGGCATCCGAGTATGCGGTGTCAGGAGTCTTGGTCCAAGAAGACGCCTCACGACAAGAACATGTCATTTACTACGTTATCCAGACCTTTTCCGGCCCACCCTTACATTACCCACATGAGGAGAGACTAGCCCTAGCAGTGGTCTTTTCCGTCCAAAGGTTGCGACACTACATTTTACTTAGTCATACCACAGTCATCGCCGACTCTAACCCCATGGTCTATCTATTAAACCGGCGGCTCCTGCAAGGTCGCGTGGCCAAATGGGTCATTATCCTCCAAGAATATGACCATACTTTTCGAACACCCAAGAGCACCAAAGCCCTTGCGCTTGCCCAGCTCATGACGGATCTCCCTTCCTTTATCCCAGCCCCACCTATCTCCGAAGAGTTACCCGATAATTACTTGTTTACCATCTCATCCGATGACCCGTGGTACGGCGATATCTTGTTATACCTGCGCACGCAGAAGTTTCAACCTACAGTCACTCAGAACGAACTTCGTCGTATCCGTCACCATGCCTCTCGCTACCTCCTCATTGGAGATGTCCTTTACCGGCGAGGAATCGATACAGTTCTTCGTCGTTGCCTTACACATGAGGAAGCTGAACAAGTCCTTAATGATTGTCATAGCGGTGCCTGCGGCGGCCATTTCTCAAGGATGGCCACTGCCCAAAAGGTCGTCCGCGCCGGATACTTCTGGCCCACACTCTTCACCGACTGCATCAATGCGGTCAAACATTGCCATAACTGCCAACTTTTCGCCCCCAAAGCTCGGACGCCACCTCCTCCGTTACACCCAGTAGTCACTGTTGGTCCCTTTTGTAAGTGGGCCATTGATTTCATGGAGTGCAGACCCACGTCAGCGAACGGCCATAAGTACATCATTGTCGCCGTCGATTATTTCCCCAAATGGGCGGAAGCCATGCCCACCTTCAATTGTAAGGCTGACACTGCTGCCCGTTTCTTCTTCAACCATGTCATCACTAGATTCGGAGTCCCTAAACAATTGGTATCTGACCATGGATCACATTTTGAAGATTGTGTGTGGCGCGAGTTATCCACCCTCCTCAAGTTCGAACACCAATTTTCCTCGGCCTACTACCCCCAAGGGAACGGTCAAGTAGAAGCAGTAAACAAAATCCTGAAAACCATACTCCAACACACAGTTGATTGGCATAAGTCCAATTGGCACCATATGCTATTTCCTGCTTTATGGGCTTACCGTACATCCACCAAGACCGCCACTGGTTTTACCCCATTTCATTTAGTTCACGGTGTAGAGTCTGTCCTCCCCATTGAGTGT
This sequence comes from Pseudotsuga menziesii, assembly GCA_001517045.1. Classification (NCBI taxonomy): domain Eukaryota; kingdom Viridiplantae; phylum Streptophyta; class Pinopsida; order Pinales; family Pinaceae; genus Pseudotsuga; species Pseudotsuga menziesii. Next base: position 3,350 of record LPNX010624430.1, read on the forward strand.
CAGATACCTGCCTTACACATCGTCGTTGAGCTTCTCCCGGATACCTCCCCCCTTGAACAACGTATGCTATCCCTCGAACAAGCCGATGAAGATCGTCGCGCCACTCTCCAGAATATCAAAGCTGCCAAAACACGCTCCAAAGCCCATTATGACAAACATGTTCACCCTCGAACCTTCCACGAAGGGGACCTCGTCCTCGCCTATGGCCAAGCCCACGACAAAACAGGTAAAGGAAAATTCGAGTCCATGTGGCAAGGCCCTTACATTGTGCAAACTTGCCTCGGCAAGGGGGCATACATTTTAGCAGACTTTGAAGGACGACCCTTCTCCAAGCCCCGGAATGGGTTGTATCTGAAACGTTTCTACCCATAACTGAAACCGCGACCTCATTGGTCCGCATTTGTACAGTTTGCTTTCTTTTTGTTTTTCACCGTTTTTTACCACANTTTGTATAGTTTGCTTTCTTTTTGTTTTTCACCGTTTTTTACCACAATCTCACATTTATCACATTTTTGCATGCCCACAGATGGATCCTCTTCCACCTTGTTACATCGGCTTCGTTGATGGGGCCAGCCGCTGGTCTCCCAACCTAGCTTCTGCAGCATGGGTCTTATACTCCCCTTCCAATGAACGCATCCACCTTGACGGAATATGTATCGGCGCTGCTACCAATAACCAGGCGGAGTATGATGCTGTGACCGGTCTCCTAATTGCTTCCCTCCAGATGGGCATACGTCACCTTCATGTGTTCTTGGACTCCCAGCTACTTGTCTCCCAGCTCAACAACTGCTACCAGGTGCGTGATCCCTGCCTATTTCGCAAATTCCTGCGTACAAAACAACTTAGCCGACAGTTTGAATCCATCACATTCACACATGTCCCAAGAGCTTACAATAGTGTCGCAGACCAAATGGCGAACAATATCCTAGACTGGCATATCAATCACACTATGTAACACCTCCATCATGCATCATTACCCCATAGCATATCATCCAAATATAGAAAAAACCAAAAAGACTGCATTACATCAACATTTGCATAAAACCATAAAAAGACATTTGCATCTATAGGGGCATCCATGTGCCTAGTCATACATGCATCATATCATGTCAACAAAGGGGCATCCATGTGCCCAACAGCCTAGACTACTTGCATCCACGTGCAGTATCAAACATATCATAAAGCGCATCCACGTGCGTACAAATGAGACAACATCACCAAAAAATGTGCATCCATGTGCATATATATATATACAAGTCAAAAAATACATGTTCAGAACTATGCATGTTCTGAGTACCCCAATACTCAGCTATACCAAAAAATATGCATGTCCATCCCTCAAAACTCATCAAATACAGGCCGAAGCTACAAAATATCGAAGGGAGTCCCCTGTACTCACTAAAGGGAGTCATACCCTGCGTCACTATCTGTGTCAGCATCCTCTGACCCCTCCTCCCGATCTTCCTCCGATGAGCCCTCATCTCGCCTGAGCCTCGGTGCCTGTGCTCGTGCCCTCTCTGCTAAGAGAGCCACCCGGAACGCTATCCCTCTGAAATCCCGAGGCACCTGCCTACAATCCCGACGCACATCTCGCGGAAGGTCCTCCCACCCTGCATCGCTCACTCCCGCCAACAGCCGCTCTAGCAGCATCCGAACAGACTCTAGCGCTCCGTCCGCGTCTCGCCGATGCACCGGACCCCGCCCGGGCAAATCCGGAACTCCCACTATCCCTCGCCACGCCACATGCCCTGGTGGCGACTGCGGGCCCACATCTGCAAATCGACCACTTGTCAGTAACTCTATATCAAACATACATCATACATAACATAAAAACTGGACAAAACAATCCAAACGATACATACCATCTGGACCCCATGCCTGTCCTGGTGGACGGGGGGCATCTGGATCCCCTGTGTACTCCATGTCCCTGTAAGGAAAGTCCTCCAGCGTCAGTGGCAACTGGAGTCACTGCATGTACAACTCATCCGTAAAAAACCAGCCCACATCACCACCACCACGGCGGCGCATCATCTCCCCCCACCGAATCATACGAGGCTCCCTCACGCCTCCTGCCCTAACCGGCACCCGCGGCCGCAGTGTGGGGATCCTCTCCATAAAGAAGGCACACAAGATAGACCCAAAGCAGAATCCCTTGCCAGCTTCCTTCACTGCGGTCAGCTATTGCTGAACGCAGGTCAGGAACATCTGACCTCATGCAAAATAAGTCCCATCCAGTGTACGCTCCACCAGCTGCATCTTCCCCCCCGACACCTTCTCAGGTGATTGAGAACCCAGGATCCGCACTATACATGCGGCCGTTGCTCGAACCACTGGCTCCCGTAAGTCGCCAACTCGGAGTGCATTCCGATGCACCCGTGCCTCTGCCCCACAGAACCGCACTGCCATATCAACAATATCAAGATCCGCGGATCCCCGCGGCTGGGTATCTGCCACCCTCCCTAGGCAGGGCAGCCCCGTCAGAAAATAGACATCAGCAAGGGTGAGTTCCACCCTCTCCCCCTGTACTCGGAACGACAGTGAATCCGGCTCCCAGAAACTCACTAAGCGGTTCAGCAGCAGCCCTGCTGACCGAATCATCGGAATCTCAGCAAACTTCAGTAGGCCGAATATCCCAAGCATCGAACGCAAACGACGGTCCTCTCGGATAATGTCCACCAGCCCCTCTGGCATCTCTCGCTCTCTCCATACAGTCCGTGGCATCCTGTCAGTCACACAACAAAGCCTCATTAGATTCTTATTCAAAATAGACATTCTCACCCTTCCCAAACAACTCCAGACCAAAAAGACAGTCGCGGTCCAGACCGCGGCTGTGAAGCCGACAGTCGCGGTCCAAACCGCGGCTGTGAAGCCGACAGTCGCGGTTTAGACCGCGGCTGTCAGAACCAACAGTCGCGGTCCAAACCGCGGCTGTCAAGATGATAGTCGTGGTCCAGACCGCGGCTGTGAAGCCGACAGTCGCGGTCCAAACCGTGGCTGTGAAGCCGACAGTCGCGGTTCAGACCGCGGCTGTCAAAACCCACAGTCGCGGTTCAAACCGCGACTATCAAGCCAGACAGTCGCGGTCCATAGTGCGGCTGTAAAAACCCGACAGTCATAGTCCATACCGCGGCTGTCAAGCCAGACAGTCGCGGTCCAGACCATGGCTGCCAAGACCGACAGTCGTGGTCCACCCTTGTGGACTGTACAAACACCCCCCCGGGACCCGCAACCCTTCCCCCAACCCAAAAAGAAAACAGGCATAAGTTCAATGAAATACCTGGCTCTCCCGAATCTCAAAACCGCCGGTCAGATCGTCCAGAAATCCCACGTAAGCTCTGGTACACTCCGATCGTGTGCGAAATGGGAATAGTGCAAATGACATGTCATATTGGGCCCACTTACTATTTATAGCCCGTTGCCCCTTTCCTTGTTTGGCCATTTCAAACCCATACGGAGTCCGTTTTCCGAACCGTTTCCACCATTGGAACCAGCACAACGAGACCTTCACAATGGTCACTTCATTGCATCATTTTTTTGAAATTATTTTTTGACCATTTTTTCGACCCCAATAGTCGTCTCGGTTTGCGTGCCACTTCGACCGCCCTCCGTTTTTAGCATTTTTTATATCGCCGGATTCATTTTTCCGTGCTTGTGATGATGCTTGAGATCATTTCTTGCTCTCACTTGGTACAATGTCAACATTGCGTCCCTACACCTTGCCGCATTGATTTGCGCGCCACATCGGCCGTCATCAGATTATTTCACACTTTTTACATGAGCCATTCACTCCTGTCATACTGCAAAGGTCTCGTTATTTTTCCACCATCCATCCACCCAGCAAGGAGATCCACCAGTGTTCCCCCCTGCCCTCAGCTCTGATCATTCTAAATGTCCCCTAATTGAACACTTCCTCCTTGCCTGACCATTCCAAATACAGATTCTTCTTATTTGCTTTCAGACTCCTTAAAATTGAAAGCAACCATGAGCACGAACTATCATGGGCTCGCAAAATCCACATGACAGTACCATTCCAACTTCAGAGTCCTCTTCTTTGCTTTCAGACTCCTTAAAATTGAAAGCAACCACGAGCATGAACTGTCATGGGCTCGCAAAATCCACATGACAGTACCATTTCATTCCATCAGAGTCTTCTTATTTGCTTTCAGACTCCTTAAAATTGAAAGCAACCACGAGCATGACCTGTCATGGGCTCACAAAATCCACATGACAGTACCATTTCATCAATACAGAGTCTTCTTATTTGCTTTCAAACTCCTTAAAATTGAAAGCAACCACGAGCATGAACTGTCATGGGCTCGCAAAATCCACATGACAGTACCATTTCATCACTACAGAGCCTTCTTATTTGCTTTCAGACTCCTTAAATATGAAAGCACCCATGAGCATGTACTGTCATGGGCTCGGAAAATCCACACGACAGTAGCATTTTATATATCCACACTTCTTCTCATTCCATAACCCATGAAGAAGTCCCCCCCCACCTCTTGGCACTATGATCAATCCTCTCGGCAGCACCTCCAATCAGGTCGCCTTTGTTCAGAGTATTCTGCAGTCTCCTACCATGTTACCACAGCTTGAGTCTCTCTCAGCCCAGTGAACTGCCCAGATCCCTTACAGCTATGATCCCTTTACCACCAATCCGTTTCATGTGCTGCCCGATCATCCCCACCATCATACTCTGAACAAAGGAAGTTTGAGTCCACCCACTCTACTTGCCCAGTTAGTCCCACCAGTTTATCACTCTTCCCATCAGTACTATCACAGTTCGGTTTTGCACCTCGCGCTCCTGTCAAGGAAACATCATTGCCTTGATAGTTGCAGGTCTCCCTCTGTCGACGACAACTTCTCTATTCCAGAGGATAGACCTAGAGGCTCCTGCGCCTTGGACCCATCACCATCTGTGGTGAGTGCCTACGGACCAGTTTGGGAGGAATCATTATTGCCTCTCCGAATGGTTGTTTCTCACATGTTCGACTTCAGCACCTTATTCGCATCGTTGAGTATCGCGCAGGATATATACCCTTTCCATTCTGGGTCGAAGACCCCGGATTTCCCCCGACTCTAGCACATTGGTGAGTCACTTCGGAACGCCCAGTTATATGTTCCCGTGGATGTCCGGGCTACGTTGGCGATTGTATTCGGAAGCCATTCAGTTCTATGCTTCTTTGAGTACCCAGTTCCGTTCCAGCTCAGTGTACCATTGCACATCTGACCGTTGTCACTCTGATCCAGCAGCGCATCAGTTCCTTCAGAACCACAATCAGTAGCACTGCTGCCATTCCAGTGTATCAGTTTTTTCCGCTCAGACATGGTCAGCTCCGCAGTATGTTCCAGATTTGTGTCCCGTCTGGACTCTCATGATATGCACAGTGATTATTTACTCCAGGTCTTTCATTTTGGGCCTCACAAGTGATTGTTATGTATCTTGATACGAGCATGGGAAGGCCCGCCTCGTCCATCTATTGAGATACTTTCCCTCATCCAGTATTTGAGGACCATTTATACTGTTATGTTATATTCTGATACGAGCAGGGGAATGCCCGCCTCGTCCATATTATCAGATGATCCCTCATCCATTATTGAGGTTATGTACTTTTCAGTCCTTGCAGGTGGTTCGAGATCGGTGTCCTGGACTTCAGTTGCTTCCTTCTCTTCTCCACACCCCAACACATAACCAAATATGACTCATGATGTCCATCGGCCATACGATGAGCTCCTGCCCTCGCACATCAGGGGGCAATCTGTTAACACCCAAAAATGGTTAACTACCTCATCTACCCCACTACATGGTTCATTTGTCCATTTTCCTACCATATTTCCCTGAAAATCCCACTAAAAAGCCTCCAAAAGGCCTAAAATGCCTCTAAAAGGCCACAAAACCATCTAAAAAGCCTCCAAAAGGCCCAAAAACCCCCTTTTTCCTCAAAAAAAAAATGTCCAAAATTCCTCTAAAAATAGCAAAATCCCCAAAAGGGAAGAAAAAATATAAAAATAATGAGGAAAAGGAAGAAAAACCCTAAACAAGCTGCCCTAAACCATATGGTTTCCAAAACCATGGTCCAGCACTCCACCACCAAAAAACTATAAATAAGTGGTGGAGACCCCTCATTTCACATCCACAGTCATAAGCATCCTGCCTCTGCCGAAATTATTCTCGAAACCCTAGCTTACCATCAAGCTACTTTCATCATTGAGAACTCTTTTGGCCCATTTCCACCACCGGAAAAGGAAAAGAAGCAGCTTGGAGCTCGAAGCCACCGACATCGGACCAGCACAACGGACTCCACCAACCTCCTCATCAGAGGTAATATCAATAAAATCACCATTATACATTTCTTTACTGTTTTTGATTCATGTTATTTACTTTCTACTACTTTAGCTTAGTTTTTGTTTCAGTTTATTTTTGTTTACATCATTGAACTGCTACTAAGGATTCCAGATTCCTTAGTAGGTGCTCATTAGCACAAGCTAGGGTGAAAACCCTAGCTACACCCCACTTGGGCCTCCATCTCTCGATAGCAAGCTCACAATAAAAAGGAAATCTTGGGAAGAACACAAAAGTGCTCCAAGGGACAAAGGGATGAAGACTCAAGTATAAGTTCTGGCAACAATGGACTATAGTTTTCTTGCTCTTCAATTCCTCATGCCTTCAATGTATCCAAAGGGTTCCTTATATAGCTCTTCAATGGGGTAATGAAAGGTCGAATCCGAGCGATCTCAATGCTTATGGAAGGCCAGGAGACAAGTGAGTTGGATCCACATCAAGCAAAACTCCAAAAGAATTTGGCCTTTTGCACACATCCCGATGTACGTAGGTTTAAGGGTCAAATCCACCTATATACGTGAGAAAGGGATTAAAAGTCACATGTGCCAATTTTTGCATGTTTTTAGGGATGATATTGGAAACATCAAAGTTACAAAAATGGTCCATAGGGTCTAAGGAGTTTGCAGAGAGACATGGAAGGCCATAAAAGTGTGATTCACCATGTGTGGTAAAATCAGTTGTAACATTATCTTTAATGAGTGCTCATATGTAACTTTCCACTTTAATGGAAGGAACTCGTTTCTTTGAACTAAATTGTTGGGACACAGAGTAGAGGTCTTCATACATAATTGATTTCCTCTTTGACATTGTCTAAATATGTGCCACAAAACTCAAGTGCAAGAAACTATCAGAAGTAAGAAACTTAGTGCCGGTGCTACATATTTTCATTTCTTCTTGCATGATTTTGATATATTTGATTTCCTATTTATTAACCTATTCCTTTTTTCATAGGCTGAAGAACGTTGTGTTTAGTTCTCTTCTCCCAGCCACCAGCAGTGATTTCCACTCATTCAATAATCAATTATGCTTCATGTTCATGCACTCTGTAATACTTCTCCAATTCTTATAATTGAAAAGGAAGAAATGCATTGTTTATTAACATTTACAAGTATTATTCTCTTTATATTAGTGTGTTTTATGTTCCATTGTATGGGCTCTCAGCAAGGTAGAACAAGGGTTCTAGCAGCAATGTTGTGAAAATTAATGAGATCTCTTAATATTAGAAAACAAATTATCATCAGTGTTCATATTTGCTGGGTCACTAGGATGGGTCATATTAGGGTAATCCTCCTATTTGAATATTCTATCCATTTCACCCCTATTGTGAATGGATTCACCTATGTACTAAGTTGATCCTCTTGACAAGTGGGTTAAGCTCACAAACTTACACTAGTATACATTTCACCCTTATTGTGAATGGATTCACCTATGTACTAAGTTGATCCTCTCGACAAGTGGGTTAAGCTCACAAACTTACACTAGTCTAGATTCTCAATAAAATTTTCATTAAATTTGCATGCATGAAAATAAACAAAAGGGGAAAGAGGATATGGGAAGACAACCTATTTCTAATGTTTTTCCAAAGATTGTGCAATCTTGATAGGATAGATCTCAAACTAATGGCTTTGATAGCCTCAAAAATATGTGTAACCAATGGTTTCCACATTCTACATGTTTCCCAAGTCTCCCAAAATCTTGATTTCTTGGTTTGCAAAATGATACTACTGTAATAGCATATCCTTCACCTCCTACTCTCTCTCTCCTCATAGTATCCAACCTTCCAACTTTATTACCCATCCTTGCAGGAGACTCGAGAAAAAATTGCTTTCCTCAAAAGTTCTCCTACATCACCTTTGCACTAACACTTTTCAGTTTTGGAATTAATATCAATATGAAAGGAAAATATTTTCCTATTCCAATGCAATTTGAAATGAGTAAATCCTTTCCAATGATCCGTGTTGATAGCTCCTATGTCAACATGGTTCTTTACCATGTGTAGATATTTGGTCGTAGGTACCCAGTTTGACAATTGGATTATTCTCTCGTCCATTTGCACTTATCTTTTTAATAGAAAGTTTGGAGAGATAGTACACAATAGTGGTTTTTCAAATATTTGTGAGGTGGCATGCTTCCATGATAGAAGGTGGCACGTTGACTCTAGAATGTGGCCACAATGACACAATATCCACTTGGAGGAGGAAACATTGATTATCAATGCCAACTTTTGTTTATGTACTCATTCAAAGACGGTTTAATGATATTTTTATGATTATCCATTCCTTTCACACATGATGAGAAGAGAGACACTCTCAAATGTACATAAAATTACAAACACAACAAAACAAAATTCCACACAATAAGGATCTGGATCACACTTTATTCTTAGAACTGATCTGGATATATTTCACAAACACACACACACACACACACACACAAACATATGATCATCACATCCCTTTACAATTAGATTAGAATGGACACCTATCTAGATAATTGGGACACATATTGCAAGCTCTCTAACTAATTCAAACTCTTACTGCCAACTTTGTAACAACCTGCCAATGATACATTTATTCATTTATTTCTAACACTTTTATTTAGTGGAGAAATGCATTCTCTATGATACCTAGAATTTATACATTAACGTATTGTCAACTTAAAAACAACATAAATAAAATTCTTCCTAAGATGAACTTTGTAAACAGTTCTTAGAATAGTAAGACTCCTTCATGATTCTTTCAAAGTCTCTGTCTTTTCTCAGAGAATTTTGAGAGTTTTTTTGTCTTTCTATCATCTTGTTCTAAAAACTGAAGTGATAGTATTTGATGGAAAGTCTCTTAGTTTTGTAAGGTTTTTTATATGGTTTGAAGGTTGGTTCCTATTTTGCTAAAAGCAGAACTTTCAAAGTGATTTTGTTGTGAAACTAATTGAAGTAGATGCCTAGTTTATGCAACTTTGATTCGAAATGAATAAAACTTTACATGTTTTAATCTTCTTAAAATAAACACTACCTATAAAACTAAGGAGAGTGCCAATGCATTACTAAAGGATATGAGCTCACCCTTGTTTCAATCTGCCTTATTAATCGAGTTCCTTTGTCCCGAAATATGTCTACGTTCCAGTCTCAAAATCATTAAAGTTCAGAAGAATAGAGGGAGAAAAATACTGTCCAAAAAACCGAAAAACTAAAACAAAAAATTGCTAAAACTGAAAACCATAGGCAGTTTCCAAAAGTTTCCAATATGATCGAGGAATTACCCAAAATATTTCTAGAACAATTTTCTATGAGACGAGGATCATCTATATCCGTTGGAGGTCTACTATCCATTCATCAAGGATATAAGGTTCAAGGATCAAAAGGGGTAGGGATCTAGGCATAGCTCAATAGAGGTATCACATGAATAATAGGTTACCCAAAAGGATCTATCTGCAACGAAAATAGAAATTTTATTTGGTATTTATTCAAGAAGTAAAGTCTGCATAACGGTGATGAAAAAATAAAATGAATAAAAGGTTCAATTTAGTAAAGCCCGACTAGCCTGTTACGGTCTGATTCGAGTGAAGCATAAAAGGTCTTCGTTGGAAGTTGTAACGAAGCGTAGTAGGCAGACGGGTGGGCTGAGCTGGTATGGGATGAGCTAGGTTGAATGTGAATGTAGATTCCTTCAAGGGAAAAAATGGAAGTAAGGGTCAATTGATATCAATCGTTTTACTCCAAGTTCTTACTTATGTAATAATGGTTCAATCCTTATGCCTTTTTACCACACAGTGATAAACTTATATAATTGGTGGCATAATGTTTTCGCCAATTTAGCAAGACTACTAGGGAGAAGAGTTAATGAATCTCTTATACAAAACACAGACAACAAGCTATGATGTAGTGTTCTAGCCAAAATATTGTGGTTCGGCGTGAAATATCATGAACCAGGTGGGGAAAATGGGAAACATAACCAATCCCATTTAGTGTACCACTGGGTGCCTTATCCTCTGTCATTGAATCGAAAACCTACCTTACACATATTAGGAATACAAGTGTTTCAACCTATTTTAGTAGAACCGTTCCCCTTAGCATAGAGATATAGGCAGATAAAGGAAAGTGGTGGAAGTCTATAAGTCCCATCATGACTAGCAGACCTCATAGCAATAGGAACTACTACAACATCTTAATATATGATGTTGCCATTCTATGTTTACACTTGGACTATCCCTCAGATATGCATTGGTGGGGGAATATAGGCATAGCTAAGGGGAATGTTGAATATCGATTGGTGAATGACACTGTGACAGGGTATCAAAGAGCCGCCATACATGTCAGTGGCCAATTGAATCATGAGACTTGTCAGTCACAGTCATCATTGACGGATAACAAGCACCCAAAGCTCTAACAAGTGGTGATTCTCTTTCAATCCCAAATCTCAGTTGAGTAATCACTCAGCTATGTGGAACAGAGCCCCCAATAAATAAAAGAATTAAATGGAATTTTTCATCAGAGGATTAAACACAGTATACCTTACCTCCAAGAATGCTACGTGGTGGCTCTCCAACGTGCCTCCTCCAACACACCTCCAACACTACTATGCACCAGAGAAACCCACCACAAACCCATGATCAGAAAATGGTGAAAAAACACTATGCACCAGAGGACCAACAATGCTATGCACCACGGTGGAAAAAAATAGTGAAAAACGCTATGCACCAGAGGGCCAAAACTGCTACGCACCAGAAAAAATGCCCTCATTATCTATAAAAAATGATGGTGAAAACCCAAGGACCAACACTGCTATGCACTAGAAAAAATTCCCTCGTTATCGAGAAAACACGATGGAGAAAACCCAAGGACCAACACTGCTACTATTTGAAAAAACACTCTCGTTATCCAGAAAACAAGATGGAGAAAACGAAAGAAAAAACGATGGAGAAAAACCACAGGAATTCCCTATGCAGCATCACACAGGGTGCACGTAGGCTTATGGTCCTCCCTTGTCCAAATTTGGTCATATGTCTAAATCAGGAGTCATGTCTAAATCAGGAGTCCATTAAGTCTATTTATAGTCATTAGAACCATTGGGTCCACTTGGCTTAATTGGAGCACATGTTTCAGTTACTAAAGTTTGGGGAACACTAATTGAGGCTTACTTCCACTGATTGCACTTAATTGCATCAGTTTAGGAGCCTCCTAGACCAATGCCTAGAATTTAGGAGCCACTAGGAGTGCCAAAATGAACCAAGGTCAGTTCAGTTCAGTTAATGACTAGTCAAGCTAAGTTAGGAGTCAGTTACATTAAGTTATAGTCCTCTGCATTCAGTTAGCACTAGGTTTACTTGACTACACTCATGAGGGGTGCATTTCTCACCTACCACAGTAAGTTAGCCTTAGTCAACATTGAATGTAACACTTGAGTTGTGTTTTAGAGCTCTAATGAACTCCAGTTATGGTTTAAACAAGGTCAGTTAACTACTAAGTTCTCCGACAGTGATTTAGACAAGGTCTTAGTTACCTTACTTTGTATGTTTGATTGTGTGACAGGTTATAAGCTTTTCTTATAGAATTCGCTACAAGTAGCCTCTTCTTCTCACTGCATTTTCTATAGAAGCTCAGTTCTTCTTACTACATTCAAAATGGCTCATATAGTGGAGCCTCTCACTCCCTTCGACGATCACTAGTGGAAGGATGACATGGTGGTAATGCTTCACACCAAACAGCTCTTCAGACTCATAGAAGAAACAAAGGAAGAGCCTGATTCAGATAAAGACAAAGCTAAGTACATGAACAGGCTTGATGAAGCCCATGGACACTTGCTCTCCTCAGTCTCTAGAGATCTTTGATTCCACATCCAAGAATTGAAGACTCCCAAGGAGGTTTGGGACAATCATGCCTCCTTATTTGATAATCAGGATGAGGTGAGGATCCATCAGCTAGAAAATGATCTTATTACTCTCAATCCATCCAATTTTGAATCTCTAAATGAATTCTTCACAAAGCTCAAGAACCTGATATATCAGTTGAAGCAATGCAAAGTGAAGAAGGATGAATATCAGCTCATCCTTGCCATTCTCACAAAGCTCAATTTAGACTACTCAGTCTTTGTATCCACCTTCCAAATAGTAAGGCTCACTACTCCAAATTGGAATATGCCCACTCTTAATGCCTTCATCCAATCTCTTATTTCTGAGAATGATAAATTGATCCAAATGGGGATCATTCGATCTTCCAAAGATGTAGCTCTAGTTGCAAGAGGAGATAAGGTAGAAAATGACAAAGGGAAGCAAAGGGACGAGTCCCCTATGAAGAAAGAGCAGTCAAAAGAACCTTCAGGTTTGAAGAGAAGTAAGAAGAATGGAAAAGGAAAGGTCCTCTGTTCTTACTATGGAAGGGGCTCTCATTCAGAAAGATCTTGTATGAGAAGACAACTTGATGAAATGGCTCTTCTTTTGAAGAAGCATAACATTTATGTACCTGCTAGCACAAGGAAGGATGACTTTGAAGAAGAAGAAGATGAAGAATACCAAAGGAAAGGCCATACACTGAAGTTTTGTTGCACATCACTACATGTATTCCTCATTGATTCTAGAGCTTCCAACCATATGGCTACATCCAGAGAATCATTCTCTTCCTTTTACTTCTTTAATGGTCCTAGTATTTAGATGGGCAATAACAGTAAATTCAAAACAAAGGGGAAGGGATCTGTCAAACCTGAACATGGAAGGTTCAAAGATGTGCTATTTGTTCCCTCCCTAGCTTCAAACTTGTTATCTGTCTATTAGATGACCGATACTGGATCTCCAAAGCGAGTGATATTTGGTCCTGACTCAATGGAGATCATAGATATCTCTATTGGGAGCATCATAGCAAAGGGTACTGCAAATCATGCTTCAAAATCATATGAGTTCTCACATTTCATGCCTCCTTCAGAACCAGTGCACTCTCAACAGCTACTTGCAAGCGAAGGTAAAATAATTGCACCTACTTCTTTTACAACTTCTACTAGTATTACAGATCCATCTTTATCAGTTTATGAGATTAAGATTCAGGGTGAATCGAATCTAGATTCAGTCCCTACTTCCAAACTGGAAGCTAGGAAGATGACTAGAAACTCACCTGACACTCAGAAAGGAAACACCCTTGCTCTATGCCATGCAATCATAGCTCCTTTAGAGAGATGTAATAGAATCCCTGTAAGATGCTATATGGTAAGGGCTCAGTCTCACTACATTTAGAAGAATGGATATGATCATACACTTCTTCATTCAACACGAGACAAAGATTACATTCCTCCTTCCTTCCATCATCATTTTTGGAGAAGAAGTAAAAGTCTACATGCCAGGCCCTAGAATACATGTGCACAACACACCATGCATGTTGCTTCACTACCTCACAGAGATGAAGATTGCAGCAACATATTTTCAAGTTTTTCAAACTTGAGAGGAGATTCTACCTACTTGGATAGAGGGGGAGCTTTTTTCCCATATGGTTTTTTCCCTAGCTCCTTGTATTAAGCAGTTACTTTATTTTACTTAATGTAATGGGTGACCTATGGTCTAAGTTACCAGGGCCCATAGTTTGTCCAAGTTAGAATTCAGAGGGGGTGTTCGGATTATTAATCCTCCCTTATCCAAATTTTGTCATATGTCTAAATCAAGAGTCATGTCTAAATCAAGAGTCCATCCAGTCTATAGTCATTAGCACCATTTGGTCCACTTGGCCTAATTAGGGCACATGTTTCAGTTACTAAATTGTGGGGAACACTACCTGAGGCTTACTGCCATTGATAGCACTTAATTGAATCATTTTAGGAGCCTCCTAGACCAATCCCTATAGTTTAGTAGCCACTGGAGTGCCGAAACCACCGAAACCAACCAAGGTCAGTTCAGTTCAATTAATGACTAGTCAAGCTAAGTTAGGAGTCAGTTAAATTCAGTTCTAGTCCTCTACATTTAGTTAGCGCTAGGTTTACTTGACTACACTCATGAGGGGGGCATTTATCACCTACCACGATCAGTTAGCCTTAGTTAACACTGAATGTAACACTTGAGTTATGTTTTAGAGCTCCAATGAACTTCGGTTATGGTTTAGACAAGGTCAGTTAACTATTGAGTCCTCTGATAGTGATTTAGACAAGGCCTTAGTTACCTATAGTCAAGTAGAGTCTATCAATTCAAATTTCCTCATGTGGATTTGAATTTCATGTGGCTATTAAATCCATTGTACTTCATTGTAATTATTATCCAATTACGTTTTGATTAATGAAAGCATTCACAACTGCAAGCCATTTTTGCACTGTTTCATTCTACAATTGCTGAGTAAATTGTGTGACCTATTTTGTGAGTTGTGTGTTTGTCCATAGATCTATGTGCTCAATTTAATACCTATAACAATGTTATGCCCCAGAGAAACCCACCACAAACCCATGATCAGAAAACAATGAAAAAACACTATGCACTAGAGGACCAACAATGCTATGCACCACGGTGGAAAAAAACGGTGAAAAATGCTATGCACTAGAGGACCAACACTACTACGCACCAGAAAAAATGTTGTTGTTATCTAGGAAACACGATGGTGAAAATCCAAGGACCAAAACTGCTACGCACTAGAAAAAATGCCCTCGTTATCCAAAAAACATGATGGAGAAAACCCAATGACCAACGCTGCTGATTTGAAAAAATGCCCTCGTTATCCAAAATAGGATGGAGAAAACCCAAGAAAAAACGATTGAGAAAAACCACAGGAAAACCTTATGCGGCATCATGCAGGGTGCACGCAGGATTATGGTGGAGGCGCGGGCGAGATTGTGAAATAAAATATCCCCCAACATATTGCATATGTATATAGTTAAAAAAAACCCTTTTTACCCCTAATATACCACCAATATATTGTCTTGTAATTTTTTTATTTTTAACCCCCCCAATACAAATGAACATGATATCATATTGGTCCCTAGGTGACACCCCCATTGTTTAGTCCCTCAGGTCTAAAAAGGCGATAAACCTATGCCTAAGAATACTCTTCTCAAATCTATAGAAAAGAGAGTGTTCCTTTCTCGTATTATTCCACGTTGTCCAAGAAAGTGATAACGTACCACTGATGTGGATGCCCGTTCACATATTCTTAATGAGCCTGAACGGATAGGTTTACTTTGTAGTCAATTCTATTTTGAGGAGTCATACCTGGGCCTAAAGAAACTCAATATCTTTCCCATGAAGTTTTACCAAGTCCGAAAAAGTTAACTCGTGGCCTCCTTACTATTTTTAACGAGGTCGAAGGAGAGTAAAAAGAATGCCCTAAATGTGAGGAGACGAGTGTCATAGGCAGGTGAAACTAGTTCTAAGTGCAAGGAACAAACCTATGCATAATGCAAGGAACATGAGAATGATAAAGACACTCAAGGAACGTCTCCTCAAGGTAAAAGGTGTCAAGTTGTAAAGGAAAAAGGATACAAGGCTGAGCAATGATGAGAGAAAAGATGAGGGCTTATACAATGAGCTAAAAGCGTGGAAGCCGACATCAGGCTCATAAGCACGGGAAGGGAACATGCAAATGTAGTAACAACTTGAACAACAAGACAAGGCCAACAAACAGTTGTGAATCCAACTAAGAATCCTGTCTCCAAGAAACAACAACATCAGGATCACATTCAAAAGAAAAGATCCGATGCAAGTCACTTTAGTAGAAACACATGTGACTTTGCTATCTTCTACAAAAGGGAAAGTGAAGGAAGAATTGACCGAAGAAGATTCCATAGCACTAAGGCTTGAGGGTTTATAATCAGTAAGATCAACCTCAGAAGGAAAGAAAATATCAACAAGGGAGATAGAGTCTGCAAGAAAACTCAATATCACAGTAGTTGAGAAATTCAAAAGAAAAATCAAACTCATCAGGATCACTGACTTGCTAATCAAAGGGAGAGTTCAAAAAATCAACAAGACCAATAGAAGGATATATACCAATAGAAATATTGGGCTTATTAAAATATTTAGGGTTAGACTTAGTCACAACTAATCCGACATCCAATAGAAGATAAGACTGTATCAAAGACTCTAGGAAGACTTCATCTGAAGGAAGGAGATAATATGAGATAGGACACATGTCTAAACTTTCAAATGGATCGACAAAGTGGAGAGCAGGATCCATAGTATGTATAGGATGAATCACTTGGTCAACTGCTGGGACCAAGTCCCGAGAAGGTAAGCATGTAAACTGAGGCTGCTTCTCAGGAGAAATTGAACACAAAGGACATGAGGCAACATAGCTCACTTCTGGTGGGGTAGTGTATATAGAAACAATGGGAATCAATAAAGGAAAGACCTGGTCTCTAGTTAGGTCAGGAGACGGATCAAGAAACTCCAACTGATCAAGAGTGACAATTTCTTTGGCATGATTAAAGTACATCACATGAAAGAATGTTGGCCCCAAATCTTGCATGGCATAGACATAATCACATCCAAGGAGCATATTGAAGTCCAACGGGTCTTCTATCACCATGAAGTCAACTAAGATGGTCTTCCCACCCAAAGTAACAGGTGTTTGAGCAAGAATTCCCAAGGCTATACAAGTTCCTCTATCAAATGCCAATAACTGACTAGCAGTCAACACAAGGTTGTGAGATCCCATGCCTCACCAAGCATGAGTAGACAAGATACTAACTGAGGCTCATTCATCAACAATACAATGAGCAATCATGTATGGTTCAACTTTGACCTTTATCTGGAAAGGTGCATCAGAAGGAAGGCATGACTCAACTAGTCTATCCCAATCAAAGGAAGAAATCAAAGATCTTGGTGGAGGTTGATAGAAAGCGAGTTCAGTGCCCCCTTGTTCAGTAAGTTCTGAACTGAAAATGAAGAAAACATGACTAGCAGACACTGCACTCTCCAAAGGAAGAGTGGGATTGATCGACAATGGAATCTATTCAACTGCTTCATGAAAGTAACTCTCTGAAGGGAGAGTGGGATTGACCAAAGATGACATTGGGTTAATCACATCAGGATCACTCTCTGAAAGAAGAGTGGGATTGAGCAAATATGATATTGGTTCAACCACTTAATCAACCAAAGGTTGAATAGGTTGTTTAGGAGAAGGAAATTCTTGAGTCTCGGACCACACTCTTTGTACCTCCATGATAGCAGGGCACTGGTGAGTAATATGATCTCCCTCACATAGGTTACAAGGGAACTTAGGTTTTCACTTCAAATGACGATTTTTCTCAATGGTGTCAAGATGACTAGCAGTGGCTGACTATTTTCTCTCAGCATGATCAACAGAGGTTGAGAGTTTTCCCCTAGCATGACCACCAGAGGATGGATGACTGGGTCCAACTTGACTAAGAGAAGATGGTTGTTGAAAAACTTCTGAATGTTAAAAAATAGGATGACCATGAAACCAAACTCTTCTCACCTCTGCAATAGAAGGGAATTTATAAGTAAGGTGGTCTCCCTCACAAAGCTTACAAAGAAACTTGGGCTTGTGTTTTGAATGGGTATTCTTTTCAACAGTTTCAACATGACTTGCAGTGGCTGATAGATTGTCTTTAGCATGAACCATAGAGGCTGAGAGACTACCCCCAACATGACCTACAGAGGCTGAGAGATTGGGTCCAACATGACTTGTAGAGGGTGGACGAGCACCACCAGCATGAACAACAAAGGCTGAATGGTTAGGATGAACATGCTTTGCAGAAAGTGAGTGTGTGCCACCATCATGATCTACAGAGGTTGGGTGGGTGGATCCAACATGACTTGCAGAGGTTTGATGGGGAGGTTCAACTTGAATAGAGGTTGAAGAGGTTCCCTCAGCCTAAGCTGCAGAGGTTGATTGACTAGATCCAACGTGACATGGAAATGTTGGAAGGATCCCACCAGCATGATCAACAGAGGCTGGATGGTGAAGATCAACTTGAATTACAAAGGTTGAGTGCTTAGATCCAACGTGACTTGTAGAGGTTGGATAGGTGCCCCCAGTATGAACTGCAGAGGCTAGGTGGTGAGGTTCAAATTCACTTGTAGAGGTTGAACGGGTGCCCCCTTTCTTATGTGCCTTCTTCCTATTCCTCCTTATTTTACTCCTTTTAAACTGTCGGTTACTAGTATCAATATTTTCACCGCATGAGGTAGAAGGGGGAGAAGACTCAACTACATGTGAAGAAGAAGCATTGTTTTGATGCCCTTGGTATAAGGAGCTTACTTGAGAAGCATCAGGAGCATTCAAGATAGTTGGAGTGGAAAACAACAACATCGGTAGCCCTAGGGTGAATCCAGGAAGATTCGGGGTGGCCACCAAGGGAACACCAACATTCCCCTTGAGAGGAATAGTATAAGGAGTTCCCAGCATGGGAATCTCTTGGTTGGTGTTCAAAGGGGTGTTAGCCATAGTTTCAAACAATAATATAGGGTCTGAGGTTGACAGGAAACCAAAAGTACAAAGCACACACCTAAAGGAAAGCTACGTACAAACAAACCACATAGCACTCACTAAAATTCCTAAATCCAAACAGACAAACAAGTATAAGATATTATTTCCAGAAGAAAGATGATAGATAGTTACTTGGCATCCCTGTAGATGTTCTTAGGCACAAGTGGAGGAATCACCCGCCACCCTCCCACATCTTCTACTAAGGTTACCTTCCAAGCCCATCCAAGGTCAACTAGAAATAGCGTTTCGGTGTACCTGTGTATGAAACCTACATGTAAAAAGAGACTAAAGGATACCTTAACTATATTGATAGTCTAGAGGTCAGTCACAAGCCTGGTTCGTATGCATGGGCAGGGTAGCAAAGCTCGAAACACTGTCTAAGACAAAATCCCTAGATGCGCAAAAACCTTGGTCTACGCTTTGACAAGAAATTGGAGGGTTATATCCTCAGTCCAAGCCTCCACATGGCCTTGTGCTTAAATATCGTTTGAGAGGAGCTTCCCAAATACAATTAACATAGAATAGGATTTACCTAGTGATCGTCCAACTACGTCTAAAATTTAATACTTGTGGACAGTTAAAACTCCCTATTCCACAAGTCTAGCCTAAGCTAGTTGGTGTATGACCCTATAAAATAAAACTTACTAATTATTTTTAAATTATATCGTTTATTTTAAGGGTTGTTTTTAGTCATAGGGTATATGGCATGAAATTTATGTGTTGTTTTGACTCAAATTTGAAACAAAATGACTAAGCAAAGAGATATGAAATGCAAAGAGCAAAAACTATTCTCTTTATTTTTTCAAATAGAAAACTTGAAAGCCACAAAAGAACAAATTCTTTTTATTTATATTTTTAAAAATAATGATATGCAGTACATTAAAGACAAAACCCTAATCTACATGCATATTAAAACACTATATGTTATTTTTATTTTTATTTTATAAATGCAAAAGAAAAACAACCTACAAACAAAAGCATGCAGATGACAAGAACAAAGTAAAAGGAACTCTATTATACAACCAACAAACAAACTCTAGAATGCCCTAAAGTCAACATAAACCCCATGTTATCCCTAAAGTTGAACATAGACTACATGGGTTCAAGCTTAAAGAGATCTTTTTCAAAAATATAATTCAATGAAATCAAAATAAAAAACTGGGCTGGTATGTAATCAAAGCTATAGGAAAATCACATAATCATTAAAGAACTGTATAACATAAAACAAGATACAAAATCCAATATCAAAGGATCTACGATTATGAATTTATGAAATGAGACTGACTCTGTTTTTAAAATTTTTAAAAGATAACTGTATTTCACTATAAGAATCATGTAATGGGATTCAATTGACCATATATAGGATAAATCATAAGAAACACAATTCATAAGATACACAGTCAAATCATAATCATAATCATATCAAAGCAGAACCTGTATTGAAGATGTAGAGTATTTCATGTCATACAGAATATGATTAAAACTGGATCTCCATCACTCCAATTGCCACCCCCCTTTGCAATTTCTAATCTTGTCTTTTATAACCTTAATATAACATAGAATTTTGCTAAACTGCTCCTGGTTAATTTTTCAGCCTCTACCAACATATTAATAATATATCAGAATCAAACATGGGCCTATTAACTGCTTTCGAAAATGCCACATGGCATTCATGTACCCTTGTGAAGAGTTCGACAGGTTTCTCATCACACACTACATTTGCACAAATTATAGGAAACTCTTTTTCTATCAATCTCAGACTGTTCAAGACATAATGTAACTCCTCATAAAGTTCCCTAGGCACTGATCCACTACCCTTGTTAAGATGTTGGTACTTAAGAGACACATCATTTGTTTCATTCTCTATCTTCCACTGCCACATTTCACATCTAAGTATTGAAAAGTTCTTGATTAACTGTCTCAACCGCTTTACAACAGGGTTCACTTGATCATTCAAGGGCAATAAATCTATTGACTTGGTAGAAAAGCATGGTAACAACTGGCCGGGGTTTAATATTCCAGAAAAGATGGACTTCAACTCTTCCCAAACGGATTCAAGGATTTTTCTAACTAGATGGTCCTTTGCATCATCCACCATTATCAGAAAATATTTTAAGAACGGACAATATTGTGCAACTTTAGCAGCAAAAAACTTAAGCCACTGCAGGCGAAGTCCCAAATCACTAAAACTAGCTTGCTCTATCATCCACTGAGGACCTTGCTCAACACCTTTTCTAAAGGGATCACCAACAACACGACTAAGGCACTGTTAACACCCAAAAAAGGTTCACTACCTCATCTACCCCATTACATGGCTCATTTGTCCATTTTCCTACCAATTTTCCATCAAAAACCCAGGAAACCATCTAAAAAGCCTCCAAAAGGCCATAAAACCCTCTTTTCCTCCAAAAAATATCCAAAATTCCTCCAAAAGAGAAAAAATCTCAAAAAATGAAGAAAAAATATAAAATAATGAGGAAAAGGAGGAAAAAACCCTAAACAGCTGAAACCCTAAACCTAAAACCACATGCGGTTTCCAATTATAAATAAGGGATGAAGACCCCTTATTTCATATCCACAATCACAAGTATCCTGCCTCTGTCAAAATTGCTCGTGAAACCCTAGCTCACCATCGAGCTACTTTCACCATTGAGAGCCCCTTTTGGCCCATTTCGACCATCGGAGAAAGAGAAGAAGCAGCTTGAAGCTCGGAGCCACCGACATCGGACCAGCGCAAAGGGCTTCACCAACCTTCCCATTGAAGGTCAGATTAATAAAAGTCATTATTTACTTTCCATTGTTTTGCTTTATGAAAATTTTTAAATTTAGTTTTTAATTCTGTTATAGCTTTTATTTCACATATCATTGAACTGCTACTAAGGAATCCATTGTCCTTAGTAGGTGCTCATTCGCACAAGCTAGGGGTGAAACCCTAGCAATAGTTTTGGCGACTCCGCTAGGTTATTTCCTGCAATAGTTTTTTATTTTTCTTTTCGGCTGTCGTTTTCGGCCGCCGTAAAGCGCACTTTTTTCTGTCGCAGTCGTGGCCCGACCGTGCATTTCAGGCCCTAACCTGCGACCAGACCGCCGCTGTTGGCCATTTTCCTGTGTCCCAGACGCGTCTTTGAGCCTTTTAGCTGCGACCCGACCGCGTATTTTCCTTCCTCAGTCGCGACCTGACCGCGTCTGTTGTCCAGAAACACGTGGTCTGCCCGCGCCTGTTTCCTTAGAAACCCGCGGTCCGCCCGCACCTGTTTCCTTAGAAACCCACGGTCCGCCCTCGCCCGTTACCTTAAAACCCGTGGTCCGACCGCCCGATCTAGCCACAGACCCGCGATTTGACTTTTTTCCCTTTTTTCCTACTGTTGAACCCACCTCCTTTGCTGCCATACTTTCTGCACCTGCACAACCATCTGTTCTACCTGCAGCCCTTACAGCCTTCCTGCACCATTATTTGTGTTATCTTTTTACAACACTGTTTTAAAAAAAAATTCAGCATTGTTTACTCAAAAAATATTGCATAGTCAAATTTTTTCATTTCAGTATTATTGCTATTTAGGAAGTCGCTCCGGCACTTCTCTTCTGGGTTTAGTTCATAACCTCACAAGCACACAATATGTCACCTAAATCAAGTGAGACTTAAAAAATACTTAACTCAACCAACATTCTAACCCCACTTGGGGAACATAAAAGAATTTTGTAGTTAGGTAGGATCGGGGGGATAGGCTTCCAAAAACACCCCTCGATTACTTACACTTGAGACATAGTTGTTTTCCATTAGGAAACCAAAATCCCCTAGTATTTTTTGACACGGTCACAACCGGTTTATCAGAGGGCCTCTCCCTTAGGAGGGTTGAAGTCGTGAGATTGGTTCCGGAAGTCTGAGTGGAATACCAAACTCCATTCAATAACTAAAGGGCTACCTTTCGCAGTTCTCAGAATATCCCTGTATAGGGAATATTGCGGTTAAAGGACCAAGCGGCAGCTTTACCTTTCTAGACGTTTCATGAACAGGGTATCTTAGTTGCCATTCTTCTAGGATTTGAGTACCCGGTGTCCCTCCTGGTAGGGGGATACCTTAGCCACTTGGATTTTTTATTCATATTGTCTGACTTGGATTTCATCACCTTGCAGAGGATATGTCTAGTTGAGTCATAATACTTTTAGTTAGGTGTTTGCATGCTCCCTTACCTCCTTTTGGTCTAGTGAGTCCACCGTTTTTTATTTTTAGAAAACCTGCTGTCTGTTGGCATTCTGAACATTTTTTGTTGATACTCCGCCTATTGTAGCACGCTGTTACAGTGGGTGTTTTGAGTTGGTCGTTGGCCTGAGTGCCCTATTTTTCGAGCTCTCCTTCTGCACACTCGGTTGCATTAGGGTTTTTGAGCTGTTTTGTAGTTACCTCAACCCACACAGATTTGACATCATTTGTCACCATTGCTTCCCCGAGACATTCTCGGCGCCTCAGAGGCGAGCCCCCACAGCACGGATCACTTGATACCACTCATCGTAGATCTCGAGCCTTGTCACTTGACTCCACTTGTCAGAGGCATAGGACTCCGTCACCAGATACTGGCACCCCTTATTTTACCTTTGATTCTGAGCCAGAGTCTGAGAACCCCCTTTACACTACCCCTACTAGCCCCATGGCTGGCGTGACTCCCACTCCCATCTTGGGAGGGACCGTTGGTGGCACATCCACCACTACACCAGTTACCACACCTGTTATGGGTATGCCCTCCACGGGGACCCCATTTACCGTTCCCCTCACGGTACCTATTCCCACAGTAGGGATACCTGTCCCAACTCCATTAGTGACTCATACCACCCATGGTGGTGCAGGTCCATCCTATACCAACTTGGTTACCCCACTTGGGGGCAACCTCCCTCACATTACCCCTCCACTTGGGGGCATCGGCCTCAACTTAAACCAACCCACTACCGTGTCACATTCTTTGTCCAGTTTGCCATTCATGGCTAGCCTCAACCTACCTGACCTAGCCAGATTAACCAACGACCCCATCCGACACGACCCTACATGGCCTCAAATGCCCACCAAGATCCCCTCTGACATCCCTAAGTTCGAGGGAAAAGTTGGTGAGGACCCACCAAACCATATCATGTCCTTCCACCTATGGTGTTCCTCCAACTCCATAGTTGATGACTCTATTCGCCTCTGTTTGTTACAGCGCACTTTCACTGGCTCTGCTGCCAAGTGGTATATCGAGCTGCCCCATGGAACCCATGCCACCTTTTCGTCCATGGCCTCGACCTTCCTGCATTTCTTCCAGTTACCCATCCGCTATGACGCAGGCATTGAGATCCTCCTGTCATGTAGATAGAACACGACTACCCACATCATAGACCACATTCATGAATGGCGCCGAAGCCGTAGCCTATGCAAAATCAAGTTAGATGACCGGATCTTCCTAGATTGGTTCCTCAAATCCCTCCTTCCTATCATTGGGAAGGATGTGGCATCCGAAAGACCCCAGTCTGAGGAAGAGGCTATCCTTAAAGCCCAACAGTTTGATCTCATTTATGCCCAGTCGGGTTATCTTTATACCATTATACCTGATGCCCCTCGCGATGATTCCTCCAAGCACGATGTGCTGGGGGCATCCCATGCTACCGATGGCATCATTGGCCGTGTCTCTTCGCAACCTCAACCATTTTTCGTAGCCCGTCCTACCCCTGAACCATCACGGACTGCCTCACAGTCTGGAGCAACCAACCCGTATGCTCACATGCCACATCCCCACCATACCCATGGACCCTCCTGTCCACCTCAGTGTTTCGGTAATATGACTCCCGCTTACACCCCCCCGGTCGCACCTCAGCCTTACTATCACCAGCAGGCTGCACCAGCTCCTGCACCGTCACAAGCTCAAACTCATTATTACCCGCCACAGCCAGCCCCCGCGGCAAACCTACAACCCGCTCCATAGCAATATCAACAACCCCCTCAAGTAGCCGCACCAGTGCAGCCTCCACCGACATATTATCCAGCGCATCCTGCTCCCGCACCTGCGCAACCTCAGAATCGACCTGCTGGCCAAGGGCAAGTTTATGCCCAACAAAACCCGCCGCAAAACCAGAACAACCAACACAACCAGGGCCAACAAAAACGCGGCAGGGGCCGAAATCATGGGAACAACCAACCAGCCGACCAAGCTTGTCAACCCCCTAATCCTCCCGCTCATAATAATGCGGCCCCTGCTAACCAAAACCCTGACCGCCCGCCCAAGCAGGCTAAAAACCCCAATTTGCACACCAACTATCCTTGTTCTATTTGCGGGGTCTATGGCCACTACACACATTTTTGTCCACATATGGAACGAGTTCGACAACTTTTGGCTGCTGATATAAACCGCCAAGGGCAGGCAGCTCCTCAAGCACCACCCAACCCCCCACAACCCCAGCAGCCACCTTTGGTGCTGCAAAACCCCTTACCAACCCAAGGCATAGTGAACACTGAACCGTTGGCTCCCCCTCAAGCTAAAGCACCAACCCAACAAATCACTTACACTGCTCCTGATCAACCCATAGTGGACTCAGGGACCCACCACTTGTTGATGATGTCCTCTGATGAGGTCAACCTCCAGACTCAGTGGAACCAATATGGCTCCACCCCTGAAGCTCCTCCTGCCGATAAAACCACTGACGCTCATCCCACGGATCAGGCGTTACGTATACCTCCACCTCCACCAGAGGGTGCTCCCAAAGCACCTTGTTTCCCACTTCGCCGCATCAACATTAACCCCAATGCGCGGGCCACGTCAAACTACAGCATTGTCGATGACTTAGCCCAATCTCTCGCAGCCATGTCTGCGTTAGAAGTCTTAAAAAACTACCCTTCGCAGTGCAAGACTTTACTATCAGCCATTGGGGCTGTCGATCCAAATGATTCGCAGTTAATGGCATTTGATTTGGACCAATCCGAACCTCGCCTGTCTTCCAATATGGCATTCCAAGTTTCTGTTTCCATTCGGCATTTTGTTGTCCATCGATGCATTATTGATGAAGGTGCCTCTACATGTGTCATGCCCACCTCCACCTGGCAGAAACTGGGATCCCCCCCTCTCCAGCCGTCTGCTACTACATTGCGAGCCTACGATGGCCTTTTAGCTCAACCACAAGGCCTATTAACGAACATCCCCCTCCAGCTGGCTGGAAAAATTGTCCACATAAACATCGAGGTTATAAATGCACAGCTTGATTACAACCTTTTACTTGGCCGCAGCTACATGTATGCCATGCGGGCAGTTGCTTCTACCGTTTTTCATACCATGATGTTTCCCCATGAGGGACGCGTGGTCACGGTTGACCAACTCACTTACCATGATCCCAATGCCCCCGCGGTACCCGAAAATGTTCTCCCCATGGTTGAACAACCTGTCTCAGGTGCCACCACCTCATTAGTTTCTTCTACGGGGCCCGGAGTTTACTCAGATGCACCAATGACCTCGACCTTCCCATCTATTCGACCCCCGTCTCCTGCCACTGAAGTGTCTGACCTATGTACCCTGTCCCACATCACGTGAACTCCTACTAATCAAACGCCTTTGTTGTCTAAACCCCCTTTGGTACCTAATCACATTAGTGCTACACACATTCATACCATTCCTTTCCTCTTCCCTCCCTCAGGAGTGGTTAGCACCCCGGTCATGGCTACCCTCAACCTCCCTGGGTTAACCTTAGGATTACCCGTTTGGTATATTTCACCTCCCGTTCGTCCCCCGACACCGGATGTCGTCCTGCAATCGGTGCAACCCATCATCACTACTAGTCAACCACCTCCTGGTGTCGCTACCCCGTCGCCCTCTGCAAAACCCCCCCCTCCTCTTACCAAACCCATTGGGGGCAGAGGCCCCCAACCTTACACTGCTGTCCCACCTCCTAAGACAGTCAAAAACCCCCCTGTGTTTCGTGCTCCTCCCAAATGCACGCTATGCGATGAGTTGGGCCATGCGACTCACCTATGTCCTCAGTTACCAGCATTAAAGGAGTACATGCAAATGCTCGACAATGACCCCACCATCCCGGTTGTCCATCTAGATCCAACCCCTACGCCTCGTGACAAATCCCTACGCACTAACCACTCCTGTGCCTTATGCGATGTTTACGGGCATTACTCCCATCACTGTCCTGATCTCATCGAGTACAGAGTAGCTCTCTTTGAGATGAACAATCTGGATCTTGAGACGGCACCTCTCACCATTAAGGAAATCCATTCCCCAGTCTCTTCCCCTTCCAGCGAGGTTAATACCACTCTCTTTGAGATGAACAATCTCAATCTTGAGATGGCACCACCCACCATTGTAGAGATCCACCCCCCGGACTCTTCCTCTTCCGACGAGATTAGTACCATTTATATGATCTCTTCCACCACTACTCCTCCGTCAACTGATTTGACGACACAGACATTCCATACCGATGAGGAGATCCTTGAGGCTCTCAATGCCCCTGATTACCCCTGGGATGACATGCACCATCGTTTCTACTTCCTCCCAGATGAACCCTCCTCTAACACTGCTCCTCAATTTGCAGTTGAATCCAAAGACTTTCTTCCCCCCAAGGTCGACTGGTTCAAGGACCCTAATTCTGCTCCTGACGCCTTCGAAGAGGGTAACATGGCCAACATATCACCTGTCATCCATATAGATATCTCTGCCCCCGGCGGCACCCCTGAACTCATCGCTTTAGGGGCATCTTGCACTAAGCAGGAGATTGAGGAATACAAAACACTCTTCAAAGAATTTCGTGATGTCTTTACCTGGTCCTATACCGAAATTCCTGGTCTTGACCCTGTCATTATAGAGCACCACATTGACACATGGCCTGATGTACCCCCCGTTCGTCAGAAACAGCGTCCCATTCATCCCTCAAAACTCCCAGCTGTCAAAATAGAGATTGAGAAACTTTGCATAGCAGGATTCATTTATCCTATTGCCTATACCACATGGGTTTCAAACCCTGTTCTTGTCAACAAGAAACAAGGCACCCTTAGAGTATGCACTGACTTCCGAGACTTAAACCGCGCTTGTCCCAAAGACAATTTCCCTACGAAATTTATTGACCAGCTCATCGATGTGTGTGCGGGGCATGAAGTCCTCTCATTCATGGACGGTTTTTCCGGATACAATCAAATCCAAATCCGAAAGGAGGACCAGTACAAAACCGCTTTACTACCCCATGGGGCACCTTTTCCTATTGTGTCATGCCTTTTGGCCTCAAAAATGCTGGTGCCACATTCCAACGGGCCATGACCTATTGCTTTCATGATTTGGTCCATATCCTGCTCGTCTACGTTGATGACCTTACAGCTCGTTCCCGACAACAATCAGACCACCTCAATGACCTTCGGCAAGTTTTTCTGTGTTGTCGCAAATATCAAATCTGCTTGAACCCACACAAGTGTGTCTTTTGCGTTCCAGCAGGCTGATTGTTAGGTTTCATCATTTCCCAGAAAGGAATTACTGTTGATCCCCTGAAAGTCCAATCCATCTTAGACTTTCCTTCTCCTCGAACGCTTCGACAACTCCAAAGTCTGCAAGGGCGATCCAATTTTCTTCGACGCTTCATTCCTGATTACACCACAACCGTTCACGGTTTCTTGCGCCTGCTCCATACCCATGTACCCTTTGTCTGGGATGCGCAAGCAGAAGCTGCATTCGAAGACCTCAAGAAAGCTCTCACACAAGCCCCCTTGATCTCCCTTCCGGATTTCTCTCAGGACTTCATCCTCTACATCTCAGCATCTGAACATGCTGTGTCTGGAGTCTTGGTTCAAGAAGACACCTCACGCCAAGAGCATGTCATTTACTACATCAGCTAGACCTTGTCTGGCCCACCCCTACGTTACCCATATGAGGAGAGACTAGCCTTAGCCGTGGTATTTTTCGTCCAAAAATTGAGACACTACATTTTACTTAGTCATACCACAGTTGTCGCCGATTCTAACCCCATGGTATATCTTTTAAACCGGCGTCTCCTTCAAGGTCGTGTGGCTAAATGGGTCATTATCCTCCAGGAATATGACCTCACATTCCGAACACCTAAGAGCACTAAAGCCCTTGCACTAAAGACCTTTTCTGGTTTTGGCATTTCTGAACCCATACGAAGTCCGTTTTTCGAACCGTCTCCACGATTGGAATCAGCACGACGAGACCATCATGATGGTCACCTCGTTGCATTATTTTTAGTGACATCATTTTTGCCCATTTTTTAGACACCGCTAGTCGCCTCGGTTTGCGCGCCACTTCGGCCGCTCTCCATTTTTAACACTTTTTATATCACCGGATTCATTTTTCCGAGCTCGTGATGATGCTTGAGATCATTTCTTGCTCTCACTTGGTACAATTCCCACATTTCATCCCTACACCTTGCCGCATCGACTTGCACGCCACATCGGCCATCATCAAATTGTTGCAAAGTTTTCACATGAGCCATCCACTCCTGTCATATTGCAACTGTTTCGTTATTTTTCCACCATTCATTCACCCCACAAGGAGGCTCACCAGTGTTTCCCCCCACCTTCAGTCCTGATCACCATATATGTCCCTTGATTGAACACTTCCTCCTTGCCTGGCCATTTATTCAGAGTCTTCTTATTTGCTTTCAGACTCCTTAAAATTGAAAGCAACCACGAGCATGTACTATCCTGGGCTCATAAAACCCACATGACAGTACCATTCCATTACTTCAGAGTCTTCTTATTTGCTTTCAAACTCCTTAAAATTGAACGCAACCACGAGCATGCACTGTTCTGGGCTCATA
This sequence comes from Pseudotsuga menziesii, assembly GCA_001517045.1. Taxonomy (NCBI): domain Eukaryota; kingdom Viridiplantae; phylum Streptophyta; class Pinopsida; order Pinales; family Pinaceae; genus Pseudotsuga; species Pseudotsuga menziesii. The sequence goes on from LPNX010624430.1 coordinate 32,884, forward strand.
AAATCCACATGATAGTACCAATTTATATCCACATTTCTTCCAGTTCCCTAAACCCATGAAGAAGTCTCCCCGCGCCTCTTGGCGCTATGATCGATTCCCTCGGCAGCACCCCCAATTAGGTCACCTTTGTTCAGAGTATTCTGCAATTTCCTACCATTTGACCACAGCATTGAGTCTCCATCATCCCAGTCACCCTCCCAGATCCCATACAGTTATGATCCCTTTACCACTAGTCCGTTTCATATGCTGCCCGATCATCCCCGCCATCATACTCTGAACAAAGGAAGTTTGAGTCCACCCACTCTACTTTCCCAGTTATTTACCCCAGTTGATCAACGCTGCCATCAGTACTATCACAGTTAGGTTCTTCACCTCGTGCTCCTATCAAGGAAACATCATTGCCTTGATAGTTGTAGGTCTCCCTCTGTCGATGACAACCCCTCTATTCCAGAGGATAGACCTAGAGGTCCCTACGTCTTGGACCCATCACCATTTTGGGAGGAGTCATCATTGCCTCTCTGAAGGGTTGTTTCTCACATGCTCAACTTCAGCACCTTAATCGCATCGTGGAGAATCGCGCAGGATTTATATCATGTCCAGTATTTGTCGAAGACCCCGGATTTCCCCCGACTCTAGCACATTGGTGAGTCACTTCGGAACACCCAAGTTACGTGTTCCCGTGGATGTCCGGGCTACGTTGGCGATTGTATTTGGAAGCCATCCAGTTCCATGCTTCTTTGAGTACCAAGTTCAGTTCCGGATCAGAGTACCATTGCAAGTACGACCATTGTCACTTTGATCCAGCAGCTCATCAGTTCCTTTGGAACCACATTCAGTAGCACTGCTGTCATTCCAGTGCATCAGTTGTTCCGCTCAGACACGGTCATCTCAGCAGTATGTTCCAGATTTGTGTCCCCTCTGGACACTTATGATATACACAGTGGTTCCTATGTATCCTACAAGTCCCTCTTTTCAGGCCTCACAGTTATTTTTATGTATCTTGATACGAGCATGGGTATGCCCGCCTCGTCCATATATTGAGATTCTTCCTCATTCAGTATTTGAGGCCATCTATATGTCCGGTCCCCAGTATTGGACAAATTGTTATTACTATGCTATCTCCTGATACGAGCATGGGAATGCCCGCCTCATTCAGATGATCAGATGATTCCTCATCCATTATTGAGGTTATGTACTTTTCAGTCCTTGCAGGTGGTTCGAGATTGGTGTTCCAGGCTTCAGTTGGTTCCTTCTCTTCTCCACACCCTAAGAAAAACAAATCGGACATATGATGTCCATCGGCCATACGATGAGCTCCTGCCCTCGCACATCAAGGGGCAATCTGTTAACACCCAAAAAAGGTTCACTACCTCATCTACCCCATTACATGGCTCATTTGTCCATTTTCCTACCAATTTTCCATCAAAAACCCAAGAAACCATCTAAAAAGCCTCTAAAAGGCCATAAAAACCCTCTTTTCCTCCAAAAAATATCCAAAATTCCTCCAAAAGAGAAAAAAACTCAAAAAATGAAGAAAAAATATAAAATAATGAGGAAAAGGAGGAAAAAACCCTAAACAGCTGAAACCCTAAATAGCTGAAACCCTAAACCTAAAACCGCATGCGGTTTCCAATTATAAATAAGGGATGAAGACCCCTTATTTCATATCCACAATCACAAGTATCCTGCCTCTGCCAAAATTGCTCGTGAAACCCTAGCTCACCATCGAGCTACTTTCACCATTGAGAGCCCCTTTTGGCCCATTTCCACCATCGGAGAAAGAGAAGAAGTAGCTTGAAGCTCAGAGCCATCGACATCGGACCAGCGCAAAGGGCTTCACCAACCTTCCCATTGAAGGTCAGATTAATAAAAGTCATTATTTACTTTCCATTGTTTTGCTTTATGAAAATGTTTAAATTTAGTTTTTAATTCTGTTATAGCTTTTATTTCACATATCATTGAACTGCTACTAAGGAATCCATTGTCCTTAGTAGGTGCTCATTCGCACAAGCTAGGGGTGAAACCCTAGCAATAGGAACCGTGCTTTTTCCTTTTCTACAAATTCATCAAACAAACAAATTGTAAACTTTTCTTCCACATGAGTGCCATCATGATTTCTTTTCTATCTAATCTTGGTATTCAAATTGAAACCTGAGTGGTCACTTTGACATTTGGATGCTGCCAGAAACTGAAATTTGTTGGAACAGATTTGATGATAACATCTGGCTTTGTCTGGGGATGGCATGCTCCCTGTGAGCTTCCAAGAACAAGTAGACCAAGTTCCTTTCCATTTCATTGGGTTGGAGTCTTCATCACAAATCTATGCTACTTAAAAAGCTTGAAAACAAACTACTGAATGAATCTTTAAACTACTCTACAAATTGAAATAATCCTCTCACAACAATCTGATCATACTGTACAAACTTAAGGAAATGCTTGAAGCATCAAGCTTATTTATTTACAGCTCCCATTCTAATCATCTGCTTTCTTTTGATTAGGTAAAATCATGCTTCCAATGAAGCCATACAAATATTTGACTAACTGGTAAAACTTTTGATCTAGAGATGATGAATAAAGGTGCCCATGGAATATCAAAATTCATTTTAAAAGAAGGAAAAAGCCAACCTTCATTTGAAAAAAACAACCTGACATTTAAGCTGCTCAAAGACTCCATATAATCAACAAATGGATCAATGAAGCTATAAAGAAATACCTCTTGCTGTTGTTTAAGTTGAAGATCAAAATATCTATGTATATCATGTTCCTCATAATAGCTGCCACTTTCAGCTACCTGCAAATTGAATTGCAAATATGGCTGCTCAATGTCTTCTATGGATTCAAGGTGGTTGATTTCCACATAATGTTGTTCCTCATAAAAATTTGATTCATAGTTTTCATACATCCGTTGGCTACTCCTCAAACCAACAAAAGGTGTTGTAGGGATCTGCTCTTTTTCATCTGAATACTCGTCGTAGATTGGCATATCTTCAGAGTGAATCAGTTGATGCTAATCCCAATCTAGAACTTCAATGTCTTCATCATAAAATGGAGCATTCTGATCGATTTCTAAAGATGAAGATTTCTGTTCTATGATGCTATCATCAACTTTAATATTAGAATTTTGAAAAATTTCTTGTTGTAAAACATAATTAGAGGAAGATAATAGATCTTCTTCCTTCTTCATAGTGTAACCACTAGCGTCATCTTTACTGCTGGAAGGATCTACTTCTAAACCCTGGATATATAATGCATATCCCCTACAACAATGCTCAAAAAGACACTCAACTGGGTAAATCCTCTTACAATATGAATAAAAGGAATCATGAAAATATTTCAAAGAGGAAATACTAGAAGCAGGAAGAGTTCTGTACCATTGTCTCACACAACCATCTAATGAATACATAAACATTTTCATCAATACATATTCATGATCTATGCTCAACTGATCCATGTATTGATGAAATTTAATTACATGGTGTGCTGGATTGTCTTCTTCCTTTTCTCAGAATCATGGAAGAAAATCTCCCCATTAATCAATGATAGGTACTATGTTTGGAAATCCAGGAACATTTCATAAATTGAGTGGAGCAAATATCTGTGCCAACATAGTTTCAAAATGCTTTGACATCTTGTAAAATCGCCTCTGGATTCTTCAAAGATGGAGTCGCTCGGTGAATAAATATGTAGTCAAACTAGTGTCCTGCTCCTATCCACCATCAAGAGCTAGATCTGATCATTGTCATTCTTTCCTGGGGAAGATATCTTCACTCCTTCGTCCCTGGCAATGGCGCCAGAAGATGTTATCCCTAAAGTTCAACCTAGACTACAGGGGTTCAAGCTTAAATAAATATTTTTCAAAAATATAATTCAATGAAATCAAAATAAAAAACTGGGCTGGTATGTAATCAAAGCTATAGGAAAATCACATAATCATTAAAGAACTGTATAACATAAAACAAGATAGAAAATCCAATATCAAAGGAATTACGATCATGAATTTATGAAATGAGACTGACTCTGTATTTAAAAAATTTAAAAGATAATTGTATTTCACTATAAGAATCATGTAGTGGGATTCAATTGACCATATACAAGATAAATAATAAGATACACAATTAATAAGATACACAGTCAAATCATAATCATAATCATATCAAAGCAGAACCTGTATTGAAGATGTAGAGTATTTCATGTCATACAGAATATGATTAAAACTGGATCTCCATCACTCCAATTGCCACCCCCCTTTGCAATTTCTAATCTTGTCTTTTATAACCTTAATATAACGCAGAATTTTGTTAAACTACTCTTGGTTAATTTTTTAGCCTCTGCCAACATATTAACAATATATCAGAATCAAACAAGGTCCTATTAACTGCCTTCCAAAATGCCACATGGCATTCCTGTACCCTTGTGAAGAGTTCGTCAACTTTCTCATCACACACTACATTTGCACACATTATAAGAAACTGCTTTTCTATCAACCTCAGACTATTCAAGATAGAATGTAACTCCTCATAAAGTTCCCCAGGCATTGGTCCACATCCCTTGTTAAGATGTCGGTACTTAAGAGACACATCATTTGTTTGATTCTCTGTCTTCCACTGCCACATTGCACATCTAAGTATTGAAAAGTTCTTGATTAACTGTCTCAACTGCTTTACAACAGGGTTCACTTGATCATTCAAGGGCAGTAAATCTATTGACTTGGTAGAAAAGCACGGTAACAACTAGGGGTTTAATATTCCAGAAAAGACGGACTTCAACTCTTCCCAAATAGATTCAAGGCATTTTCTGACCAGATGGTCCTTTGCATCATCCACCATTATCACAAAAGATTTGAAGAACGAGCAGTATTGTGCAACTTTAGCAGTAAAAAACTCAAGCCATTGCAGATGAAGTCCCAAATCACTAAAACTAGCTTGCTCTATCATCCACTGAGGACCTTGCTCAACACCTTTTCTAAAGGGATCAGCAACAACACGACTAAGGCACTGTGCTTTTGCCTTTTCTACAAATTCATCAAACACACAAATTGTAAACTTTTCTTCCACATGAGTGCCATCATGATTTCTTTTCTATTTGATCTCGGTATTCAAATTGAAACCTGAGTGGTCACTTTGACATTTGGATGCTGCGAGAAACTAAAATTTGTTGGAGCAGATCTGATGATAACACCCTACTTGAAAGGAAGCCTTGCATAAAAGACAAGTCAACTATTTTGGCATGGTGAAGTTAACCAATAAAATAAGAAGGAAACAAACACCAACAAGCTTCTGAACTCAGAAAAAGATCACTAACAGAGGCTAACCAGAAACATAAGCCAAAAATCAAGGCAAGCAAAGGGGGTTGGTGGAAAGAGAAAAGAGTAAACCATAATGCTATAAAAAGGCTTACCACATAGATAAAGAACAACCAAAAGGGATGAAACTAACTCCCTAGAGTCATGCACCTGTAGAGGATACCGAAAGACCTACCAAACAACCCACAATAGCAGAAAAAACCACAAAAATGAGGAAAAAACAATTTTTTAGGGGCACACCTAGGTTGTACTACTGACAGGTCACATGTCATACGTGGGTTGACAGTACAGCAAGTCACACGTACAAGCACATGTAGGTTGTATTACTAACAAGTTACGTATCGTACGTGGGTTGACAGTATAGAAATTCATGTGTACCAAAGCAGACACGCAACTATTTAGTCCACAACTCGCGTATGGGTGGAAAAAATCCCCAAAAAACTAAAAAACTTCCTTAGGATGGAAGGGGAGGTGTTCTATCAGAATAATAAGTTGTTCCTAAGTGGATAGAGGGACCTGAAACTAATGCAAAAGACTAAAATAAAGACAGAGAAACCCAAAATAGAAAAGGTTGTCCCCAACAGAGTCACCAATTCTGTTGTAAGGTAAAGTTTCCTATGGCTAGGGTTTAAGAGGCCATCAACGTACTGGGGTTGAAAGGTTGATGCAAATGGTTCTGCAAGTATATATAAACAAGATTCAAATATTAGAATGGTTCATACCTTAGCCAAATGAAGGTTGATCCAAGCAGCCCTTCAATCCTCTTCTTGTTCCTCTCACTCCTCTTGCTCCAAGAGACCTGCAAAACAAATTATACCTTCCCCAAACCAAATAGACTATATGAAAGGAGATTATCTTCAATGAAACAGGAAAACATAATCTGATAAATAACATCATATAATCATAATCATAGATTCAATATACAAGACACATTGATTTCGAAAGAAGAAGGAAATCACATCTTTATTAATCTTGAAAACAAGTACAAATATATCTTCTCTCCAAGTTCGACACCTCACAAAACCTTGATCTGGTTTTGCTGCTTCTCTTCTCCAAGGAACTCAGCCTCCAAGCACTGCAACACAAGGAGAAATATTCTAGGGAAAAGGTGTGGGAAAAGAGATCTCTAAATCCTCCAGCATAACAATGCAAAGATTCAAGTCTCTTCTAATGGACATCGCTAGCTCTATTTATATGCTTTATGAAGAGTTAGGGTCGAATACAAAGTAGTTACAACTGAAGGAGTCAATTGCATAACTACCCAAACTACCCGAATTTAAAAATACATATTTTTTTGACATTTTCAGGAGGCGTACGCAGGTTACATAGACAACAATCGCATACATGAGGAGGTATACGCAGGTTGAAATGCAAAAATTCATGTATTTAAGGTGTACATGAGTATTATATATAGCAATTCACGTACATACGTGGGTTTCCTAAAGGAAAATCACGTACACATAAAAAATATCATTTTTAGTGTATTTAGAAAGTTTTAGCTAACATAGATACCTTTTCAAATTTATAGAGATAAGGTCAAATGGATTTAAATAATGCAATATACATGTCCTCCAAGTTAGGTGTTTTTTCAGTGAGTTTCATGAATTGTTGTCATGGAAGTGTCGACATGTGACGAAATCATGGGAAAGTGGTCACAGGCAGAGATGTGTCATTTTGAGATATAGCAATTGGGATCGAGGAAAATAATGGTAAAATAGTTCATTAGTTTAACACCTGAATAAATGACTGTTTCGGATTACTCTCACACCTTGGATCCCATCGCAATTAGATGACCAAGGTTCTGCATTAGTTCTAGAGACAATCTAAAGTTTCATTTCCAAGGCAATTTGCGCTACCTCGTGGTAGTTTCATTTACCACTCTTTCAATCAACAAAATGACATTTCACTTAGCTTCTTTAACGTTAAACAAATAATACATTCACCCAACGGGAAGTTTTTCAACAATCAATCTGATTTTCAAATTCAACACGTGTTTTAACCTACCTGTCGATTTAAAATTTTGCTGAGTTGTTAAGAATTAACTCAACAACACTTTCACGATCCGAAATATCGATGGACCGTAGATTTGGTTTTCTCTTTCCTTTGATCCATCAAAATTTTTTTCCATACTAGTGTAAGCATCCTATCATCTTGCGCATTTCCCATAGAACCAATATCAGTCACAGTATGTGCCTTAGAGCCAGTATGCACCACAGAACCAATATTAGCTGCAATACCAGTAGAATTAGTAGCCTCCATAGCAACCACACCCACAGGGAAGGGTTGGTGGAAAATTTAGAGGAAGAGGAGGAGGAGGATTTGATAGAGGAAGAGGTCAGGTAATGTGCTATAACTGTCCTAAGTTAATTGCAAAATGGTAGGCCAGGACCATCATAGGACCTAACCCTACATAGAACCTGAATCCAAATCCTAACCTCAATGTTCATATGACCACTACAAAACCAAGAGATCCAAGCATTGCTATTGTAACACAAGGAGGTGTTGCAAATTGAGTCAATCAGGATATACTTCAAGAACAACCACAGTCGCAGGTGTGACCCACAATGTAGAAGAAGGTACCCTTTGACATCCACAAGAAGAAGCATACCCTTTTGGATGTGTGACTAGATTTTGTGGATCCAGAACAACTGCCAGCATCAGCTGAGGTCAGGGAGATGCCTAAACTCTTCCAACAGTTATTCCAGAATCCACTTCCGATAAAGGTTAGTAAGCTCAAGTCGTTCATTAGAGGAAATTTCAACTCAAAATGGGCCTCCTAAAATGAACTAATAAAATAATAGTTAAAATAATAAAATAATATTTATTAATTTTGGAGGAAGAAAAGAAAAAAACTACTTTTTTGTTTGTATTTTTCACATATCTCCCCGTGTTTTTACTCAAATTTCGATCGAGAGAGCTCGTTGGATGTGGAATTAAATTCCGAATCCAACGAGTACCCACTCGGCATACTTTTGACGGACCCCGCTACCCCAAAAACAAGAAATACCTGAAAAAATGGAATGATGACATCATCATTCCATTTTTTCAGGTATTTCTTGTTTTTGGGGTAGCGGGGTCCGTCAAAACTATGCCGAGTGGGTACTCGTTGGATGCAGAATTTAATTCCGCATCCAATGAGCTCTCCCGATCAAAATTTGAGTAAAAACATGGGGAGATATGTCAAAAATACAAACAAAAAAGTAGTTTTTTTTTATGATACCTATCCCCAAATTTATATTAAAAAAGTGTTTAATACCTATACGGTATTTCAAATTTAAAGAAATTTCATTGGCTAACACATTATGAGATGGAATTTGAATAAAAGTTAAAAGGCCCATTTTGAGTTGAAATTTCCTCTAATGTTATGTCAAGTTGCTTAGCACTAATTCAATATAAAGATGATATCACATAACTGTAAGCACTAATAGAAGAAATACCAGTAGAATCCCAACCTGAAAAGAATATTAACCATCTCAAAAAGAAGTTTAAAACTGAGCGCGAGTTAAGAATGACTGCGTATTTATGGGGCTATGACATGGATTACATCATTCTATATCTGGGATTGGATGTCAAATTTTGACATGACAGACTTGGGAAAGTATGGGAAAGCCACGATTGGATTGGTCTCCTATCTAGTTGTGGCTTGCAAATATGGAAAAGGTCCTATCAATTGGGAGGTTGAGTCAAGTCCCTGTAGACATTGAGGGGTTGCACACATTTGCATACTTTGAAGTCATCAACATTGTGGATTACAAAAACCCATATCCTACATTCCTGGGGATAGATTGGGCCATAGATAATCAGACCATCATAAATTTCAAGAAAATGATTCTCTCATTTGAGAATGATGAGATGAGGGTAGTGTCACCCATTGATCCATTGGAGGGGCAAAGGTACATCGAAGCTGTCTACAATGAGGGCCAGGGTGATTATATTGACCATATCTACAATGTCAACACCTTAAAATAATACTACATTAACACAACAGTGGATGGAAACTTGAGTTGGAAGAGTGCTAGTTCCTACATGTCGGAGTCAGGAGAGGCCTTAGAAAACTGGAAAAATAGACTGCATGAAGTCTCGATGACATGATGTGCCAAAGCTTCCTGATCGATGCTATGAGTGGAAAATCAGTTGCGGGAGTTACCCACATATGAAGGTTTTCCTAATATTGCGACCTTCCTTAGTGAGTTCAAAGGACTGGTAATAGTACCGCAACAGCTTTCTGTGTTGGACTATGTGTTGAAATCCACACCCACTCTATGGTGGGGTACACATAAGCAGTCCATATCGAAATGGCCACAGCGTAGAAAATTGCTAGAAGTACCATTCAATGAGAAAGTCATAGTTTTGAATCAGATGTATACATAGCTATCAAACCCTGTCGAACAACTTAACCACTGTCGCATAGGATTTGAAAAATACACACAATAAGAATGGGTCTACCATTTAGTTCATACATTAGAAATGACACCCAGAAAATGGTATATTTCGATAGAGTTGTGAGAAGGAAGTCAAGATTGTGATGAGATGGTTGCACAGTTTGTGCACACCTTTACATTTTTCGATGACCAACCAATAGTAGATACCGCTCTTTAGATAATTAAGGAAAAGATATTTGAGGAACTCCCTGTAGCAATAGCAAGTTCCCATTAGTGTAGTGTGACTATCAAGCAATGATTGTCCTACCATAATATGACTCGAGACCAATATAACGGTCCTACTAACATAAACATATCGGATTCTAAGGGTACACGTGAAGTTGAAGGAAGTGGCATCTCAAGTGACAAGTTCCTTAAGCTGTTGAAAGTCAAGAAAGTAAACATTGGGTCTCTAGAGAAACCAAAGTTCACCAATATAGGATATTATTGGGATGATGCGATAGTAGAAAAGATTATATACTTGTTGCATGAGTATCAAGACCTGTTCCCTACTGATTTCTTATAAATGAGGGGAATAGTCGGTGATCTGGAAGAAATCAAAATACCACTAAATAAAGATGTCAAGCCAGTTAAACAACGACCTTATAGGATAAATAGAAGGTAAAATCTGAATTGAATCACATGCTCGATGTAGGAATCATTGAACCTATTGAAGAATCAAAGTGGATCAGCCCTATAGTGATCCAGGATAAGAAAACCACAGGTGAAGTCAGTATTTGTGTCTAGTTAAGGAAATTGAATGATGCATGCCTACATGATCCATTCCCAACACCATTTACATATGAAGTATTGAAAAGTGTAGGAGGATAATAGATGTATTCATTCATCGATGGATTTTCTGGACATCATCAAGTCAGGATCGTAAAGGAGGATTGCCAAAAAATGACCTTCGTTATAGAATGGGGATGCTACTAGCATACGATAATTCCCTTTGGACTCAAGAATGCACCTTCTATTTTTTCTATAATAGTACTATCTACTTTTAAATATTTCATCAATAACTTTCTGGAGGCCTACTTTGATGATTGGACTTTTCTTGGTCTAGTAAGAGACCATATTGAGAGTCTTCACATGATGATGGACCATTGTTGCCAGTATAAAATTGCGCTTAATTCAAAGAAATCCATTTTTTGTGCCATTTGGTATACTATTGGGTCACGTCATATGGCGTGACGGAATTTTGGTCAACACAGCAAAATTTGAGATTATCCTTGACTTACCACCACCTACATCAATAACCCAACTTAGATTAGTCACTACTACATTTCAACCGAAAATCCGATGGTCGTATTGTTGGATTTTTGACACTTCTCTATCGCATGTACGACACTATGATTTTTTTTAAGCGTCGGTGGATTTTCGTCGGTTATCTGACATCTTTTAAATCCGTCGGTAAAGCGACACCTCAGTTTACTATCGGTTAAATGTAAATTGTCGGTTATCCGGCATCTAATTTATAATAAACTTTAAATGTAAGCGTCGGTTAAGCGACTGTGGAGAAAACGTACGCATCGGTTAAGAGACAACATGGCCATTTAAGAAAGCGATGGTATTGAATTTTTTTTTTAAAAATCACCTACAGGCTGTCGCGTAACCGACGGCTATAAAACGTAAGCGTCGGTTAAGAGACGGTATTGAATTTTTTTTTTTAAAATGACCTACAGGCCATCGCTTAACTGATGGCTATAAGTGTTTTTTTTTTAAAATTAACCTACAGGCCGTCGCTTAACCGACGGTTATAATTGTTTAAAAAAAAAAATCACCTACAGGTTGTCGCTTAACTGATGGCTATAAGTGTTTTTAAAAAAAAATCACCTACAAGTCAAGGGCACTTCAAGGTTTATTATTGGTTCAGATTTCAAGTTGCTAACTAGCTGCGTCAGTTGCAAATAAAATTGTCACTATAATCATAACATATATCTTTCTTCAATTACACTTGTCCCAACCCATGTTATTTTACATCTAGCATCTTGCCTGGTTTTGGTAGGCCACAAGTTTGGGAATACAGCTAATACATCTTTAGATCAATTGTGTTAATGTTGATCACATACAACACTTTGATGTTGATAATCAGCGTGTTTTGGTATTGTTCAGCTAGGGAAAAATAGCATAGCATTACATATTTTTTTATTTGCCATTCATAAGAGGAAAAGTAAATATTATGTCATTATGATTTTATATATGTGGCTTGCTAACATACATGCAAATCAAGAGAAGCCAAACCAGTTGCAGGACACTCTTCTGCTCGAATTGGTGGTTACTGATGTTTATATTTTGTTAAAGCGTGAGGGTTATTTTTGAATATTTCAAACATTCCAACAATATTTAAATTGCAGTGTGACAGTGGCATCAATCTCAGTGCTAGCCATAATTGCAGTATGGAAAATGACATCAAACTCAGCACTAGCCATGAACATGGAGGCTGCTGGAATTCTGTGGAGATACATCTTACCACCTATGGTGAGCATTGCTACACTTGAGGAGAGTAGCAACATTTTAACATCTTCCGTTTCTTTGATGCATGTCTTGGTATTTACAAGAATTGGTCTTTTACAATAGTTGGATGTAATTCAAGTTTCACGTACATCTTTTTGTATATACCTTGATAAAAGGAAACATCCCAACAGGGAAATCACTTCAATTTCAGTAAGAGAATTGGGATCATTAAAGAGAAGAATAGTTGTTTATTGTTCTACTTCTCTCAGTAGCATCCAAATTGTATGTAACTGGAAAAGACAACGAGAACACTAATAAGACAGAAATGGCCTTGAATACTCTGCACATTATGATCCATTAGGTCATAGTTGAGAAGTCTAGATCATATGTTCAATCCTCAAATTTTGTGGGGAGCATGAATGAACTACCATTCTTTAAAATTGAAATGACCATTCCTAATTCCAAATGAACCAAATCAATTTTCATTTCATATTCCAGCCAGGAATATGGATCTGAAACTCATAATATTTCCAATTCAACGTTTAGAATGATAAAAGAATAATATAGCCTATCATAGTTTACATATGCCACAACAAACAATATACACAAGTTCAATCATGTAAAAAAATAGGATTTGCATTCATTCACATAAAGTTTAAAGCATGTTAAAACAAAAATGAACTAAACATTTAGTTCACAGCCAAAATTAAACACTGCTTTTTATCATTCAAAATTCAGTAAGTTAAACTATATTTTAGTTACATTGTCATTGACTGTTAGATTAGTGCCATGAGATGGTAAAGTACAAACATTCCTAAAACATTTCTCACATTAAAAAAAACTTGTTGAAGCAATGATCTTGTGAACTAAAAGACATTAATAGCAGGGAAAATAGTTTAGATGCAATTCCTATGAACACAAAGCTGGCTACAATCTACTAAGAAAACAATACGTCGTCCTCTGTAATTATATTCACTTATAATAAAAATTACCTGCCAATAAAATTTGAAAACCTAAAGTAGAATATAATAGCATAAAGGGTATTGAACATGTTGGAAAATGTTAGCAAAAGACATTAATTAGCAAATGAACATACATGCCCATATACATAGAAACAAATAGCACTATGTAGAGTAAGCTGCTGGTTTTTTTGACTGGATTGCAGTATAAGACTTTAGATAAAACTTCAGATCATAAAAAAACTTCCATCTTCAATACTGTAGGTCACCAAAAGAACTAAATTCAATGTCCAATTATATTGTAGATAACAAACCATCTTCAAGGCCAATGATACCAGATTTGCCTTTATGCACCAGATCCTTGGATTCACATATCTATCTCCAACCTGCCCCACTTTTAAAGGGTTTTCCAGTAGATCCATCTACTGAAGGAGGCACTTCTTGCAGCAGGAGACAACTCCTGCAGATTAGGAAGTGCTTCCTGCTTCAGAAAACACCTTCAGCTGGGGTGACACGATAGCAAAAGAAGAAACAGCAATGACATTTATAAAACAAGGGCATTTGAATGTGACATGAGTGGCCCACAAAGCCTCCCCACATCTGGGGCCTATTTTGCCACAAGTGGCCCCTAAGCAATGTTGCAAATATCTCCAATTTCTCCTGGTATTTCCAATTTCTCCCATGTATTCTAGGTTGTCGATTTGTCTAATATTTTCAAAAATATTGAGGTCTAAGTTTTTTCTTTCCATATTTTCGGATAATTTTCCAATATGTTCCCCAATATTTATGTTAAGTTTCTTTCTGCACCCTTATCGATATATTCCATGAAATGATATTTGCAACAATGGCCCTAACACAACTAAAAACAAATGCTAAACCCTATGGTGGCCCATCCTTTGCAATTGGAGATTGCAGTAGCAAGTTTTGCAAGCACATGGCAACTAGAAGAGGGTATCTTGTATGATAGATGGGTAGGGGGTTGTTTTTGCAACTTGGAAAGCACGAGAGAAGATGAACTTATCAATTGTTTGCTTGGGCACAAGGAAATCAGAATTTTTTTATTGTCTTCTCCAAGGAACCAAATGGCTCCATTTTCCTCAGTTGGGTAGCAGAAAAGTGAGGAGCAAATATGGAGAGAGAGGTGGTGCTACAGGAAAAGCAACAAATCACATCCCATTGACACAACACTCTAGAAATATGTGGAGAAACTTGGCACTAGGTGAACTCTGGTGGGACCTGTAGATAAGGCTGAAGCAGCTTCAGTTTATTGGATTCAAATAGGTGATATCCCAACCAAAGAATTATTGAAATGTTCACCTATAAAGAAGGCCCTTGAGAAGATCTCTGCACTCAATATGCCTCAGGGGAGAATATGGCAGCAGACTGAGATTGAAAATGCATTTATATCCCATTCTAAAATGGTATTCCAAACTTGAGGCATCAATGAAAATCATAAGAAGGCTATGCAAACCTGTGTTGACCATCCCACAAGTGATAAAAGCTAACTCACAGACAACATTTAGCCACCAGTCATTGATGCTAGCTGGACGAACTGTCAGTGCTTCTTTCAAAGATGGTTGATGGTAAGTCACTAGGATAAGATTGTCTCCCATGTAAACTTTAGAAGGCTACTGGAGACTTTGCGAGTCAGACCTATAAGTGTACAAGGAAGCAGTCAGAATGTAATCATTAGGTATAATCTGAACAAATAATATTAAAATAATAACCAAGGCCAACAAACCAAAACTAACTATTAGTTGGAGGTCCACACATTCTCCACACTCTTGAATGTGTCCCACGGGATATTTGTGAAGGCCCTTTCTCTGAGAATTGAGGATATCCTCCCCTAAAATATAAGGCAAGATAAGACTTGTTTTATAGAGGGTTTCAGTTGAAGCAGAGCACCTTTGGGGAAGAATATACCTCCCTATTCAAAAACAAAACCACCAGAGCAAGGATTGGTATAGGTAAATTTTCACAGGGTTGCCAAAGGCAATCCTGGTAAAGCTGGAACAGGGGGTGTGGGGTAGTCAAAGATGAGGGCACCTTCGGATACTAAGTTACCAGGATACAGATATGGATTTGGATACAGATTTGCCAGATTTTTTAAAACTCTGGATCAGGATACAGCAAGGAGTTCATGTACCATAAGTTCATAACTAATTATTTGATGAGTTGTAACCATGATTGACATTGATCATTTTAAAAACCATTTTAGCATGAACTTGAAGCAGGGCATAACATTGTTTCTGTGAGCCACATCCACATGTCTCTATCAGCAGGGATAAAGTGGTTTTCTTGAAGGCAATGGAAACACTAAATAACAATGTAGGTGAAGTGAGAAACAACATAGCACATAAACATAGATCAGCCCTTGACAGCAGGCCTTAACCATAAAGAAAAATCAAATAAAAATGTTGAGAGCAGACCTTGATATTGATACATTACAGTTCAAGAACAGATTTTGACATAAGGATAGATCAGACCTTGAACATGAATGGGGTTTATCAGTTATGTTTTTAGCCATTAGGTATTTAGGGTTTTAAGTTTTTCATTAAAAGCAAATTTTTCTGGCTAGTGTAAAGCACATCAACATCTAACCTTCGATGAGCTACACAAGGTAAAAGATAACCCTCCCTTACTAGAAAGGTTATGTTTTGGGCGTAGCACAGATAAAAGACATTAACTACAAGAAAGGCCCTTTACTGAGCATAGTAGTATTCCTAGGACATCTTGTTTTTGCATGACCCACAAAGCAAGGTCTTGAGTCTTACATAAATACTGCTATTTATTAATTTATAGAATCATATCACAACAACAAGAAAATGTTTTAAGCAGGATTCCCAAAGAAAAGTCTCATATTAGTGTTTAACGTAGATATATAAATAAACTATTAGATTTCTAGAGAATGTTAGCTGAATAAATGCAATATGTAAAAAGGGTTTAGAAATTTGATCCATGGGTGAAATTTTTAAATGAAGCATATCAAAGGCAGTAATTAATAAGGAAGAATAAGCATGCATTGTTAACAACTAAGGTCTCTCACTTTGAATGACAATGTTTTTGCACTTATCATTGTTAAGGGTTAATCATAGATCTAAATTGCATCTCTCTCTAGATGGTCTAGCACAGGCCCAAGTGGACCCGGTTTCTCTTGCCTCATGGACCTGCCAATGCCTAGTTCAACCCTCTAGTTGGTTCTGTGCACTCATCTGCCCCTGCTTGGACCTGTTTTTAAGTTCAAGGGTGTTGCCGGTAAATACTAGGCTACTAGCAACCCAAGGTTCCTGCTTGTATAACCCCACATGGCACTCTGCTTATAACAGCTCAAGGGCCCTGCCTTAGGTAACTATGGAAAGGCATATGTTGATGTAGGTTCATCTAAATGCCAAGGAATTTATATATGATCCCAACAACCAAGCATTGCAACATATCAAAGGCTCCTTCATTCCCCACTGCATGGGCATTTCATGGGGAAACCTAAAGATGGGAGTCAATCCTAAAGAAGGTCCAGAACTTGCCCCACAATTGCAACCTGGTGAAACCTACATGCTTTAATTGGGAGTAGAGGATAGAATAAAGACTAAAATGAATTCCTGAAGTGGGGGTCTTAGAGTTGACTAGATCCTGAAGTCAGAACATGTCTCAATGTACAACCCATACCACACCACTGGAATATAACTCTCTAGAAGGGGCAGTTTTATGGGCTGACCAGTTAAAAACTTAAAATAATGGAAAAAAGTAGAAGTAGAAGGGCTTGACAGGAGTGGCCAAAGCAATCTAGATATCATCCAAAACTTGGAATTTAGGATGAGTAAAGCATAGTTTGATGACCTAATCAAAAGCACTTTCTTGTAGCGAGGAAAAAATGTAAGATAAAATCCACGAGATGACCTATGTAGATATTACATCCCATTAATAGTATCTATATGTCATTAGTTAAGGACTTACCCAATCTATCACAAATGATGAATTGGTCATCCCAACATCAAATAATCCAACTGCAAGGCTGATAATATACATAAGCTTCTTCTTATGGGTGGATAAGTGGTGCTCATTTCATTCAGCATCACCAATAATCACCACAAGAGCACTGTCTAGCCTTGAAATGATGACAAAGATTCACAATTGCTTGCTACATTGGGCTGGACCATAGATAAAGCCTCCATCCCCCACATGGTTGTTTTACTTCTACAGACCTACCTTGCATGACCTTTATACCTAGAATCTAGATCATGTAGAAAAAAATACCACCACTGACTTCAGGATCTAGATAGGGCTCTCCAATGACTAGAAGTATAACAATATAATCTATTCACTGAATAGTGAATACTATCCTTCAAGTGGCTATTCCATTTATATCAAGGATTTCTTTCATGAAAGCACAACTAAAATTAGAAAAGAAGACTTAAGATTCCTGTGAAGCTAGACACTATTTAAATGCTTAGAATAACAAATGTCACAGATATTATATCAACCATCATTTCAGATGCCTTTAACACACTGGTATTTTGCTAGTGCCTTGCTGAGTGGAATAGGTAAAAATTATTATGAAAACTTGAATTACTCAGAAAGAAGATTTCTGCAACTCAAATATGTAACACTTGCTTGAGTCTTCATGTAAAATGTGTTCCCATTTTATTTCAACCTAGATTTCAAATACAATAAGAAGGGCATTTAGAGTCCAGACAACCTTCTAACACAAATGGTCCAAAAATTTAGAATTTCATTATAAAAACCAAAATTTTAGAAATGAGAAATATCAATGATGCACATTGGTTTTCTGTTGAATATGCCTAGTTACTTACATCAATTTCAATAAGCCTGTCCACCACTGCCATAAGTATTCTACTACCAATAATTTCCCCAACAACACTGCTCTCCACTCTAAGCATGTTCTCAACATACAAAGCATTCCACTGAAAAGCATAAGACAAAAAACACAATTATTCCACATAGACATAATCATTTTTTATTATAACCATGACATTTCTTAGTATGTTCTTGGAACTATAGAATGCTAATAGCTGTAAAGAATGGCATCATAAAGAATATTCAATTTACAAAAACAACAAACTATGATACCAAGTGTCGTGTACACGTATGCCTAAAGCCAAATGTAAACAAACTAAAATATAAGAACTTCTAATAAATATTTTCCCCTCATTCATGGCAAATTACATAAACCACAGCATTTTCATTTGGAAGAACCAACAAATTTTTAACATCTACACTGACACAAATACTATTCTTTAGATGAATAAACTCAGTAACTTCATTAGCTTAGGCATGCATATGGTTACAATTTAAAGTTTAAAACTGATGCCAAAAAGATCTCAATCCTTGATATTTTTTTATGGCACATAAACAACTATTTTCGATAAATTTTCTAATGCCTTGATTTCTTGGTTCCCAATCCCCAAATATCAATCCTGGTTACTGACAACCATGATTTCCTTCTGAGAATATGCCCAAAAGAAATGCCACACCATAGAATGGACTTTTCTTTTTTTAATAAAATTATCTTGCCTCATCTAATACTTCACATCCTATAATCATTGCCTCACAACTTGTTGGACTCCAAATCCTTTAAGATTCATTAATTAAACTCCTCTGTTTTGCATTCTCCCATCATGTATCTTGGGAAAGAAATGATAGTGTTCACTGTTTATATATTGGAGTTCAAATTTGAATCATAAGGATGAATGTGATTAACCATTGCCATATTGAATATGAGAATAATCATAACATCCTACCAACATATGACAAAGTATCCTTGATGCACCCTTCCCATTAGTGATACACCGGGACACATCTTGTAGGGTCGGGTGGGTGCCTAGTGAAAATGCTTCCCTACACCACCCTTGGACCTTTTTGCTTAACTCCACAAAACACACTTTGAAACATTCTGTCAAGTTACAGAAAGCATTTCACAAAAGAGAGGGGGCAGAGGGGGCTTGTGGGCACCCCCCTCCAGGAAAGTGAGATGCATGCCACCAAAAGGAGGAGCTTGTGGGTACATGCTGACAAAACAAAGGACACCTAGGAACCATCCTCCCTCCACTCAATTTGTTTTCCAAAAACCATAAAAACTTTAAAAAAAACAGGAAAAAAATGTTAATAAAAAACAAAAAAACCTAGTAAACTACTAAACTTAACTCACCTTTAGCTACATCTTTCATATTTTACATTTCCAAGTCATTTAGCATTTGACTTTCAAATGAGAGTGAGCCACAATTTTCCTAACCCCAATAATTTTATTGTAATGTCCTGTGTTTTTTTATTGGCAATTGTGAACAACATGATAGAAGAAGCATTCCACAGGCAAAGTGATTGAATTGATTATAGAAAAGTGAAGTGATTGAATACATTTTGAAAATATAGCTCCTCTATTACAGAATGTAAGCCAATCTTACACAGATATCTTCAGTGTGCACATGTTAAGGTGTTAGCATCTAAATGTGTTTATTGAGGATAAGGCTATGGATAAGCATTGGTCTATAAGTTTATGGGTTTCGGCATGGGTTCAAACATTCATTGCTGACATATGGAACCTTCTATTGGCTTATATGTATTGTTGGAAAGTAAACTCCCAATAATCTATTGTTCATGCCTAGCACAGTTTCATATTACAAAATTAAGGATACTCCTCTCGTAACCCTCCTCATTAGAGGATACTTGGTGGATATTACCACCCTTTAACAATATAAAGAGTTGATCTTAGTCAGTATCAGAGTTATCCATCTCCTTAATCATGGAATATAAGTACCAAATTATTAACCCCTCTGTCACCAACTTCAGCATATTTTGAGATTATGTTCAAATTTTAGGCAATTTTTAAAAGCCTAAATTAAAATTTCTCAAACATCCTATTAAATTTTTTCTCCTGCAAGGAAGGCCTATGAAAGGAAGGCTCATGCAGGTAAGAAAAGAGAGAAACACAAAGGTTGGCCAATGCAAGGAAGGAAAGAGATCAAATATGCAAAGGAAGGCCCATGCAAGTGCTGTTGTTCCCTTTTGAAGGAAGGCTGGCACGTGTAAAACACTGCCCTGCAAAAAGCCCCTTGTAACTTCCATCATGACATTTGAATGTGATTTGATTATCATTGGATCATGTGTTGGAAATCATGGAGTTGTTCTTAATGTAGTGGAAAATGTTTAATAATTCTCATCAACAGTAGGAGATCATTCCACTGATAACACAATCATTCTTCATTCACCAGTGGAAGATACTAGTGTGGAAAAGTAAGAGGTCAGTACCACAACACCATATATTAGTAGAGGAGGACATTATACCACATCAAAGAGAATTTTGTTAGATTGATCGGTTAAAGAGAGACATCAATCTTTGAGGCCAGATATTTCTCATAGATTTTGCACAAGTTATGCCACGATAGGCCACCATATTGTGAGTTGTCATCAGATCAGAATAGGGCAAGGAACCAATTCCATAAGGAGAGAGTATGAAACACATCCAAATTGCTCGGATTTATACCATTTTCAGGAAGGACATGGGGATAGAGAGATGGAAAAAATTTGGATATGTTTTATCTTACTCAAGTAACACCCATATACACATGATACTAGAAACACTTAGAGGGGATGCCCAAACCATTTTTCAATATTTCAGAGTAGGATGTGGATTGGAAACACCAGGGAATCATCACTGAAACTTTCACTAGAATTTATGTTTTTCAGCAATATCAATGTGATAATATGTAATAAGTTACAAACAAAATATGAAATAGTCGCATCACGAGGGACTAGGTCAATAAAAACCTTGGTTATATTTGTTGTCGAAAAGAAGAAAAAGGTGTTGGGCATTGGCCAAATTTTGTTGGAGGGAGAGTGAGTTGATACCCTAAACTATCCATCAACAATGCTGCAAATAATTTTCTATACAATAGGCTACAAAATCCTCACTATCTCATGAATATTCAATGAAGTAAAATAAGTTTCAAGTTTTTTATTATAAAATACCTAGATTAGGAAGCAACTCGAACCTAACCTAGTAATTTCCAAATTGCAGCGACAAGAAAGATTTTCCAGAAGTTATTTTGTGCTTATTTGAATACTTTGGCTGTCAAAATATAAGAAAAGTAACAACTGGAAGATTAAAGGTGGGAAAGTATGCAACTGCAATGCAATGCAATAGCAGTGACCCTAACCTCACATAGAGAGTGAGAGGGTAATTCAGGGGAAGAAAAGTTAAGATTTTAAACTATATTATGAACACAGTCTTTTCAGATTTTTCATACCAGTGTAAATCCATGCTAAATAATATTTCTTCTACATAAAGAGCTTGTTTTTTTAATTCCAAATCAAAATTATTTAAGCAAACATAGATTACTCACCGATTTGAGGCATTCTGTTAGCCTCAGTGTGACCTATGCAAAATGTCCTCCGCCTCTACAAACCCTTCTCAACCCCTCCTCTGTCACCCTCTCCTCTACGAGCTCTATCCCCTGTGGCCCTATCCTCTTCGGCCCTCACCTATTGTTCACGAGATGAAGAATGACCTATTGACCGCTGTGTTGAGTTGTGTATCTTTTTCCCTTGTCCATGGCGTTGCTATGTTTCAGCCAAATAAACGTTTTTTAATGCAACCCTATCAAACCCAATAGATAATAATGAGGGTTGAGCCAAAGATAGTAATGGGGCTTCTCTTCCTTCCACAAATCGACTTGGTGAACCCATATAAAGGTATACATTGTTGCTGTCTCAGTATACAAGAAAAAAGCAGATGGATTGGTCGCCCAAGCTTGCAAAGATAACGCAGATGGTTGTGGTTCTAGGTAGATGCCCACAGATTATTGATAGAGAATATAGATGGGTATGGAGATAGGGTTTCATGAATGATAGGAGAAACCCTCGACTTGCCTCTTTTCCACAACAAAAATCCCAAATCGATTTTCTATTTTTGGTTTAAAACATAAACTCATGCCGTAATCGATTTCCAGCATATATTTGGATCCAAGGGAAAACAACGCTTGGTGGGTAGAGTGCTATAGTTACCACTCCCATACCAAAAAATATAATTGCAATTGTTATGTATTGGGAAGCCCGCTCCAATCCTACCCATACTATTTTCACCATGTTTGTTTTATGAATGGAGTAAACAAAACCAATTTTTAACCATTCTCTCATAGGTTGTGAACTTTGTGTATCATATGTGCAATAATATGCATAAAGCTTATTAAAGGTGCGAAGCTTCTCACCAGAAAAAACACCCTACACAAAAGCTTCCCATGGCGCTAACAACCATTTTCATGCTATAGGCGCTAACTCCTCATTCCCAATCTTTTCTGTGATAGCTAAGAGCTAATCATGAAGCTTCAAGATCTTCATAAAGTAGCTAGCCCCCGTATCTATGTCACTCATCCAGATAATGGTGAGCATTTCAAATCGCCCCTCGATCACGAGGCAGTCACATTAAAAAGTATCCATGGTACATTCAATTTTTCAACTTTTCAAACCAAGGAGAATGACAAGAATTAGATTTGTAATTGAGTTGTGGATGTTGATACTTTTGTTGGGATAGATTTTACATGGGTTGAGGATGGGTATTGTGGTAGTTTTCCCTCTAGTGTATTTAAATATTTAGTTATAAAGGTACTCAAAAGGATTTGTAACATGGTATTTGGTGGGTATATTGTCATATTTAATATTAAACCCCCATTATTTTTAAGATTAAGTATTGGATTTATTAATAGAAAGTGGAGGGACATTCATGTTCAACGATCCATGGTGAAACAACCTTGACTAGGTTATGTCCTACAATTTCGGGAACATCGAGTATGTGTTAAAGAACAACTTCCTTAGAGGTCATGATTTGTACACAAAGTATCACAATATTTTGAGTGGTCGGATCTTCAACTCAAATTTTGAACAATGGAGGGTACAAAGGAATATCGTTGATGGTCACTTCATCTTATAGAGATTTTGTTAATTCATGGTAGTGTATTGACATTATGTATCAATACGAGGCTTATATATCCATGTCTATAGAAATATGTGACAATAAAAAATCTATCCATCTAAAATAAAAATAATCTGTCATTTGTATATTGTATACATTGAAAAATGAGTTGTTTCTCTTTGTGTATTATTTACATTGAAAATTCTCTTTTTTACTGTGTACATTGAAAATGGGTGGTTTCTCTTTTATATTGTGTATATTGCAAATTAGGTGACATCTAATTTTTTGTTAGTTAGGGTTTTATTGATGGTCTTAAGATTGTGTATGATCTTTCATCCTTTTCGCAATACCCACTAGCTTTTTTGAATTGTGTTTGGCCTAGTTGGCCCTAGTTGGTTGTCAACTTTGGCATAAGAACTACAAAGAAGATTTCAATAGATACCCACTAGCCTAATAATTGTACCAATGTTCATGGTTGTAAAAAAGATAACTTTGGTAGCAAGAATGGTACCACTAAAGGTGTAAGATAATGAACCTAGGCCTACATCTATTTATATGAGTGTGTGTAGGAATTGAACCTAAGCGTCGGATATGCAACGACACTTTCCAAAGGCGTCGTCGCTTAAGCGACGCTTACTAACACGCCGTTGCTTAACCGACAGTTATGAGAATAGCTATCGCTTAACCGATGCTTGTGGCCACATTTACAAAAAAAAATGTATCCTTGTGATTTTTGGTAAGTTTAAAAAGAGAAATCCACTCTCCGTAGGATTTTTCCGTCGGATTTTGGATCAAAATGTAGTAGTGAGTGTTAGGACACACAAGATACTACAAAATGTTTGTTAACACCTTTATCTAGTAGAGGGTCGAAGAGACCATGGTAAAGAGAAATAATGCTTGTTTGAAACTTTGGTTAAATATAATGGTATGAAAGTATGGTAAAGCGCGCGTAAGCAATGAAGTCATCACGCGATCCAATGGTGTAAAGCGAGGAAATGGAGATCGACGGCTTATAATGTATCCGCTTTGTGAATATGCTCGGAGGATAGGGACATATGGAGATAGTTAAATAGGATGTAGAGATCAGTGGTCATAAAGCTAAGTCACCGAAATCTACGATCAATATGAAGTCCGCTACGTAAACTGGCACGTTCGTTAAAACGAAGGAGCTCAGCGGAATGGGTACGTGTAGGCTTATCCGACGGCTGGAAAATAAAGTGTAAATACATCGACAGTCATCAACGGATCCGAGCGATGGATTTGCGTGAGGGTTGGAGATGAAAAGTGGTAGCGGAATCAAAACCATTGTACACGTGGCATTTTGTCGTGTATTCCGCAGAGAGAAATGGTTTGGGGGAAACTGCTGGAGGCAACCTCCAAAATGGGCTTCTATATAAGTGGAGTTGACATTTTTTGAAGAACTATTTTTTATTATGCTGGACGAATGAAAAGGACTGCTTGCTCGCCACCCTTTAATAGTCAACCTCGAGCATATGTGGTTACAATAGCAGGTAAGTCCCGGATACTCGAACTTCATCCTCAGAACTACCGTTGTTTTTCTGTATTATGGATAAGGGGAAATATTTGCAAGGGTTTAACCGAATTTCGGATGAGAGAGAAGAATGCCTAGTTGACAGGGATAGAGGAGTAAATGATCCCTTCTTGTCTGTGGGAAGTGTATCTGTTATCAAAGAAAGGTTATGGCGATACAATTCACAGGGAAATGACATTTTAAATGCTTGTAAATCATTTCTATACCATTTTTCCATTGAGCAGAACCTACATTTTGAGTTTGCCGAGTGGTGTGCAGTTAACTATTCTTCTTCTAAGAGAGTTATTGTAAGTCATTCTACATCTAGGATACTATGTAAAATTGATGCCAAGGCCATCCGTGAAATCTTGAATTTTCTTGACAATTACCCCAATAGTCATGAGTCTGTAAATGAGTCTGTTTTAGATGAAGTGTATAAAAATTGTCAAACTGAAGCTTGTTTTAAATTCTTCTCTAGCATTCTTAATGTGGGTCAGTCACTGGAAGGTCTCTTTCTTCCATATCATGTTCACGTTTTCAAGGATGAAGTTCAATTGGTTGTTTCTTTAGTTTGTCAAGTCTTGGGTCTAGATGATGATTGTCATGTCAATGAAGTCATCTTGGGCTTCTTATTAAAAATAAGTTCAATTAGTTCTGAGTCTCAGTCAGTTCATGTCTTTCGTTTAGACGAATATCTAGCAGAAGCCATACATCTTCAGTTTGTTGAGTTTTCAAAACTCCGGTTTTTCAAGTTTCAATCGTATCTGCTGAACATGTTACTATGTTCGAATGTCACCGAATTTCAGTTCTTGAGTACTATGTTCTCTTCAGAGTTTCCCAAGTAGATAAATATGTTTGAATTTGCAAATTCTCTCATTTCATAAATATATAAGATGTTGTTCGATGAAGTGTTGCCTCAAGTATTGGAAGAAATGAAGAGTTTGATGCAGTGTTCACCTGCTGATAGGATCGGAGATTGGTTCATGAACAAAGATTTTACGATTCTGAGAATATATGGTTTTAATGGAGAACCCTACAGACTGCGTGCTTTCCTTACTCCCAGGACTTTTGCATTGGAGTATATGAGACAGAGATTGTATGCAGAAGAGGAACATTTCAGGGCCTTCAAGAAATATTCCAATATCAAGTTCCCTCTTAAAGTTGGTCCCTTTGTTTTTAAAAACAAGGGTGCCCTAATGTTTATAGAGAAATTGTTGGAAAACATGGATTTCCAAAGGGAGCAAAGGGTCAATTATGATCCTCATCATATAATTTCCCTGAGAAAACAAGCTAATAAAAATAATCCATTTGACCATCAAGTTGTTGAAGGTCTAAATGAAGTAGCCAATTTGTTTTACTTTGTGGAAATTCCAGGATCCGATTAGAATTCAAGCAGTAGATCAGTTGCAATACCTCAAATGACAGATGGTTCAAATATTTTAATTAAAAGAAGTCTTTTAGAAATTGAAAGTATGGAAATAGATGATGATGGTTTACACAAGAAGGCTAAATTGTCTCAAGATAATAAAGTCTTAAGTGAAGTTATTTCAAATGATTTGAAAGGAGTTGCCTTGGTTCCTACGAAATCTGTACAGGTGAGTCAATTTTCCTTTGAAAGTGTATATAATGTAGAATCAGGCCCAGTTTTTAAGTCTAAAGAAGAGCTCATGACTAGTTATATGGGGAAGCAAAAGCAGTCCTTAGAAGAAATAAGGAATCTACTCCCGTGGGTGCGAAGTCTAAATAATCCAAAGACGTCCTTGATTTCTGGTTGGGACGTAGAAAGAAATACTTTTAAATTGGCTATGGTGAGTGATAATAAAGTTTCATAAATGGAAGTGAGATTAGAAAAAATCAGTGTACTAGATAAGATACAATTACATAGACAAATGGGAGACATTATTTATTCAGATTTATTGCATGCTATGGTAAGGATTAATAAGTTACAAGCTTTGGTTGACAAGTTGGAAGTCCAGTTAAAACATGAGAAGGTTGAGAATAAGGCCAATTCCATTCAAACAAAAAAGCTGCAAGCAGATATCATAAGCTCAATAAATGAATCAGGTAGCACCCAAGCCATCATAAGACTCCTGGAAGAAAAAGACAACGCCGTCTAGGTACTAAAGAAAAGGTTGAAGATCCTGAATACAGAAGATGTTCAAACATCAAAACTATTAGCATTACAAGAAGAGAAGGACATGATTCATCAGGATATGATGGAATATAAAGGTAAAAGTGTGAAATTCCAAAAATAAAGAGACAAATGGGAAGCGGAGCGGAATGAGCTAATAGCACAAATTTCATGGCTGAAAAGGGACCAAAATGATGAAAAAGTAATCATGGAGGAACTAATGAGCCAAACTCCCACTGATGATGACTTGACTATTGTGAATATTGAAAAACAATTAAATGATTTTTCTGTCGATGACCTACTGGTGCCCATTTCCCAAGTCAGCTTAAAATATGAAGAGATAAGTCCCAACTCAGGTTAAAAGATGAAGAGATAAAAGAGTTAAAAGAGGAAAATGAAAAAATCAAATCTGAGCTATCCAAAGTGACTGAAAGCAAAAATAAGATATTACAAGATAAAAGTCAATTACAAAAGAAGTTCAATGAATTGAAAGAAAGGAACATAGGAAAGGGCCCTCTCCAGGGAGCTAAACACATAATCTGGGATACGTTGTCCGTGGAAATTACTAAATTCATGCATTATTCGAACTTCATTGATGACCAAAGTACGTTGGTCAATTTAGCCAATCAAAGACTGAAGTTAGTAAATGAAACCATGGAGAGGAAACCCCTTGGCACAGCTCAGAATGCATTGAATTTCTTAAATTCATTAACATATCAAAAATTACAAAATATAGGAGTCAAAGATAGAGTGACAATGGTACTGTGGTCAAAAAGGTTTATTCATAAACACCATCTAATGAAGACAGTACAAGACAAGGCTGACGAAATGATCTCATGTATTAATGATTTCAGACAGGCTTTTAAAGAATTATTTGAAGATGGCCTTCCTTCCTTTTGGGATGAGGAGGGATGCCTGTTTTCTCAAGAGCATTATCACAGCCTATTGGTGCAAAGGCATATGGATCACTCTAAATTTGATGATTTGGTAAAGGGGATGATGGGAAAGGTCATCGTAGATAAGATGACAAAATATTTTGAAATATTACAGAAATTTCTGATCATCAGGGGAGGGTTTCCTACCATGTCTTATGAATCCTACATGGACCTAGAGTTGTCTATTTGGGAGATGGTTGAGTATGATATTCCAATCGTGGAGCAATGGAGAGCCATAGAAAGATTTGGAAAAACAAAGTATATTCTACATTCATGAAAGCAGGTGTTGCGCGCTGCGGAGCTGCTTGGACGGGCCTTGTTACTGAGTTGATTTTAATTAAATGATCTGTTAGGATCGAAGCAAGTAGTTTATTCCTAGTAGTTAGGAATATAGTTACAAGACTTTGATTAAGCAGGTTATTCAGTTATAAATCTTCTTGGAAGAAGAAATCATTTTATGTATATAATTGCATTTACTTTATGTGATGGGGGTTGGAACCCATCTTGTTGATGAATATTTTTAAAGACATATATTTTTGAATAGCAGAGCCGAATGCATGTGGGTTAGCAGAGATTCCTGTGCTATTTACATTACAGTCTGTATTTCTTCTCCTTTGTGATTGTTTTTTCCAGTGCTACACTCCATTCTATTTTCTTCATATCTTAAACATAGTGTTGAATGGTTGGAATTCATATTGGTTATGCTCTGATAATTGTTTCAGATATTCTATAAATGTTTCTACTAAAGTTAATATAGAACTCATCTTCTGATTCTCTGTATTAATGGACTGTTCATTATCTCTTCTGTTTCACCTAAACTAAATGAACGACTGTGATTGAATGGTTATCTCGCCTTTGATAAAATCTCGCGCATAAGATTTTGAGATATTTTTTATGTATATGTGACTCCATTTCCCAATGGTTATGTTTATTGTTTCAACCATCTGTATAATTGTTTGAGTGTTGGTCTATACCTGGCCTTGTTAAATCTATATTTGAGAGATCCCTCTCTGGAAAGAAAAGCCAGTTTCTTTCTAAAGTAATTTTTGTTGTTACCTTTCGGACTTACCTTTGCAACCTGGGTAGATTCTAAGTGTTAACAAATTGGCACTGTTGCCGGGGAACGAAAGTGTAAATATGCCCTGGGGAAAACGACAGATTTTGAAGAAAGATTTCTGTGGGAAAACAGGAAATTTTATCAGTAGAAAAGGTTGTATATTTTCCCTGGCGATTCCATTGTAAAACTTTTCAAATCCTAAGAAGTCATTCTGGCTTCGAGAAGACACACATGAGGTAATTCTAATACTAAAATTTTAAAGAGTTTGGAAAATCCAAAAATCTTATTTAAGAATAAAGATAACTTAAAAAATAGATTTTCCTTTGTTTGGCGCATCATCTTCTCAAGATTCTCCTATTGATCCGGAATGTTAAGTTAATGTTGGAAGGAGTTTGTTGAAAACTAAATCTGAGTCTGATCTTAAGAATACCAAATTTAATTCTCGTAGATTAGAATCTTATTTGCTGGATTCCGTCTGGAGATATTTGCAACAGACTATGAAAGTTAAGACATTTGCTGTTCAAAATACTCAAAAGTCTTCAGTTACTTTGAACCCACCTAGAACAATGGCAGCCAGATTTGCTCCCTTGCGTTTGCCTGCTGTATTACATGACCTTCCTCAGAATTATTCCCAAAGAATTTCTTTATTTGATGGAGAAGGTGACATAACCACAAAGCAACATGTTGCTAAGTTTGAAGATTTCATCGACTTGGAAGAGGTTGATTATGCAGATGTTAAAATGCGGTTATTTGCTCAAAGTTTATCGGGTGAGGCAAAGAAATGGTTTAAATATTTGCCAGATGGGTCTATAATGAATTTTCAGGCTTTCCAGAATGCATTTCTAGATAGGTTGGATGATAAATAGAATCCTTTACAACTCTTGTCTCAGTATAACAGTCTCAAAAAAGGAGGTTTCGAATCTGTTCATGAATTTTCCAGCAGGTTCATGAGGGTTTATAATTATATTCTGGAAGATATAAAACCTTCTACAGCTGCTGCCAAACTACATTATGCTGGAGCCTTTGACAATGATTTTGCATTCTCATTGAGGGAGAGAAAATCAACAACTCTTGCTGCGATGTTTACAGATGCTTTAGAAGTGGAAGCAAATATGATGGCAAGTGGAAAAATGAAACATAGAGATATTGATAGGAGGAAAAAGGAAGAAAATTTTCCCTCCACTTCTTCTTCTACCACTGACATTAAATTTGAAATGATGTTAAAGACAATGGAAAAGTTGATGGATAGGTTGACTATGGATAACAGGGTGTACAATAGAGAACAAGTCGATCCTCAAATCAGGAATCCTAATTTCAGAAGACCAAATCCCCTTGCTCCTCCCCAAAACAGACAGAGAGACATGAGAAACCCAAGAAATCAGGAAGAATGGAAAATTCGTCCACCATTGCCTGAGAATTATGTCGCTGACGAAGAAGGTTCTGCTGAAAATGAAATTCATCTTTTTGGAGAACTAGATTCAGAGATATGTCTTACTGAAGAAGAACATAACATGTTTGAACAGGAAGGTGGAAATGAAGAATTTGAGAAAGAAACATAACAATATCAAAGGGGTTATCTACATGCTATGGATGATGTACAGAGGAAGATTAGGTTGAGAAATAGAGAAGTTTTCATAACTAAAGGTAAGGCAAACCCAAATCAACCTTCCACTAGTTCTCTAAATGAAGAAAGAGGAAAAGCAATACAAAAAGAATATATTGTAAATAAATAAGTTGAAAATGAGATACAAAGAAACAAAGGAGTGAAGCAAGCGACCCCGATTGATGTGGAAAGAGTTGGTTCTGGTTTTAATTTGTAGAATGAACTTTTAAAGTTAAAAATCTATGTTCCATTTAATGAGTTGTTAAGAAACAATGAATATATAAATACTATCACAAAAATGGTCAAAGGTCAAGGAGAATGGCAATTTGATATTTTAGAGTTGAATGTTGATAATCCTACTATTTCATTTGGGTCAAAGGTTGAAAATTTAGAAAATGAGGAAGTCCCTCCTTTTTATTTAAGTCTGAATGTGCATGATATGGTGGTCCATAATGCTATGCTAGACTCAGGTGCATCACATAATTTAATGCCGAAGGGAGTAGTTGAAAGCTTGGGATTGGAAGTAACAAGACCCTATAAGGAATTCTACTCTTTTGACTCCAGAAGAGTAAAATGTCTTGGTTTGATTAAGGATATTGTGGTAACTTTGAATAAATTACCATATAAAACTATAGTCATGGATGTGGTAGTAGCATATATCCCACCCAAGTTTGGGGTATTGTTGTCAAGATCTTGGACTTCAAAGTTGAAAGGTAGTTTGCAAATGGATATGTCATATGCTATGATTCCTGTTCAAGATGGGAGCAGAAGGTTGTATAGTGAAAAAAGGACTCCTTATGTAGTGAGCAGTCAAGATAAACCTGAAGTTCATCATATATATGTTGTTGATACTGATTTGGGGTCTTCCATTTTCTTTAATGATACTGTCCCATATGATTTAGAGGCCACATTGCAGGAGAAGTCTGAGGAAAATAAGAAAGAAGAGGTGATGGAACAGGATGCTTTGGAGGCAAAACAAAAAAGGGAAGGCTTGTGGACTATGTACTTTGATGGATCTGTTGCAAAAATAGGTGTTGGAGCTGGTGTGTATATAATTTCTCCTATTCGAGATTTCAAAGCCTTATCATATAAATTGACATTTGAATGCACCAATAATGTAGCAGAAAATGAAGCTTTATTACTGGGGTTGAACGCTTTGAAAGATTTGGGAGCGCAAAGGATAAAAGTTTTAGGAGATGTAGAATTGGTGATAAACCAAGTAAATGAGAGTTATCAAACCAGGAATCCCTGAATGAGGGCTTATAGAAATGAAGTATGGGATATGATTGGTAACTTTTTTATAGAGCATACGATTCAGGTAGTCTCCAGACATGAAAATATTGTGGCAGATTCTTTAGCAGTAGCTGCTGGAAAATTTAAAACCCCTGTTGCTGGTCAGAGGGAATACCAGGTGGAAATTGTGAATAGACCGTCTATTCCCAATAATTCTAAATATTGGCATGTGTTTGAAGATGACATGCAGATCAGAAGATTTTTAGAACTATCAGGAGAATTTGTAAATACTCATATTGACACCGAAAATAATAATGGTGAGACCTTTCAGGATGATGAAGAACTTGAGAGAGAAAAGGAAGGCACTAAAGAATTAAAGGGAACCTTAGGAGGAAAGGATATTATGCAATTAAAAAATAATTTCATACCAAGAGGTTTGATTCCTTTCGAAAATTTTTTTGATCAGAATGATGTTGCTAAGAATCCTAAAGTAAATCCCATTGAGAATGCTGTTGAAGACAAGAACATCGGCACTGAAGAGAATCCTAAGATTATAAAGTTATCCAAGAATTTGCCTGAAAAGGAAAAAGAAGAATATGTGAATTTAATGAAGAAATATACTGATGTATTTGGCTGGAGTTATGAATATCTTAAGGAGTATGATACATCTATAATACAACATACCATTCCTATAAAGCCTGGGGAGAAACCTTTCAAGAAAAAACTTAGAAGGATAAACCCTAAATTGCTTCCCATTATTGAGAAGGAAATTAAAAAGCTATTTGATGCCAAGATTATTGTAACCCTAAGATTTTCAAAATGGGTTGCAAATTTGGTTCCTGTTAGAAAAAAGAACAGAGAAATAAGACTGTGTATAGATTTCTTGAATTTAAATAAAGTTTCTATGAAGGATAATTATCCTTTGCCAAAGATGGATCATATACTGCAGAAAGTGGTTGGAGCTGAGAGAATTTCAATGTTGGACGGTTTTTTTGGCTATAATCAAATCAAAGTATTACTAGAAGATCAAGAAAAGATTGCATTTACTACACCCTGGGGCACTTTTATGTATGCAAAGATGCCTTTTGGATTAAAGAATGCAAGAGCTACTTTCCAGAGAGCTATGGACATTGCTTTTGCATGAGAAATTGGGAATTTTGTGGTAATTTACATGGATGACATCATAGTCTATTCAAAATCTGACAAAGAACATATGCATCATCTAGAGAAAGTTTTCATGAAATGCAGGAAATTTGGTATATCATTGAACCCGAAGAAGTCCAATTTTGCATTGGAAGAAAGAAAGTTGTTGGGCCATATAATATCTAAAGATGGAATAAAAATTGATCCTGAAAGGGTAAGTGCGATTCTGAAGGTAGGAGAACCCAGAAGTGAAAAGGAGATACAATCATTTTTGGGGTAGGTGAATTTTTTCAGAAGATTTGTGCCAAGTTTTGCTGAAATCTTAATGAATATTACAAATATGTTGAAGAAGGGTCATGAGATAAAATGGAATGTAGAAGCTAGGAAGTCCTTTTGGGAAATCAAAAAATCCATCTCAGATTCTCCTGTGTTGGTAAGTCCAGATTTTACCAAAGATTTTTTAGTATTTTCATATGCTTCAGAGTATACTATTGCAGCGGTTTTATTGCAGAAGAATGATGAGAATTTGGAACAACCCATAGCATTTTTTAGCAAGATGTTGAGAGATGGAGAATTGAAATATGACATCATGGAGAAATAAGCATATGCTTTAGTCAAAGCATTGAAAGATTTCAGAGTATATATTTTACATTCACCTATAGTTGCACATGTTCCAACTGCTGCAGTGAAAGGGATTTTGACACAACCAGATCCAGAAGGCAAAACGGAAAAATGGATAGCTACATTACTGGAGTATGACATAGAGATAAATCCTACTAAGCTTGTTAAGGGACAAGGATTTGCAAAAATGATGACAAATTCAAATTGTGAAGCTTTACAAATTAATTTATTATCTCACCAATCTAATCAGTTGGATATAGAAGTGGAAGTAATGGCTGATTTTGTAGCATCTCCATGGTATTCTGATATTGTCTACATCCTTTGAAATTTACAAGCACCGGTAGGATTGAGTAAGTCAAGGGCGAGATCCATCAAATTGAAAGCTGCCAAATTTTGTATTATAAATCAATATCTTTATTGGAAGGATCCCGGAGGTGTATTACTGAACTGTCTTTTAGAAAATGAAGCTCAACATACAGTTAAAGAATTTCATAAAGGAGACCATGGAGGACATCATTCTTGGAAGGTGACTAGAAATAAAATTTTAAGAGCAGGTTATTATTGGCAAACATTATTTTCAGATGTATATAAAGAAACCAGCAAGTGTCATCAATGGCAAATTTTTGATGGTAAGAGAAAGGTACTTCCTCTTCCTTTAAATCCAATAACGATAGAAGCTCCTTTTCAACAGTGGGGTTTGGATTTTATTGGCGAAATAAACCCCAATTCCTCAGGACAACACAAATGGATTTTGACGGCCACAGATTATTTTACAGAATGGATTGAAGCGATTCCCACCAGAAGAGCCACTGAAACTATAATCATGGATTTTCTTGAGGAGAACATATTGGCTCGATTCAGATGCCCCAAAATAATAGTAAAAGACAATGCAGCTCCTTTTAAATCCAAGAAAATGATTGATTTCTGTCACAAATATCATATAAGTCTCAATCATTCAACTGCCTATTATCCGCAGGGAAATGGGTTAGCCGAATCTTCAAATAAGAGCTTAGTAAGTGTCACGTCCCCTACCCTTTCACCGGTGAAGAGAACACGACGAAAACCAAATACAGCCAGGAAAACAGCCCCATGAACATAAACAGGGACAAATCAAATCTGAAATGAGAATCAACATTCAGCGGAAGCAACACACATCCCAACATTCACATGTTCATCATAGTTCATAAACAATAGATATAATTTGGAAATATGGGATAACAGAAAAACTTATCTTTTGATGAAGAATGCACCCGCAACCAGCTATGTCGCTGCAACGTTCCACCCAACCATAGGCCAGCATGCTCATCAATCTCTCAGCAACACTACCACCCTCGAGCTGGGCATGATTCCTCAAGGACTAAGGGAACAATGCAGGCTTACACATAGCCAAGGGACACAATCATCAAACCAACACAGCTAGGTTTAATAGGCCTTCAATAGATGGGCCAAGCCAGCACATTCCAAGGGGACAACCACTACATACCCACAGCAAAACAACTTCATTCACAGCTCTGTGATGAAGGCAAAGACCAGCAGGGATAATCCCAAACACACGATGAGCACACCTCAAGCCCACAAGGCAACACAGAGTTTTTCTTGGCCCTATCATGGCCAAAACAAATCAGTCGCAACCCAAACCAAGGTATATCAACAGCCCAAACACACAAAGAGTGATGGCAACAATCCATAGCCCAAAACAAATGAGAAGCCAACAGTCAGGCTTGTACCAACAGCAGCAACGTGAGAAAACACAAACTCACATCCATCCCTCATGGATATGGAGAGTTCCAGTTCACAGCCTGGACAGGGGAAAACACATACGCAGACCCCCAAAGTGTAACAACATATACAACCAACAAGCGAAATCACAGGATGAAGATAGACAGTAGTTCATCTTGGTCAGCTAAGCAAAGGGAAAAGACTAACACAAGCCGCAACACAGTCCCTGAGTGTAGAAGATGGATCTCCACAACAAATCATGGATGAAGGAGCACTCTCCCAGCTTGTTGAGTGAGCAAAAACTAGGACAATCCTGCGCGTGCAAATAATGAGCAAACAAAATGGTCCCTGCGTGAAGAGGAACAGCTTCGCTTATGCACGCGGATGGACAGGCTTCCCTTCTGCGTGAGGAAGATGAACAGACCAAATCCTCAGCACTTGAATGAACAGGCTGTTAGAATAATCAACCCATAGTTTACCCACTTAGACATTAATTCATTTATTTTTGTCTTATTTGCCTAGTTCATGTGTCCCACCTTGTGCAAGTTGCTAATTGCCTATCCATAGAGGTCAAACTTTCCATATCTGACTCATGTAGCACTTGGGAAAGCCTTAGGAATCAAATCTACTTTATTCCTGGCCTCCTAGGTGCCTATCTGCTTTTTCTGCTTTATTGCCTTCTTTTTTAGTGTTTTAAGGCAAATGGGAAAGCTAGACTAGGTGAGGTGAACTTGTTTTTTGTCCTACACATCCTCCTGTCTTTTCTCCATGCAAAAGCATGTATGAGCTTCCATTCCACCACTCTTTAGCTTTCCTATGCCTTTTTCCAATTCGTGAGCTCCATGACAGATTTGGGATCCAGCTTTTACACCTATGGGGGATTTGCTTATTTTTTGTAAGCCTGCTTTATGCTAGATTTGGATGCTTCCTCATGCATTTGATTTCTTCATGTATTCTATTTATTCAGAAGCCTATGATATTACAGGTTTGGCTATTGTACACTCAGTTAATATAATTTTGTGTTACAGCTCCATATTCAGTCTCTCTTGTTAGCAATTTTGCATGATCAATTGATAATTGTTGTGGGTAAAATTAATCTATTTCTGGCCTGAATTTATACATGGTATCAGAGCCATTGTAGGTTGTTACTCTCCTTCAAAAAAATTTTTGTAGGTTCGACATCAAGACTGGGAACCTTCTACTGACAACCGGGACAGATTTTCTAAGGCTATGGATTCACATAAAATTATCTTGACTCCCTTCAACTATTTTGAATGGAAAGTAGAGATGGAGATCTTGTTGAGAGTGAAAGGCCTCTACATGGTGACTATGGATACAGAATTAGATCCCAATGCTGCTACAGAGAAGATCAAATGGCACAATCGGAGAGATGAGGCCTATGGCCTCCTATGTCTCAGTATTTTCCGAGACATCCTTTTCCATCTCGATGGATTAACTTCACCGGATCAAGTATGGGAGAAGCTTTCTGATATTTTTGGAAAGACAAATGAGATGAGGGGACATCACATTGAAAATAAGCTGATTTCTCTGAGTCCCAGTAGCTTTGAATCCCTGCAGCTATATTTCTCCAAGTTCAAAGCACTAGTTTTGCAGCTGAAGCAGTGTGGTATCGAAAAGAAAGAAGATCAGCTCGTATTGGCCATCCTCTCAAAGATAGGACCTGAATACTCAGTCTTTGTTTCGACCTTCTATGCCACAAAACTCATAGCTTGAACCTAGAAGATGCCTAGCCTTGCATATTTCATGGAATCTCTCACACAAGAACAAGACAAGTTGGTGATGATGGGCACCATCAAACCATCCAAATATCAAGCTTTGATTGCTGGAGATTCGAGGGTGGATTCAAAAAGAAAAAATAAAGCTAAAAAGCCACCTGAGCAAAAGAGAGACAAGAAACAGTCTCTAGAGGATCAACAAGGTCCCAAGAAAAATACCCAGAAGAAGAAAAACAAAGGTGAAATGAACAAGTTCTCATACTGTTCGAAGGGAAATCACACTGAAAGCTCTTGTATGAAAAAGCAGATTGATATGCTGACCCAACTCCTGGAGAAGAATGGCATCTCCCTTCCAGAAAGCTCAAAGAAGAGAGAAGGAGGATCAAGTTCATATGATAGAGAGAGTTCATGCATTGGTTGCTGGAACATCAAGCTCACCCAGTTTTGTCATTGATTATGGAGCTTCAAGACACATGGTTTCGACTAAGGAGGCCTTCTTCTCACTGGACAAGTCAAAAGGACCATCTATTGTACTGGGAGATGACTCTCTCACTGAAAGTATGGGCAAATGAAGGATAGATCTTGATCATGGTCAGTTCAACAATGTGCTGTATGTCCCTAGTCTCGCCTCCAACCTCCTATCAGTGTACCAGATGACCCACACCGGGTCTCCTAAGAAGGTCATATTCTCCCTCGATGAAGTTGAGATCACAGAAAATCTCAAGTGGTAGAGTCATTGCAAAAGGAGTTGCAAATCATGCTCAAAAGGTATACATGTTCTCACACTTCCTACCTTACTCAAACCCCTCTACTCTTCTCATCCATGCTAATGAAGCTAGCAAGCTATGGCATGAAATATTTGGCCATCTAAATTACAAGTATCTGTTTGATCTTAGTGAGAAAGAAATGGTCATAGGGCTGCCCAACATAAAATTTTCCAAAGGAGTCTGCCAAGGTTGTATCCTAGGAAAACACCCAGAGCACAAATTTGAGAAAGCTAGTCATGAGAGAACCTCTGCACCCCTTGAGCTGATTCACAGTGATGTTGCTGGCCCATTCCCTCATATGTCCATGAGTCAGGCCAAATATGCATTGACCTTTATTGATGATTTTTCCAGGTATTGTTGGGTTCACTTCATGAAACACAAGTCTAAAGTTTTTGGCCTATTCAAAGTCTTTAAGGCTTTGGTTGAAAACCAGTGTGGAAGGAAACTCAAGGTCCTCAGATCTGACAATGGTGGTGAGTATGTCAAGTCTAAGTTTATTAACTATTATGCAGATGCAGGTATTCAGATGCATCATTCTATCCTCTACACACCACAACAAAATGGTGTTGCTGAGAGGAAGAACAGATCACTGAAGGAGATGGCAACATGCATGATGGAGGCCAAAACTTTTCCACCATAGTACTGGGCCGAAGCTATCAACTGTGCATCCTATATCCAGAATAGGGTGCCTCACAAACATCTTGATGGCATGACTCCCTTCGAAGCATGGAGTGGGCACAAGCCAGATGTGACCCATTTTAGGATTTTTGGCTCAAAGGCTTGGGCTAGGATTCCAACAGAGAAGAGGAAGGCTTTGCAGCCCCAAAGCCAAGAGTGTATTTTTGTTGGATACTCTAAAGATTCAAAAGGGTACAAGTTGATAAATTTGAGCACAAACAAAGCCTTCATTGAAAGGTGTGTTTAGTTTGAAGAAGAACCTCTTGCAGAAGTGGAAGTTGGTGAAGCCTCTTCACCACCTGAACCTCAAGAAGTAAGTAAAGAGTTTGTTGAACATGCTGATTCTGATTTTTCTGATGGATATGAGTTTATTGCAGACCCAGACAGCCCCACAAGGCCTAAATGGGAAGCCAAGACACTACATGCAGCAGGAGAGCTAGCTGGGGATCCCAATGACCCAAGGAGGACTAGATCTCAATTTGAGAGTGGTCTATGCATGAAGGATCCTATGTTTGCGGAAAAATGCTATTTGATGGTGGAGTCTGATCCTCAAACATATGAATA
Organism: Pseudotsuga menziesii; assembly: GCA_001517045.1. Classification (NCBI taxonomy): domain Eukaryota; kingdom Viridiplantae; phylum Streptophyta; class Pinopsida; order Pinales; family Pinaceae; genus Pseudotsuga; species Pseudotsuga menziesii. The sequence continues at coordinate 71,660 of LPNX010624430.1, forward strand.
AGTATCAGGATATCCAAGATGGCAATATTCCATGAAGGAGGAGTTCAGCTCACTCCAGAAGAGCAACACATGGGAGCTAGTGGATCTTCCTCCAGGAAGAAAGTTAGTCCAGTGTAAGTGGGTCTATAAGACCAATTTTGATGCTGATGGTTCACCACTGAAGTAAAAGGCTAGATTGGTAGCTAAAGGCTACTCACAGGTTCATGGAATTGATTACAATGAGACCTTTTCCCCAGTGGCAAAGATGGATTCCATCAGGCTAGCTCTAGCCATTGCAGCCTCAAGGCAATGGGAGGTACATCATATGGATGTAAAATGTGCCTTCCTGAATGGAGATATCACTGAGGAGATATATATGCAGCAGCCTCAAGGCTTTTTTACTAACCCTTCTCTTGTGTGCAGGTTGAGAAAGTCATTGTATGGGCTAAATCAAGCCCCCAGGGCTTGGTATGCCAAGATAAATAGTTTCTTGCTATCTCTGAATTTTGTTCGGTGCAAATCAGATCCAAATGTATATTTGAAGTCTGTTAATGGTTCATTAATGATCATTGTGTTATATGTTGATGACCTCCTCATTACAGGAAGCTCACAGGTTGAGATTGCTTCCTTAAAAGGAGTTATGAACCAAGCCTTCTCCATGACAGATTTGGGGCTCTTAAGTCAATTTCTGGGGCTTGAGATTGCTCAAAACAAAGCTGGAATAAAGGTGCACCAGTCCAAGTATGCCTTGGATTTTTTGATCAAATTCAGAATGAAAGACTGCAAAGCAAGCAAAACTCCTTTCCTTTCAAGAGTGAAGCTGGAGGAAGATGATTCTCCACCGATGGTAAATAATACACTGTATAGGAAATTGATTGGATGTTTATTGTATTTGACACATACTCGACCTGATATTTGTTATGTAGTAAGTGTGGCTCATAGATACATGGATCAGCCTCATGAGATCCATTGGAAAGTATCCAAAAGGATCCTTAACTTTGTTCAGGGAACAAGGACACATGGGATCTTCTATAAAGCAAAATCTGATCTTGATTTGATTGGATTTACTGACAGTGATTGGGCAGGTGATAGCACAGATAGAAAGTCCACTTCAGAGTATGTGTTCATGCTTGTAGAAGGGCCAATCAGCTAGTCAAGCAAGAAACAGAGTGCCATTGCACTCTCATCTACAGAAGCTGAGTACAGAGGAGTTGTTAATGCAGCAACTCAATGTTTATGGTTGCAGGGTTTACTTGGAGAGTGTGGTTTCGAACCTGAGTACTCAACTACCATATACTATGATAACCAGAGTACCATTCAAATATAGAAGGATCCAGTTCAGAAACAGAGAACCAGACACATTGAGATCCATATGCACTACATCAAAGAGCTTGTGCATGATGGCACCATTCACCTACTCTTCTGTTCATCTTCAGAACAAGTAGATGATATCTTCACCAAAGAATTTTGTGAGAAGACCTTCAGCAATCTCAAATCACTGCTTGGGATTTCTGATCATGCTGTAAAGGAATGAATGGAGACAAGATTCTACAATTTTGTTTTACATTCCATGTTTAAGGGAGGATTTTCCCAAGTTGGTTTTGCCTCTTTCCTTGGTTGTATGGACTTGCAGTATGTAAAAGGGTGACTAAGCCTTGTTGCTAGGCCCTATATTTTTTTATTTATTACTCATAAAGTCAGGCTTAAGGGGGGGTGTTAGAATAATCAGCCCATAGTTTACCCACTTAGACATTAATTCATTTATTTTTGTCTTATTTGCCTAGTTTATGTGTACCACCTTGTGCAAGTTGCTAATTGCCTATCCATAGAGGTCAAACTTGCCATATATGAATCATGTAGCACTTGGGAAAGCCTTAGGAATCAAATCTGATCTATTCCTGGCCTCCTAGGTGCCTATCTACTTTTTCTGCTTTATTGCCTGCTTTTTCAGTGTTTTAAGGCACATGGGAAAGCTAGACTAGGTGAGGTGAACTTGTTTTTTTTCCTACACATCCTCCTCTATTTTCTCCATGAAAAAGAATGTATGAGATGCCATTCCACCACTCTTTAGCTTGCCTATGCCTTTTTGCTAATTTGTGAGCTCCATGATAGATTTGGGATCCAGCTTTTACACCTATGGGGGATTTGCTTATTTTTGGTAAGCCTGCTTTATGCTAGATTTGGATGCTTCCTCATGCATTCTATTTATTCATGTATTCTATTTATTCAGTAGCCTATGATATTACAGGGTTGGCTATTGTACACTCAGTTAATATAATTTTGTGTTACAGCTCCATATTCAGTCTCTCTTGTTAGCAATTTTGCATGATAAATTGATAATTGTTGTGGGTAAAATTAATCTATTGCTGGTCTGAATTTCTACATAGGAAATCCAAGGGAAAACAAACAGACCACAGAGATCCTACGTAATGGAGAGTGTGTGAGGGAACAACAGACATTCACGAGGTCCCAACCATCGAGGTAACGCATAGTGGAGAGAGTGGAGTGAAAGCAGTCGTGGGTGGAGTGGGCACATGGGCAAGGAACTGACAGTCCTGCCACCCCACTCCCAAAGCAACAACTGCCTCAACAACCAACAGCCATAACTACCTTCAGCTACTCAACAAAACATTAAAGAGGTTGACAAGGGAAGATGGAAAAACAAAACAATGTGGCAACACATGGGTTTTTCCCCCATAGACCAAGGTTTGACATCCCCCACCCCTTATCCTTTGGAACCATGCCGTTTTCATTCAATGTTGCACTACTGTAGCTGGTTGTGGTTTTAGTTTTATTTGATGTGCGTGTTTACATGATGCCAAATTATAATGTGCCAAATAGCATGATATACCGTCGGCAACTATCCCTATTGCCGAAACATACACAACCAAATCGATGGTGGGGCTTTTGCCTTTAGCTCCTCACCACAATTAATTACATTATATACATCATGCAAATGGGGTCAAAACCGGGGTTTTACAGTAAGGATCATCAGGAAGTTGTTGGAAGATAATAAAAGATCATGGCACACCAAGCTCAAATATGCTCTATGGGTTGACAGGATTAGTACCAAAAGGGCAATTGGCATGTCTCCGTTCCAACTGGTGTATGGAACTAAAGTTGTTTTTCTAGCATCGTCAAGTGTTCCAGTTATGAGATATTTCCAAGAGCAGCAAGAAGAGCCAAATCACATGCAAAGGAGAGTAAATCAGATTATTGAGCTGGAAGAGTGAAGGAATAAGGCTTATGACAAGGTGCAGATACATTAAGAAAAAATAAAAAATACTTTTGACAGGAGAATCAAAGAAGAACAGTTTCAGATTGATGACTTGGTCTTAAAATGGGATGCTCCTAAAGAAGACAAATATGGAAAATTTGATCATATGTGGGTAGGTCCTTATGTTGTTGCTGGATACAGAGGACATAATGCGTTTCTTTTAGAATATCCGAACGGGGTTCCTCTGGATAGTAACCCTATTAATGGAAGGTATCTGAAACATTACCTATCTTAAGGAAGAGGGTAAAATTTGTATCATAGGCTATAAATACTTATTTTTCTTTGCAAATCAATATAGATGGTAGGACGAATGTTTTTGAAGCCTGCGGTGAAGGCCCTAAGATTCAGGAGGCATGCCATTCCTTTTTAAAAATATATCTACAAAAAACAAAAGACAAGTTTTCTAGAAGTTATTATGAAGGATTAAAGACAGGCACCTGGTCTACGATTTCTTTGATACCTCACAGGGAGGATATCATCCCCAGATGGAGCCAGTTGTTAACACCTTTATCTAGTAGAGGGTCGAAGAGACCATGGTAAAGAGAAATAATGGTTGTTTGAAACTTTGGTTAAATATAATGGTATGAAAGTATGTTAAAAGACGTGTAAGCAATGAAGTCATCACATGATCCAATGGTGTAAAGCGAGGAAATGGAGATCGACGGGTTATAATGTATCCGCTTTATGAAGATGCGTGGAGGATAAGGACATATGGAGATAGTTAAATAGGATGAAGAGATCAGCGGTCATAAATCTAAGTCACCGAAATCTATGATCAATATGAAGCTTGCTCCATAAATTGGCACGTTCGTTAAAACGAAGGAGCTCATTGGAATGGGTACGTGTAGGATTATCCGATGGCTGGAAAATAAAGTGTAAATACATTGACGGTCATCAACGGATCCGGAGGATGGATTTGCGCGAGGGTTGGAAATGAACAGTGGTAGCGGAATCAAAACCACTATACATGTGGTAGTTTGTGGTGTATTCTACGGAGAGAAATGGTTTGGGGCAAACCACTGGAGGGAGCCTCCGGAATGGGCTTCTATATAAGTGGAGTTGACATTTTTCAAAGAACTATTTTTTATTATGCCAGACGAATGAAAAGGAATGCTTGCTCGCCACCCTTTAACAGTGAACCTTGAGCATATGAGGTTACAGTAGCAGGTAAGTCCCGTATACTCGAACTTCATCCTCATAATTACCGTTGTTTTTCTATATTATGGATAAGGGGAAAGATTTGCAAGGGTTTAACCGAATTCTGGACGAGAGAGAAGAATTCCTGGTTGACAGGGATAGAGGAGTAAATTATCCCTTCTTGTCTGTGGGAAGTGTATATGTTATCAAAGAAAGGTTATGGCGATACAATTCACAAGGAAATGACATTTTAAATGCTTGTAAATCGTTTCTGTATCATTTTTCTATTGAGCAGACCCTACATTTTCCTGAGTTTGCCGAGTGGTGTGTAGTTAACTATTCTTCTTCTGAGAGAGTTATTGTAAGCCATTCTACATGTAGGATACTGTGTAAAATTGATGCTAAGGCCATCCGTGAAATCTTGAATTTTCCCGACAATTACTCCGATAGTCGTGAGTCTGTCAACAAGTCTGTTTTAGCTGAAGTGTATAAAAATTGTCAAACTGAAGCTCGTTGTAAGTTCTTGTATAGCATTATTAATGTGGGTCAGTCACTGGAAGGTCTCTTTCTGCCATATCATGTTCACATTTTCAAGGATGAAGTTCAATTGGTTGTGTCTTTAGTTTGTCAAGTCTTGGGTCTAGATGATGACTGTCATGTCAATGAAGTCATCTTGGGCTTCTTATTAAAAATAAGTTCAATTAGTTCTGAGTCTCAGTCAGTTCATGTCTTCAGTTTAGATGAATATCTAGCAGAAGCCACACATCTTCAGTTGGTTGAGTTTTCAAAAGTACGGTTTTTCAAGTTTCAATCGTATCTGCTAAACATGTTACTATGTTCGAATGTCACCGAATTGCAGTTCTTGAGTACTATGTTCTCTTCAGATTTGCCCAAGCAGATCAATATCTTTGAATTTGCAAATTCTATCATGTCAGAAATATATAAGATGCTGTTCGATGAAGTGTTGCCTCAATTATTGGAAGAAATGAAGAGTTTGATGCAGTCTTCACCTGATGATAGGATCAGAGATTGGTTCTTGTACAAAGATTTTACGGTTTTGAGAATATACGGTTTTATTGGATAACCCTACAGACTGCCTGCTTTCCTTACTCCCAGGATTTTTGCACTCGAGTATATGAGATAGAGATTGTATGTAGAAGAGGAACATTTTGGGGCCTTCAAGAAATCTTCCAATATCAAGTTCCCTCTTAAAGTTGGTCCCTTTGTTTTTAAAAACAAGGGTGCCCTAATGTTTATAGAAAAATTGTTGGAAAACATGGATTTCCAAAGGGAGCAAAGGGTCAATTATGATCCTCATCATATAATTTCCCTGAGAAAACAAGCTAATAAAAATAATCCATTTGACCATCAAGTTGTTGAAGGTTTGAACGAAGTAGCTAATTTGTTTTACTTTGTGGAAATTCCAGGATCCGATGAGAATTCAAGCAGTAGATCAGTTGCAATACCTCAAATGACAGATGGTTCAAATATTTTAATTAAAAGAAGTCTTTCAGAAATTGAAAGTATGGAAATAGATGATGATGGTATACACAAGAAGGCTAAATTGTCTCAAGATGATAAAGTCTTAAGTGAAGTTATTTCAGATGATTTGAAAGGAGTTGCTTTGGTTCGTATGAAATCTGTATAGGTGAGTCAATTTTCTTTTGAAAGTGTATATAATGTAGAATCAGATCCAGGTTTTAAGTATAAAGAAGAGCTCATGACTAGTTATATGGGGAAGCAAAAGCAGTCCTTAGAAGAAACAATGAATCTACTCCCGCGGGTGCGAAGTCTAAATAATCCAAAGACTTCCTTGATTTCTTCACGGGACGTAGAAATAAATACTTTTAAATTAGCTATGGTGAGTGATAAGAAAGTGTCAGAAATGGAAGTGAGATTAGACAAAATCAGTGTACCAGATAAGATACAATTACATAGACAAACGGGAGACATTATTTATTCAGATTTATTGCATGCTATGGTAAGGATTAATAAGTTACAAGCTTTGGTTGACAAGTTGGAAGTCCAATTAAAACATGAGAAGGTTGAGAATAAGGCCAATTCCATTCAAATAAAAAAGCTGCAAGCATATATCATAAGTTTGGGAAATGAATCAAGTAGCACCCAGGCCATCAGAAGACTCCTCGAAGAAAAAGACAACGCCCTCCAGGTACTGAAGAAAAGGTTGAGGATCCCGAATATAGAACATGTTCAAACATCAGAACTATTAGCATTACAAGAAGAGAAGGACATGATTCATCAGGATATGATGGAATATAAAGGTAAGATCGTGAAATTGCAAAAAGAAAGAGACAAATGGGAAGTGGAGCAAAATGAGCTAATAGCACAAATTTCACAGCTGAAAAAGGACCAAAATGATGAAAAAAAAATCATGGAGGAACTAATGAGCCAAACTCCCACTGATGAAGACTTGACTATTGTGAATATTGAAAAACCATTAAATGATTTTTCTGTCGATGACCTACTGGTGCCCATGTCCCAAGTCAGCTTAAAAGATGAAGAGATTAAAGAGTTAAAAGAGGAAAATGAAAAAATCAAATCTGAGCTAGCCAAAGTGACTGAAAAAAAAATAAGATATTACAAGATAAAAGTTAATTACAAAAGAAGTTCAATGAATTGAAAGAAAGGAACATAGGAAAGGGCCCTCTCCAGGGAGCTAAACACATAATATGGGATACGTTGTCCATGGAAATTACTAAATTCAGGCATTATTTAGACTTCATTGATGACCAAAGTACGTTGGTCAATTTAGCCAATCAAAGACTGAAGTTAGTAAATGAAACCATGGAGAGGAAACCCCTTGGCACAGCTCAGAATGCATTGAATTTCTTAAATTCATTAACATATAAAAAATTACAAGATATAGGAGTCAAACACAGAGTGACAATGGTACTGTGGTCAAAAAGGTTTATTCATAAACACCATCTAATGAAGACAGTACAGGACAAGGCTGATGAAATGATCTCTCGTATTAATGATTTCAGACAGTCTTTTAAAAAATTATTTGAGGATGGCCTTCCTTCCTTTTGCGACCAGGAGGGATGACTATTTTCTCAATAGAATTATCACAGCCTATTGGTGCAAAGTTGTATGGATCACTCTAAATTTGATGATTTGGTAAAGGGGCTGATGGGAAAGGTCATCGTAGATAAGCTGGCAGAAGATTTTGAAATATTACAGAAATTTCTGATCATCAGGGGAGGGTTGCCTACTGTGTCTTATGAAGCCTACATGGAGCTGGAGGTGTCTATTCAGGAGACGGTTGAGTATGATATTCCAAGCGCTGAGCAATGGAGAGCCATAGAAAGATTTGGAAAAACAAAGTATATCCTACATTCATGAAAACAGGTGTTGCGCGCTGCTTGGATGGGCCTTGTTACTGAGTTGATTTTAATTAAATGATCTGTTAGGATCGAAGCAAGTAGTTTATTCCTAGTAGTTAGGAATATACTTACAAGACTTTGATTAAGCAGGTTATTCAGTTATAAATATTCTTGGAAGAAGAAATCATTTTATGTATATAATTGCATTTACTTTATGTGATGGGGGTTGGAACCCATCTTGTTGATGAATATTTTTAAAGACATATATTTTTGAATAGCAGAGTGGAATGCGTGTGGGTTATCAGAGATTCTTGTGCTATTTACATTACAGTCTGTATTTATCCTCCTTTGTGATTGGTTTTTCCAATGCTACACTCCCTTCTGTTTTCTTCATATCTGAAACATAGTGTTGAATGGTTGGAATTCATATTGGTTATGCTCTGATCATTGTTTCAGATATTCTATAAATGTTTCTACTAAAGTTAATATAGAACTCATCTTCTGATGCTCTGTATTAACGGACTGTTCATTATCTCTTCTGTTTCACCCAAACTAAATGAACGACTGTGATTGAATGGTTATCTTGCCTTCGATAAAATCTCACACATAAGATTTTGAGATATTTTATATATATATGTGACTCCATTTCCTAATGGTTATGTGTATTGTTTCAACCATCTGTATAATTGTTTGAGTGTTGGTTTATACTTGGCCTTGTTAAATCTATATTTGAGAGATCCCTCTCTGGAAAGAAAAGCGAGTTTCTTTCTAAAGTAGTTTTTGTTGTTACCTTTGGGCTTTACCTTTGCAACCTGGGTACATTCTGAGTGTTAACAACGTTTATAAGAGGATATGCAGAGATCACTACAACTATGGAGAAGTTGTTGAAAAATGATGTAAAGTTCTAGTGGACAAAGGCTTGTCAAGAAATCTTGGATAAATTAAAGAACAAGATGACCACTATGGAAATCCTTGTATTTCCAAACTAGAAGACGGAATTCCATGCTTATGTTGGTGTGTCATATGTATCACTCTGCATAGTCTTGATACAATGAGTTGATGGTTTGCTTGACCACTTGATTGCTTTTGCTAGAAGAAAACTATCGACGACCAAAAAAAATTACACAACGATAGAGAGGGAAGGCCTTCCCATGGTCTATGAGCTCTAGAAATTCTGACATTAGTTGTTGGGAGGACATTTCAAAATGTACACTAGTCATTCAACATTAAAATACTTAGTCAACGAGCCATTGTTGGGGGCGAAGATCTGTCGATGGCTCCTCCTATTTCCAGAACTTGACTTTGAAGTCATAGTTAAACTTGATCGACTGAATGTCGAGCTAGATCACCTCTCAAGGATAGAAAGTGGTGAAGAACCAACCAGTCTAGAGGATAACTTGCCCGATGCACAACTATTTTCAATCCACATGATGGATGATTAGAATAAGGATTTTAATGCTATCATCCATTTCCTCAGCATAGGTTATGTGCCTGAAGGCTTCTCCACTAACCAGAAGAAACATTTGGTTGTCAAATCTACTGATTATACATTGATCATGGGACATTGATACAAGCTAGGAGTTGATGAAGTACTGAGACGGTGTCCTTTTTACTATGAGAGAAAGTGGGTGATGAGTGAAGTACATGCTGGTGTCACAGCAGGACACTATGCAGGAAAGAAAACCATGCAAAATATATTGCAAGCAGGACTATAGTCACCAGACATACATATGGATACTAAGAAATTTTGTCAGCACTATGATATCTATCAAAGGACAAGAAAATCGTTGCATCGTGATGACATGCCGCTTGCACTGTCGGTAACCCTTCAAGCATTCAACAAGTGGGATTTCAATTTCGTTGGGACAATCAGTCCACAAGGGAAGAGGATTGGTGCGCGCTACATTATCACTACGAAAGACTACTTAACCAGATCAGTTGAAGCCGCACTTGTAAAAGATTACACTATTGTGACTACCATGAAGTTTTTATTTGAAAATGTGGTGACAATATTTGGATGTCCAAAAATCATACTCAGCAACCAAGGTATGCATTTTGTAAACAAAATGATTGATGAGCTTACTACAGAGTTCCAAATCTAGCATAAGAGGATGACACCATATCATCCTTGGCTGAATGGAACGGTTGAATCCTTCAACAAGATTCTAGAGAATCCATTAACCAAAGTGTGGAATGTGCGCAGAGATGGCTGGAATCAGAAATTTCCAGCTATGATATGGGTGTATCGCACAACTTGTAAGTGATTGACAAGGCACACCCCATTTAGAATGGTCTATGGCTAGGAAGTTTTTGTGCCGATCGAGTACATTGTGTCGAGCCTATGAATTGTTGTGCCCATGGAAATGACCTATGGAGATTCTATTGAGAAAAGTTTTTTGTATCTTGTTCAAATGGAATAGGAATCATTCGTCACAGGATTTCATCAGAGTATGAAGAAGCAAAGGTAGAAACAATGGCATGATTTTCATATCAATATTAAGCCCTTCAAATTCAGAGGACCTGTTTTTCTGTATGAAAACAAATTTTTCAAACATCCAGGGAAATTAAAAATGCATTGGCTACGGCCAACTTGATCGTGCACATCACCGACGTGGGCATATTAAAGCTACAAAAACTAGATGGGACATACATCACAGGAATAGTAAATGGTAGCTGCTTGAAACCTTACTATGATGGTTGTGGCATGCCTGGTTAAGATTGCGTTGTGCAAATGAAAAGAGAGAGAGAGAGAGAGAGAGAGAGAGAGAGAGAGAGGGAAAGAAAAAAAAGGGAAATGAAATTGTTCTATCACACGTCTCTAACAGAAGCAAATAAACCCCCATAAAAAGAGAGAATGACAAGATGGAAGTCATTTAAGTTTGAATATTCAGCAAATATTGAGGCGGTTATGACAACAAAGTGTGATTAATTTGATGAGTAGAAGGAAAATAACAACATAATTTTGGGCCCAAAATTCATTTCTACCATAACTACCACAACTTCCCTGACAGGTACAGTTCAGAACTCGAGTAGTTGAATTGATGAGAAATGTATTGAACTAGAAGCCCACATGATTGACAATACCTCGATCTCCCATGAAATGATGGCTGCAGGACGCATGGGTGCCTATAAATATGAGCTTCATCGTCATGTTTCAGTTTACTTGCATCCATTAAAGAAGAGAGAACCGGTGTGGATAGTTAACAGAGCCAAAGCCTGTAGTAGAGTGAGCTGAAACACATGGTCATAGATATTTCCAGCACCAGTGAGTTATCATATGTAACTATTACCTTTCCATGTCTGACCAAGTAAGAAATTGCATCACCAGAAATACAATAGCCAGGAAAAGAGCCAAAGACAATAGTGCAAAGAAACCCGTAGACTACTCCTGTGGCTAGTTTGGTCCATGTTTCATCCTCTGGATAGCACCCCATTGTGAATCCACCTATTAATCCACTAGTTGTAGGTCTATGACCAACTCTATCTCCAAGAGAGGCTCGAGAAATGAAAGGATTAAGCCATTGCGGATATGCTTGAAAAGCACATGATGGAGGAGGACATACAAGAATCACCACCATGCTGAGATGCTAGTGCTACCATGGAAGAGAAGAAATTTCCACATTATGTTTGGCCAAGAAGATCTAATGCGCAGGAGGTAAGGCTCCCGAAAAATTCGCACACCTATTTAGTGATTCCCTAGATTCCTAATGGTGTACCCTTGTTGATGGACAGACTGTCAAAAATAGGCAAGATCGAGTTTGAGGATGTTGACACCCACAATCAAGTGATATTGTAAAGGAAAACTACATGGTTATGCTTCAATCCATGCCACTTGAGCCCCAGCTTGTAGTACCAATGGAGTGGGCCAATGGTGTCGACAGCGCGAGCTTGTTAAACTTGGTGCTCATGTCGCACTTTGGGCATAGTACGCAAGTAACTACATATATGAATAAACACCTCATCTAGTTCCATGGAAAATTCTTGTAGCTTGATTGAACCTACCCTATCGATGTCGAGCTCATCTCGTCAATAACAGGTCTACTGAAGGTCGGAGACGACCATGCACCATACCTATGCTCAAACAGAGATACGTCCAAAATGAAGCAGAAGTACAACATTAAGTGCATAGGTAGGGGATTCCTCATTGCCCCTATCAAGGACAACATGGTAATATTTGAAGCAAAAATCCTATCTTGCAAGTTGTTGCGCAACATGATACCCACTGAGTGCACCACCGGGGCGATAGAAGTTGAAAAATAGTGCACATCGGGTTTAATATTCAACTACTCATGGTACCTATTGAATGAACTAATATATGATGTAGAGAAGTCACAAGAATACCATAAGGATAAATTCCATTAATCCTAGCTGCTCATTCTGATTTCCTTCATTCTTTGGTCCAACCCACGAAACTACCATCCAATGGATATTGTACTTGTGCTTTTCCTTAGTGCAAAGTATAAGAACCTCTAGGAGTACATGAGTGACCAGATACACCAAACTAATAATAACATTGATTTCTTTATGCATGGTGAGGCATTGTGCGATGTTATAAAGAAATCACACAGAATAATGGCTATGACAATGAAAAAATACAAGGAATTCATAGACTTCCAAGCCAACGTCCACAATGTTATATTGGAACCATGATAGGACCCGGCTAAGAAAGTGCACCAGGAAGGATTTATGATCACTGACCCTGATGTGGATACAGTTGTCCACAACTGGTCAACAGAATGGCGTGACCCAGTCGAGGAAGGAGGAAATGAAGGAGGAGATGTCCAAGGAAAGGGCCAAACAAATGGCCAAGGGAATGGTTAGGGTCATTACCAAGATGATGGGCAAGGAAATAATGAAGGCGACAGACAAGATAATTAGCAGTTGAGCTCCGATGATGATCATAGTGTGCAAAAAAAATATGATGATAATGATGATGACTCTAAAGGCACACCCACTAATGAGAATGTGCAAAAGACCAAGGAAATGACACATACCACAAAGCAACACCAGTCGTGGCACAAGAACTTAAAATCAGAAAAATTGGCTAACATGGTCAGCTTAGCCGAGGAGGACATCAGTTTGTTGTCCGATGCCATCGTAAAAGTTTCCAATTCCACCTTAAAAGGTATAAGTAAGAACTAGTTATGACTGACTGACAAATTGACTGAACACATCAATTAGCTGACATAGGCCATCAATGAATTCAACACCACCATCGAAGTAGAAACTTATGGCATGGATCCCAATATCGCGTTAGTAACAACAGACCTTGTGTCTCTGATAAAAGAAGAAATCCAAGTGTGAGTAATGGATATAGGGATGCCTGAGTTTGATACTATTGTCCACGGTTTTTGTAACAATCCGATTTTTACCCCATTTGCATTAATGTATATGATGTAAATATTATATGGAATCATGAAAAGGACCTCAAGGCCAAGGCCCTATCACTGATTAATGTTTGGTATATAGGATAGCATGGTTTATGCCTATGGTTTATGTGCTAAGGCAAGCACGTTCGTAAACCTCATGTAAATATGCAAATTAATGAAAAACCCACAACCAGCTATGCCTATGCAATGAATAATGAGAGGGGGGAATGATTTTCCTAAGAATAAAGGGGACGAAATGTTAACCTTGAGCTAGTTTGGGGAAAATCCATGTGTCATGGGGAAAGCCCATCAAAATTGTCAACTACCCTTTTTCTTGTCTTTCTTCCCAACAATTTATTTCTACCAAAATGTGGTTGAGGTAGTAATTGCATTGAAGGGAAAGAGTATGGGAAAATTCGAATTGGATAGAGCACCCAGTTTCAAATGTCATGTTTTTCTTGCATGGACAAGAAAACACCATAACCATATACCATTTTTTCTCATGCATTCATGTCTTCATTTGGATTCATGTTTTAGGAGCCGCAGGACCTCTTTCTCATCCATGATTATTCTCCATTCGCATGAAAGCTATGGGGGAAGTTGAGTCTTTTTTGTGTATATCCTTTGCATTCTGCAAGTGGTTTTCCCTTGGGGAGACTATGATTGTTGTGTTTCAGCATTATCTTGAACTACAGAGTGTATGAGACCCTGTTACTCATGTTACATAGTAAATCCTGTGTTGTGGATTCTCCATGTGGTTATTGTGTTGTGCATCTTAGTTTAGATCTAAACTATGTACAATACTTAGGAATGGGAGAGACATAGAATGTGCTTGATAAACCTAGTGTCAAACCTAACAATAAGATAAGAATGGATAAGAGTGGTTGGTGAACCTACTATGCACATCCTAAAGAGAACTGGAAGAGAAGGCGTATCCCGAGGGAATGTGGAGCAGAGAAGGGAACGATTCCTTGTGTTGGGTGTGTAGGCAGTGGGGAAGCCAAGCCAAATAGGTATTATGAAGGTGTTCTTAGCTCTGTAGATGAGCTCACTAGCTTAGCATTTATTCCTTCCCATTGCCTTAGAATATTGATAAGCCTTTCCTGGAAAGATGGCTTGGTTGGTAGCCTAATAAACCCATCTGTTGGCTTGGTTGTGTCTTGTTACGTTTGACCTTGTGAGAAACCTTTGGCTGGATAGTCTGATAAAACAAACTATTAATGTTGGCTTGTCTAGGTATCCTGATAAACCCAGCAGTGAGATGGATTGAATGTGTACATTCTAATAAACCCATCTTTTGGCTTGACTGGTCCTTAAGGTGAATGTTTTCTTGACTGTGAACAGTATGTGAAACCCAACTATGAGATGGCTTGGCTGAGTGGCCTGTGAAACCCAACTATGAGATGGCTTGGGTGAGTGGCCTGTGAAATCCATATGTTGGTTTTATTTCCCTTGTAGCCTAATAAACCCAACTGTGTTGTCTTGTCTGAGTTTTGTTGCAACCTTAGCTATGTATGAGTCTGCTAGCGTTCCTTTATTCCTTGAGGAAATCATGCCCAGCTCGGGGGTGGAAGTGTTGCTGAGATATTAATGAGCGCACTGGCCTATGGATGGGTGGAACATTGCAGCAACATAGCTGGTTGTGGGACAAGTTATTATCGAGATAAGTGTTCTTGTCCATGTTAATATCTGCAATTGTTTTTCTTGCATTGTAATTTCTTGATGGAATACGATGAACATGTTCGATGTGTTGAATTAAAGAATTGTTCCTTTGAATAACTGCAATTAAAGGAATCTATGTATGTTTCCTTCAACGCATTATTAAACTAAGTTGCAGATTTAGATTGTTGGATTAATGTTGTCATGGATGGCCAAGTCTATTCAAATACTTCGATTAGCAGGTCGAATTTTCGAGCAGAAACCTTCTTCATGAATGGTTTATTCCACGGGAGGGATGTGAAAGAAATCCTTTGGCAGATTTGGACCTCCTCAAATTCCTTTCTACAGCACACCTTTATGCAACTTGCGGGATACGGTATGTGGGATGCAAAGATGTATTTTTTTGTGAATTATGGCTTTCCACAATTTACATTCCACAACACACCTTTCTGTAACTTGTGGGATGCGGGATACAGGATCATGGGATGCGGTATGCCTCTTTGCAGATTTTGATTTTTGCAACAGTCATTTCTACATGCGAGATGCAAGATGCAGGATCACAATATCATGATTTCCACAATTGCTAATACTAAAACTTAATTTTTCTGCGTCATCGACTTTTGCGGGATGATCCTAAGCCACTGATTTGATTCCGGATGGGGAACCATTTGTAATCATTGGTTTTTGTCATGATTTCTCTCCATTGTCCAATATCCTCTGAGATATTTCCTTGTAGATCATCGAACTGATAAGTGGAATATGGGAGGGAGCCTGACAGTGTTGTAAATTTCAAGAAGTGGTTCACATCCACGCCCTGTTTTTCTATGAACAGT
Source organism: Pseudotsuga menziesii (assembly GCA_001517045.1). Lineage (NCBI taxonomy): Eukaryota > Viridiplantae > Streptophyta > Pinopsida > Pinales > Pinaceae > Pseudotsuga > Pseudotsuga menziesii. The sequence continues at coordinate 87,258 of LPNX010624430.1, forward strand.
AAATCTTCTCGATGAAATTTTAAATTACACATGATAATGGGATATGGGTATGATACAAAGTGGTATCAAAGTTGTTGGTTTCAACATTTGGCCTAGATGGACCAATATGGATGTGGAAATTGAACCCAAGTGATAGAACAGTTGCACTCACAAAATTGCTAATTAAACATGCAAATTTACACACAAAGGAGACTGAAATTGGAGCATAACACTAATCTGTATTGAATAAGTGTACAATAGCCAACCTTATGAAGTCATAGGCTACTATAATATATAATTACATGACAGTTTTGACTGCATAAGGATTCCATTCGAAATAGTCAAAAAGCAATCTTACTAAATCTAATCAAATCCCCCATAGGTGCATAAAGCAGTTTCCAAATATACCTAGAGGTTCATGAATTGGAAAAGTCAATTAGGTAAGCTAATAAATGATGGAAAGAAAAATCATACATGCTTTTATTAGGAGAAAATAATGGATGATGATGAGGGAAAAAAAAGAAGTCAACTACACCTAGTCTTACTTTCCCTTTTGCCATAAATCTCAATAAAGAAGGCAACTGAGCCGAAAAAGCAGATATGCACTAGGGAGGATTTGGAATAAAGAAGATATGCTAAATATGGATTCTAGGAGGTTTCCTAGGCACTCTATGACTTAGTTTTAACAAGTTTGACTTCTATGGCATGTGGAAGACAACTTGCATTGAGTGGAATATTGGAAACTAGGTAAATAAGACAAAAATGGATTAATTAATGTCTAAGGTAGGTAACTATGGGTTGATTATTCTAAAACCCCCCCTTAAGCCTCAATTTATGAGTAAATATTAGAAAAATATAGGGCCTACCAACAAGGCTTAGTCACCCTTCACATACTGCATGTCCATTTAACCAAGGAAAGAGACAAAAACCCAGTGGGAAAATATTCCCTTAAACATGGACAGTAAAACAAAATTTGAAAATATTGTCAGCAATCATGCTTCACAGCATGATCAGAAATCCCAAGCAGTGATTTGAGATTGTTGAATGTATTCTCACCAAAAACTTTGGTGAAGATGTCTGCTACTTGTTCTAAAGATGCACAGAAGAGTAGGTGAATGGTGCCATCATGCACAAGCTGTTTGATGTAGTGCATATGGATCTCAATGTGTTTGGTTTTCTGTCTCTGAACTGGATCATTGTAGATTCGAATGGTCCTCTGATTATCACAATAGATAATAGTTGAAAACTATGATTCGAAGCCACACTCACCAATTATCCCTTGCAACCATAAACATTGAGTTGTTACATTTACAACTCCAACATACTCTGCTTCTGTAGATGAGAGTGCTATGGCACTCTGTTTCTTGCTTGACCAGCTGATTGGTCCTTCAGCAAGCTTGAATACATATCCCAATTTTTACTTTCAATCTGTGTTGTCACCTTCCCAATCATTGTAAATAAACCCAATCAAATCAAGATCAGATTTAGCTCTGTAGAAGATCCCATGAGTTATTGTTTCCTGAACAAGGTTAAGGATCCTTTTGGATGCTCTCCGATGGATCTCATGAGGCTTATCCATGTATCTTGAATCCACACTTAATATATAAGAAATAACAGTTCGAATGTTTGTAAGGTACAACAAACACCCAATCAATTGTCTATATAGTGTATTATTTACAATAGGAGAAGAACCTGCTTCTTCAAGCTTAACTCATGGAAGGAAGGGAGTCTTGCTTGGCTTGCAATATTTCATGTTGAACTTGTTCAAAAAATATAAAGCATACTTGGACTGATGTACTTTTATTCCATGTTGGGATTGAGCAATTTTGAGACCCAAGAATTGGCTCAACAACCCCAAATTAGTCATAGAAAATGCATGGTTCATTGCATCCTTCAAGGAGGCAATTTATTTCTTTGAACTTCCTGTAATCAGAAGGTCATCCACATACAAGACAATAATCACCAATGAGCCATGAATCAGCTTCAAATAAATATTAGTATCATACTTGCATCAAAGAAAACTCAATGACAACAGAAAGCCATCAATCATGGCATACCAAACCTTGGGGCTTGCTTTAGCCCATAAAATGATTTCTTTAACCTGCACACAAAAGATGGATTAGACACAAAACCTTGAGGCTACTGAATGTAAATCTCTTCAGTAATATCTCCATTCAAGAAAGCACACTTCACATCCATGTGATGTACCTCCCACTGCTTCGAAGCTGCAATGGCTAAGGCTAGCCTGATGGAGTCCATCTCTGCCACCGGTGCAAATGTTTCATTATAGTCAATATACCATGTGCCTATGAGTATCCCTTGGAAAGAAATATTTCCTTATATTTCAAATCTGAACCATTAGCATAAAACTTAGTTTTGAAAACCCACTTACATTGAACTAGCTTCCTCCCTGGGGGAAGATCAACCAGTTCCAAAGTGTTGTTCTGGAGTGAGTTGAATTCTTCTTTCATGGATGTTTAGAATCTTGGATAATGTGATGCATATCCATATGTGTGTGGGTCTGATTCAACCATAATATAGCACTTCTCTGCAAACAAAGGGTATTTCATACACAGGGCACTCTCACACTGAGATCTAGTCCTCCTAGAATCACTAGGATTTCCAGCTAGTTCCCCAACTTCATGAATGGTCTTTGCTGCCCATTTTGGTCTTGTAGGAATGTTAAGATATGAAATTAAATCATCACTATCAGAAATATCAGAATCAGCAAACTCATTTATCTCTCCATTTACATTCAATGGTTCTGGTGGTGAAGAAGACTCTCCAACTTCAACTGCTGCTAAAGGCTCTTCTTGAAATTGAACACTCCTTTCAATGAAGTCTTTGTTTGTGCTCAATTTGATCAGATTGTACCCTTTTGAATATTCAGAATACCCAACAAATAGTCATTCTGGTCTTTGGGGCTGCAAATCCTTTCTCTTTTCTGTTGGAATTCTAGCCCAAGCCTTTAAGCCAAAAATCCTGAAATGGGTCACATTTGACTTGTGCCCACTCCAAGTTTCGAAAGGATTCATACCATCAAGCTATTTATGAGGAACCCTATTCTGGATATATGATGCACATTTATTACCTTGGCCCAAAAATTTGGTGGCAAATTATTAGCCTCCATCATGCAGGTTGCCATCTCCTTCAATGATTTGTTCTTTCTCTCAGCAACACCATTTTGCTATGGTGTGTAAGGGATTGAATGCTGCATCTAAACACCTGTATCTTCACAATATTGAATGAACTAAGACTTGACATACTCACCAACACTGTCACATCTTAGGATCTTGAGTCTCCTCTCAGACTAGTTTTCAACCAAAGACTTAATAACTTTGAAGAGGCCAAAAAATTCAGACTTATGCTTTAGGAAGTAAACCCAACAATACCTGGAAAAGTAATCTATGAAGCTCAATGCATACTTGGCTTCACTCATGGACATATGAGGAAATGGACCAGAAAAATCACTATGGATCAACTCAAGAGGTTTAGAGGTTCTCTCATGACTAGCTTTCTCAAATTTATGCTCTGGGTGTTTTCCTAGGATACAACCTCGACAGACTTCCTTGGAAAACTTAGTCTTTGGTAACCCTATGACCATTTATTTTTCACTTAGATCAGAAAGATACTTATAGTTAAGATGGCCAAATATTTTATGCCAAAGCTTGATTTCTTCATTATCATGAATCAGAAGAGCAGAGGGGTTTGAGTAGGGTAGAAAATGTGAAAACATGTATACCTTTGAAGTGTGATCTACAAATCCGTTTGCCATGAATTTACCATTCGAGATCTCTGTGATCCCAATATCATCAGGGGAGAATATGACCTTCTTTGGAGACCCTGTGTGAGTCATCTGATGCACTGACAATATGTTAAAGGAAAGACCTAGAACATACAATACAATATTGAACTTACCATGGTCAAGATCAATCCTTCCTTTCCGCAAACTATCAGTTAGAGAGTCATCTCCCAGCACTATTGGTGGACCTTTCAACATGTAAAGAGAGGAGAATGCCTCCTTGGTCAAAACCATATGTCTTGAAGCTCCAAAGTCTATGATGAAGCTAGGTGAGCTTGATGTGACAGCAACAAAGGCATGTAATCTCTCCCTGTCCCCTAAATTTGATCCTCCTTCCCTCTTATTTGAGCAATCAGGAACGAAGATGTTATTCTTCTCTGGGAGTTGGGTCAACATGTAAATTTGCTTCTTCATGCAGGAGCTTTCAGGATGATAGCCCTTACTGCAATATGCGCACTTTCTCATTTCTCTTTTGTTCTTCTTCTTCTGGAAGTTCTTCTTGGAGCCTTGGGGCTCCTCTTGAGACTTGTTCTTGTCTCTCTTTTACTGAGGTGGCTTCTTAGATTTCTTCTTTCCTTTTGAATCTAACCTCAAATCTCCAACAAACAAATCTTGGTATTTGGAAGGTTTGATGATGCCCATCATCACCAGTTTATCTTGTTCTTGTGTGAGGGATTCCTTGAACTCTGCAAGCTTAGGCATCTTCCAGGCTCGAGCTGTCAACTTGGTGGCATGGAAGGTCGAAAAAAACACTGAATAGTTAGGGCCAAGCTTCGAGAGTATGGCCAAAACTATCTGCTCCTCCTTATTTTCAATTCCACATTGTTTTAGCTGTAAAACAATGGCTTTAAACTTGTAAAAATAGAGTTGTAGGGATTCAAAGCTGTTGGGACTCAAAGAGATCAATTCATTATCGATTTTATCTCCTCTCATATCATCTGTCTTACAAAATATCTCTACCGGATTCTCCCACACTTCATTAGGTGATGTCAATCAATCAAGATGGAAGAGGAGGTCTCTGGATATGCTTAGACACAGAAGACCATAGGCCTCGTCCCTCTTGCTGTGCCCATTTAATTTTTTCTGTAGCTGCATTAGGATCTACCTCATTTCCCATAGTCACCCTATAGATAACTTTTGGACTCAAAACTATCTCCATATCTTCTTTCCATTCAAATAAATTAAATGGAGTCAAGATGAGCTTCTGAGATTGATCCATAGCTCAGAAACTATGCCCTTCAGTTAGCAGAATGTCGCCAGTCAAGATGTCAAACCTGCAATAGAAATATGGAAGGAGAGAAATTGATATACAAAGGATTTGATACCATGTGGAAATTGAACCCAAGTGATAGAACAATTGCACTCACAAAATTGCTAATCAAACATGAAAATTTACACACAAAGGAGACTGAAATTGGCGCATAACACTAATATGTATTGAATAAGTGTACAATAGCCAACCTTATGAAGTAATATGATACTACAATATATAATTACATAAGATATTTGAATGCATAAGGATTCCATTTGAAATAGTCAAAAAGCAGGCTTACTAAATCTAGTCAAATCCCCCATAGGTGCATAAAGCAGTTTCCAAATCTACCTAGAGGCTCACGAATTGGAAAATTCAAGTAGGAAAGATAACTCATGCATGCTTTTATTAGGATAAAATAATGGAGGATGATGAGGGAAAAAAACAAGTCAACTACACCTAGTCTTACTTTCCCTTTTGCCATAAATCTCAATAAAGAAGGCAACTTAGTAGAAAAAGCATATATGTGCTAGGGAGGATTTGGAATAAAGTAGATATGATAAATATGGATTCTAGGAGGTTTCCCAAGTGCTCCATGACTCAATTTTATCAAGTTTGAATTCTATGGCATGTGGAAGACAACTTGCATAGAGTGGAATATTGGAAACTAGGAAAATAAGACAAAAATGGATTAATTAATGTCTAAGGTAGGTAACTATGGGTTGATTATTCTAACAATGGATAGTGCAAGGGATAATAATATCCTAAGATACCCACATTTTAGTACACTATAGAGTGGTATCTAAAGAATTGTGCTAGCACTACAATGTGGTATCAGTATTGCAGGTTGTAGCATTGGGCCTAAAAGGACCGGGTTGAATAGTTAACAGAGTTGTTGGTTACAGCATTGGGCCTAGATAGGCTAGGTGATAGTAAGTAAATAGTTTTAATTTTGAATTACTGTGTATCTAACAAATGTTGTTTGATGAAAATTTTTGCATATTCATAGTGCATATTGGAAAAGTGGGTTGCTGGCTCAACCATGACAATCTACGACATGAATGATGCACAGGATCCCTATGAGCATGAGGAGGATGCTATGGGGGGGGAATTTCTGAGTTGGAAATGAGGAAAAAAATTCTAATCAAAGGATTTTTTGAGATACTACCCCATATTTTTCAGCCACCATGAGAAGCCTAAGGGTGGATATGCAAAACTACAAGGAAGAGAATGAAAGGTTGGTTAAGGCTCAGGAGGAGAAGAATTAGCTAAATGCAGTCATGATGCAAATTCTGACATAAATTCATAGGAAGATGAACTCTGGGGACTAGAAATTAAGGATGGAAGGTAGTAAGAGAACTCTTAGAAGGAGAAAGAGATTTCCTAGCAGGTCATCTAACTCTAAAGGATCCAATAGCGATTCAAGTTCCTCTTCTTGGAGGAATGAGAGGAAGAGCCATTATCGAAACCATTCTCGTGATGATTTTAAGAAGGAGAGGCCTCCTATATTCAATGGAAAGTTAAAGAATGGTCAAAAATATGAATATTGGGTTCTTGGGATGAGGAAATATTTCCAAGTTCAGGATTATTCATCAAATATGAACGATAGAATAGCCATCTTCAATTTGGCCGGAAGAGAATCCATATGGTTGGAGCACTTCAGGTAAGTGAAGAATATTAATGAAACAAAAATTGTGTGGAAACAGTTCCAGAAGTATTTCAAGAATAAATACCTCTATGACAGGTACTATGATGAAAAGATCAAAAATTTCATGCACAAATATTGGGACAAATGTTAGAATAATCAACCCATAGTTACCTAGATTAGACATTAATTTAATTATTTTTTTCTTATTACCTAGATTTCTAGATTCCATTCTATGCTAGTTTCCTTATACATGTCCTAGATGTCAACACATGCTAAAGCAGAGTCATGGAGCACTTGGGAAATATCTTGGAAACTATTTTTAGCATGTCTTATTTATTCCATATTCTCTAAAGCACATATCTGCTTTTTCTGAAAAGCTACCTTTCTTTAGAGCTGATTTAAGGAAAAGGGAAAAGCTAGTCTAGGTGTAACTGCCTTGTTTTTTTCCCACATAATCCTCCCTCCTTTTCTCAAAATAAAACCATATATGAGTTGTATTTCCATCCCTATTAATCTTTCCCACTTGACTTAGCAAAATCGTGAGCATCTTCATAGATTTGGAAATTGCTTTATGTACTTATGGGGGATTTGACTAGATTTGGTAAGCCTTATTTCGAATGGAATCCTTATGCATTCAAACCTCTCATGTATTATTTCACAACGTTGGCTATTGTACACTTACTCAATACAAATTAGTGTTATGCTCCAATTTCAGTCTCATTTGGTGTTAATTTTTCATCTTTGATTAGCAATTTTGTGAGTGTAATTGTTCTATATCTTGGGTTTAATTTCCACATGGTATAAGATCCTTTGTAGATAAATTTATATCCTTCCAAATTGTTAATGTAGGTTCAACATCATTGAATGGGAGAACATTCTATTGACTAGATGGAGCAATTACTAAGGTATGGACCAATCTCAGAAGATCATCTTGACTCCATTCAATTTATATGAGTGGAAAGCTAAGATGGAGATATTGTTGAGAGAGAAATGTCTCTACAAGGTGACTATGGTAGCTGAGACAGAGCCCAATGTAGCTATAGATAAAATTAAATGGCACAATAGGAGGGATGAGGCCTATGGTATTCTATGTCTGAGCATTTCAAGAGACCTCCTCTTCCATGTTGATGGATTGACATCACCTAATGAAGGGTGGGAGAAGCTTGAAGATATTTTTGGAAATATAGATGAGATGAGAGGACATCAAATCGAGAATGAGCTGATCTCCTTGAGTCCCAGTAGCTTTGAACCATTGCAACTATACTTTCCCAAGTTTAAGGCCCTTGCTTTACAACTAAAATAGTGTGGGATTGAAAAGAAGGAAGAGCAACTAGTCTTGGACATAATATCTAAGATTGGTCCTAAATATTTACTATTTTTTTAGACCTTCCATGCCACCAAGTTGACAACTCAAGCCCAGAAGATGTATTAATCTATCATAGTAATCTAGGGACTAAAACATGATCTCATAAGAGATTTCAGACAATTAAGCATGAAAATGGAATAATGGTGCCGCAAAATGAGTAGAAACTATGTATAATCAATAAATAATGAGTAATACAATACAATTATCATGCAAGATGAATGAATTCTAAGACAATTCAAATTCCCAAGGAGGTCATTCGAATTGAATGAATGGGTGTAGCTTAACTGAATGTTAGACACAATAAACACACCTAATTAACCCATTGATCAAGTCCAGATTGACTCAACTGAGTCCTAACTGAATTCAGAGTGCAATGGATGACTAATTCTAACTGAAAGTAGCTAAGACACATGTCATTGCATGCCAACCAACAAGTGGTAGCACATCATTAACTTGAATGAACCTCGATGAGGTTAACTAAAGTCAAACTGGTCATCAAAGGTGGTTGGAGGCGCCCTAGTTGAATCTAGTTCATAAATATTAATAAAAATAATCAATATAATGAATGGAGGTTCCTTCACCACTTAGCTTAGCTGATTGTAACAATCAGTTAGCAATTAGGTGCATTTATGAGACTTAGATCGCCCTTGGCATACTCCTTGTTTGAAGGAGGAAGCTTAGTTAGCCTCCTTGAATGAAGGAGAAGGCTTAGTTGGCGTCCTTGAGTGAAGGTAGGCGTGGGTGTGCTCATGTTGATGTCATAGTGTGCTCATTTGATGCCGATTAAGTCAATAAAGCTTAGGATAGTGGTTTAACAAGGCCAAATTGAAAAAATTAAGTGTGCATATTGGGTAAATGTCTCCAACACGTCCCTTTAATCTATACAGAGGAGAAGTAAAAATAAAGTCCATGAAATGCTAGGACCCTAACAAAAAAGGACATAGGTCACCCTATACAATAATGTAACTCAAACAATGATAAAAAATAAATTTAAGTGAGGAAAAGAGGGAAACCCCAATGGGAAACCCCCCCCTCAATCTGAACGCTGAAAGTAGTTTGATAACCTCGATGAACTTATCCCCAACAGTGGACAGAGGTAAGTGAACTTATTTTCTAAAAATGTATTGGTGAAAATGTCTACAATCTTCTCATCAGTAGGGAAGTATTGCAAAATGATGGTCCTATCATGCACTAATTCCTTGATATAGTGCAGGTGTATCTCTACGTGCTTGGTCCTCTTCCTAGTAACTGAATCTGTGTATATATTAATAGCACTTTGATTGTCACAAAAGAGGATAGTGCACAAAGTAATACTAAGATCAAACTCTGAAATAATGCCTTGCAACCAAACAACTTGGATGCAAGCATTCACTGCTCCTCGGTACTCGGCCTCTGCTAAAGACAATGCTATGGCGGGATAATTTTTTCTAGACCAAAAAATGGGGCCACCAACAAACATGAAAACATATCTAGAAGTACACTTTCGATCAATATAATCACCCACCCAATCGGAATCTGTGGCTGTGTAACCAACCAGCTCTAGCTCGGAGTCTGCAGCATAGTGAATTCCATAGGTCCTGGTTCCATGAATATACTGGAGGATCCTCTTGGCTTCCTTCCAATGAAGATCATGAGGCTTTTTCATGTATCTTGACACATTATTCATGGCATAACAGATATCATATTGAGAATGAGTCAATTAGAGCAAGCTACCTATCAGCTATCGATTAATAGTATAGTCCATGGGAGGTGTTATTTTTCCTTCTTCAAGGCTGATCCATGGAAGGAAAGTGAATGGAGCAGCCTTACATTCAGCCATGTTAACCTTAAATAATAGGTCTGATATATATTTGGACTAAGTGGCCATTATCCCATCAATGTTTTGCTCAATTTTCAGCCCCAGAAATTGCTTCAAGAGCCCCAAATCGCTCATTTCAAATGCATTGTGGAGAGCCGTTTTGATGACTGAAATAGAAGAAATTGTGCTACCTGCAATCAGTAAGTCATCAACATTGAAAATAATAATAATAAAATTAAAATAATACTTCTATATATACACATTTTTATCTAATTTACACCTTTGGAATTTTTGCGAGAGAAGGAAGGCATCCATCTTGGAATACCATTCTCTTGGGGCCTATTTTAACCCGTATAGTGACTTCTTTAGTTTTCAAACCAAAGATGGATAAAAAATGTATCCCTTAGGATGCTTCATGTATATCTCCTCATGATTATATCCATGTATAAAGGTAGACTTAACATTCATATGATGCAGTTCCCAGTGCTTAGATGCAGAAATGGCCAAAACTAGGTGGATGGAGTCCGTTTTTGCAACTGGTGCAAACGTCTCATGGTAGTCCACATTGTTATCTCTGAAAATAAATTTATTTTGATAGTATGAAAATTTAACTCATGAAATGAAATATATGAATATCATTGATGGTTTGAAAGCCTTTGTTTTTTTATTTGGGTTAAAATTTCACAAGTTGTAGCTTTCGGTGGCTTGGCCGAGGATCATAACATCTCATTAGCCACCAAAAGATGGAAGATAAATAATAGGTGGAAAACCCCTTTGACAGTTAGGAGTATTGCTAAACTTTTTTACTTCCATCGGAACATTTTTAAATAGTGATTGGAGGTGTAGTCCTCTATTACACTGACGTTTCAGAGTTTTAGTCCACTACAATGTCGCCACTATGGAGAATATACTGATTAAAGGTTCTGATGGTTAGTAGTTTGGAGTTTCGATTACTGACGTTTAAGAGTTTTAGTTCACTGTGGTGCCACCGCTACAGAGAATATAGTAGTTTAAAGTTCTGACATGCTAGTGGCCTAAGGTTTCAATCGTCGATGCTGAGAAGATTAGTTCGTTTCACCTCCAAAACAGCGACAACGCTTAGACTTGGGGTTTCGATGGGATAGAAGATAGAGCTTCCAATCGCCGATGAGCTAGTGATGGAAAGCGTCGATACATTCAGGCTTGGAGTGCCGATGGGATAGACAAAATATTTTTCAATTGCTGATGAAGAAATTGTCGTGACTTTAGTTAGTTGAGGCACCGACACTGTGACAACTTTCAAGTCTAAGGCGTTGATGGGATAGTGGCTAGAGCTTCCAATTTTTTATTGCAAAGGTAGTGGTTTAAAGCTCTAAAACAACGGTGGCATAAAGAACTAAAGCGTCGATACATTCAGGCTTGGACCATTGATAGGATAGAGAAATTGCTTCCGATCGCTGATGCTGAGTAGATTAGTCATTGGAACCTCTGACACTGCGACAGCATTCCTCTTTGAGGTTCTGATGCACTAGTGAGTATAGCTTCCGATCACCGACAAGCTAGAGGATGAAAAATATGATATGTTCATATTAGGCGATGACACTACAGCAGCATTAAAGGATTGGGGTGCCAATGGTTAGAGGTCAGAGATTTGGATCAGTGACCGCAACAACAAGGTAGAAAATTTTGGTGCATCAAACAAGAAAGGTCACTCCAGTTAAACACTAAGACACTAACTTTTGGAGGCAATTTCACAGTGAACCAGCAGTGGTGATTATCTGGGACCACTTCAGTTATTAAAAAATTCTCGCAGTGAACTAGATCTTCACAATAGATAGACAAATAGTTAGCAAGGGTTTGAAGCCCTAATCTATGAAAACTATCGCTTTCAAGTATTTTTTGTGTAAATAGATCAGATTTTCAGGATCTTGTTGACCGAAATATTTCACCTCCTACAGATAGCAAGGTGTTCCACTGGTCTGAATGGTTCAGATCCAGAACAAATAGATCATAGAGGCTGATAAATATCCCTATAGGATGTAGATATCTGGAATACAGGGCTTTGATAGTTCACCTATGTACCTACAAAAGAGTTCAACACAAAACGAATCAAAGCAACCAGAATATGATCTACTAATTTATGCTAGTGACTAAGGAATCTAGAAATATATATATGAAATCAAACATCAACAATATATATGGGACAAAAAATCAACTTGCATTAGAAATATGAAGAAGTTTACAACCAAGCCTTAGTGTTGACATGCATCTCCATGAAACCAGCTCTTCATCCCCAAAAGCTCTGAGTCTAGCTCTCTATGCTCTCTCCAAATAATCTTGGGCCAAGAATCAATCCAACAGCATAACAATACCTTCAATGTTCTCTCCTCAACCATGGCTATGAGCTCATATTTACAGGGCTTTAATGGATAGAGATGGTTGAGAAATTAATGGGTGAGGTGGCCTCTAAGATCCTAGGATGAGGGATCTAGAGCTCAACCAACCTACAATAGTAGGGATAAGGGATATCTTGAGGCTTATCATCTAGAAGCCTCGAGAAGCTTCTCTTTTTCCCTTTTTACCCAGGGTACTGTGCTTCTCCTTCTATGATAGAGTCGTTCTAGTAATAACTGCCTATGGACCAATGGCAATGTGCAGTGACACCGCTTGTAGATAACCGATGAAAGGCGATGCGAGTAGGGGTACAACTCCTAGATAAAGGGGCATGCATGGTACAAGTAGGGGTGCCACTCCTAGATAACGGGGCATGCCCAGTCCGAGTAGGGGTACCGCTCCTGGATAAAGGGGCATGCACAATACTGGAAATTGTATGACTGACTGATAAAAAACCATTTAGTTTCCACTCTAGAAGTTGGGATTCAGGGCAAGTGGGTATGTCAAATGTCTTATCACATGATGGTGATAGGATTTTGGTATAACAGGATGCCCCCCAAAACATGAGTCTTAGAGTGATATGATAAACAAGAGCTTTGAGAACAAGTCATTGCCAGGAGATGGAAATGTTGGCTCGATCGGAGCATGCAATCAAGTATGCATATGTAGTACATCATTATGTTGACTCATAGACACAAGTAACCAAACTCATAGCTGTAGACCAATACAAGGCAGATCCATGAGTGGAATAAACAAGCATGGCTACTAGAATACATCGTAGATCCATGTGATAGAGGACTAAAACTTAGACATAGCTACCAGACATACAACATAGATCTATGTCATACAAATGCAAATTTGAGCATAGCCATGACCATACAAATGTGGATCCATGCTAGATATATAAAACTCCATCGCAACCTGGGGAAAAAGCAATGAGTGCTTTTAAACAAATGCCCAGGGTCTTCGTCTCATCTTCCACAAAGTACGATTCTATCCATGTGATTACAATGATCTGAAGTCAAACATGGTAAAACCCACTTGATTATCGTCCAATGACGTGAACCGTTAACAAGTGCGAGGGAAATCAACATTGATGTCAATGATTCCCAAGGCACCCTAGTACAATCTATTGAGTGCGAATAGATGTCCTGATGTCCAACACCCAGTCGATTCTATCGATCAAAGGTCAATGATGTGAACCTATGTCGAGAGCGAGAGAATATGTCATTAAGGAATACAGATCTCAAGGTACTAAATATTGTTTCTAAGACTATTTCTCGGATGATGAGCTGATGTCGACGTGAATAGTCTCATCGAAGGAGGCCCATGATGAGTCCCACATCGATGACACGAAACTTAGAACATAGTTCTGGAATGATGTGAAGGTAGTAACCATATGACTGACTCAAAGATACTGACACAAAGACTGTGTATACTGTAGAGTAAAACTTCTTCAGATTCCCTTTGAACATTGGGTGGCATGACAAAATGACTTGGCAACATGACTAGATGGACAGATACACAATGCGACAGTGGACAATGCATTCTTTTGAAAGAATCAAAGGATTGGCATGACTCATGAAAGTGGATCGTCACGAAGATAAACTAAATACCCAACTAACTGACATGATTGTGTAGACAAGTGCCATGTTCAAAGGCAATGACAAACAACTACCATTATTTGCAAAATGATTCCCTTCCCATTTCCCCCATCATGATCGATGAGTGCCTCTTTTTGGTTTTACGAGTTCAAAGAGGGTAACAAACACTTGATATATCTTTTCAGAAGACAAGTCCAGTCTCATATGTTTTATGAACCTGAGAGAGGAGGCGTTCATTCCCAAAATGGGTTTCTCAATGTTTAATTTAATGAGTCCACTGAAAGAAAACTCGGTATCGTTCATGTTTAGATAGTCTAAACAAATACAGAAGAAGACTCCATGGGGGTCCTTTTTCATATGATTTAGTCTCTAAGGCCCAAAAAAGTGTAAAACCATACCTTAGAGAACTCTTCCAGTCATGATTGGCTAGAGTGTTCCTTTCTCGTAAATAGTCCTATCCGAACCGAGAAAGAGATAACCTACCGTCGGATGGACAACTCTTCAAATACTTTAACGAATGTGAAGAAGACAAGATCGTTCGACAATCTTTTCATATTTAGGGAGCCTGAAAAGGGTTTAAAGAGAACTCCATGAGGTTTCTTTACACAATGTCACTTTTTACGAGCCTGGAAAGATTCAGAAACAGACTCAACTATATTTTCATGTTTAAGGAGTCTGAAAGAAGATGTGAGAAGAAGACTCCATGGCGTTTCTTTACACAATGTCGTATTTTATGAGCCTAGATAGAAACTTGAACTTGACTTGAAAATTTGATACTAGATTTTGACGAGCATGACAAAGTGTTGTAATAAACGCTCAATGACCTTTTCCATTTTGTGAAAGTACGAAAAAGTCATAAACAAACTTTCCAAAGCTTTTACTAAAGTCAACTTGTAGACGACTCATAAACAAGTGTTAAATGCATCCAAAATCAACATTAAGGGATTATGACAAATAGATTTTGATTAGAACATGATGTAATATCAAAACTATACTAGGTCAGACCCAAAAAATGTCTATATAAGGCAAGTAAATAGTAAAAAATCAAACATTTCACTATTTACCTCTAGTAAAGAGCACTTGGAGCATTTTTTAGCCAGATTTTCCACAGCTGATACTGGGAGTTCCCACCATCCATTTTCAGTCTCGTCAGTTGGAGGTAATGGCTAAGACTCTTATCTTTCATTTCATAGCTTTTATTTTGGGATTTGGTGCAGTTTTAGGCCTATTTGGCAAGCCCTAAAATCCAATTTGTGGGCATCACAGCTACCCCTTGCGGGATATACAATACCACCCGAGAACAACACCAAGAATATGGTGGACATGTAGTGCCACCGCCTATCTCCAATGGAGCACAGGCGGTGCTGGCCGTGGAGAAGTTAAACCAATGATATAAGGAAAATTTACTCATTCTTTTGATTTGCAATGACTTAAGGATGATATTAATACATACCATTGTTGTTTTTCGCAGGTCTAGGCTTCCAAAATATGGTGATATGGAAGGAAAAAGCACATGATGACGAGGATGCTGCTACTGAAAGGAATTCAGTTTGTATTGCCGCACTTCAGAACTATGGGCTCTTAAAGTTCTTCTAGACACCAAGCATGGTGTCCCACGAGAGACTACTAGAACACATACTGAGAATGTGGAATCCAGAACAACAGTATTTTGAGGTGGGGGAACATATTATTTCAGTGGTTGTAGAGGAAATCTACTTCCTGACTGGCCTTTCGAGATGGGGTGCCCCCATATCACTGACTGGTTCTCGTGGCAGGGACATTACCACCAGAGAGGTCATAGATCGACACTGTGCACCAGGTACATGCACATCAAAGAAGAAAATCCCCATTAGGGCAGTGACAGACAGGGCTCTATGGATCGTTTTGTTCACCATGCAGAGGGTGGTAGGGATCCAAGGTGTACATCAGGCTTCCAGGGCACATATGTTGTATTCCCTAGAGGTCATGGCACCTACAGTGTTCAACTAGGTGGAAGCATTGCTTCCAATCTTCAAGGATTAGCTGACTAAATGTCGGCAGGGAGAGCTGAAGCAGTTCATATTTTGTTCCATCTTAGCTTGATTCTTCTTTGAGCGGGTCCCCCAGATGACACCCCAGGTGAATTTCTAGATTCTGAGAGCACGACAACCCCACATCCTGAGGTGGGTCCAGGTCATGGCTCACATAGGAGTGGGTAGGGGCAGAGTGAAGTTTGGTGATGCATTCTTCAGATGGTTACAGGATCAAATGCTCATGGTCAAGGAATATGCCTATGCAGGCGTAGATTTTACAGGTGATCCCGACCTACCACTCCCACCTGCAGGGTAGTGGGATGACATTGGTAAGAAGAAAGAAACCCTAACAATGGAAATTTTTTTTATGTTTTTTATGTTTTATATTTTTTATGATATGTGACGAGACCCGTTTATCTTCATGTAGATGTTGGAGAAGCGACACCTAGAGGAGCATCTCCATTAGACAAGCGAGTTGGAGCTCGCTTCATGCCATACGGTGATGATATCACCGGGGAGCTCAAGGAGAACCTAGAGAGGTTGACTCTGGACATCCCGGATGCTGACATAGATGACCTCCTGACTAGATATCAGAGATCTATGGTGGGAGTACCAAGTTGATTCAGCAGGATACCACGTAGGGTGGCTTGAGCAATGATGTGCTATCACGAGTACCACTAGCAGATGAGACATGTCTACTGGAAGCTGATAGCTTCAGGATTTTTGTATTATGATTTTTCCTAAAATCCTACGTGCTTCAAATGAGGTCTTGGGACCTATTTTTGTAAAATGTTTTCATATATATATATATA
>LPNX010624430.1:104416-133609 GCA_001517045.1 Pseudotsuga menziesii
ATGTACCATGTTTGATTTAACGTCATGGATGGGAAATATGCCACTCTAGGATGTAATCAACCAATGAATCAACAACTATATTATGTTCCCTAATGGTTCCAAATGATCTTTCTAACAAGCATACCCTCCGAAAGAGGCGGAGGAGCACCGGTTTCCTAATGGTGTAGGCATGGTTTAAATGACAAACCACGAGCTGAGAGTCCATCAAAACTACTATATCATGGACATCCTGGGAGGAAACTTCAGTCAGACGACTGATGAGTGCTTCATACTTGACTATGTTATTAGTAGCAGGACCTAAGAAAACTTCTCCTGAACTGACCAAATCTTCAGCTGGGGAATAGAGAACCCAAGCAGCTGAGGCTAGATTCAAGGTGTTGTGGAAACCACCATCAGTGAAGCCATAGAAAGTCATCTGCGTGACCAAAACATGGTATAAACAGATGCGGACACTAAAACTCAAAACCATCTTGAAAATACTAAAAGCACACTAAAAGTCAATCAATATACATATATATAAGATACCATCCAAGAAAACCTAGGCATAGTACCTTTTTAGGTACAACCCATTATGAGGTTGCCCCAAATGGATTCCATCATAATCAACTAACTCATAGCCTCCTTTCTCTAACACCTTGGAAATAATGAAAGGTCCATACCACATGGATTTGAACTTACCCTTTCCAAGCTTGTCATATCTCTAGTCATAAGTCAAAACTAGGTCACCCTCATTGAAAACATGAGGCTGGACGGATTTATCGTACTGCGCCTTGACGGGTTTCTTATGTGCCTCATTAGCCAAGGAAGCATCTTTACAAGTCTCATCAAGGTTATTTAAGTACAAAAATCGCGCTTCCTTTGCGGAAGTGTCTGGGAGAAGTTCGACGGTGAGTTCAAAAGATGGAATTGGACATTGGATCGGCAAGATAGATTCAAGTCCATAAACAAGCTGGAATGGCATGAAACCAATAGTTGTTTTTACGGAAGTCTGGTAGGCCCAAAGAGCAGAAAAAAGAACGAGATGCCAATTGGATTTATGATCTCCAACCATCCGATGAAGCATATTTTTCAAAACCTTGTTAATGGCCTCTACCTGACCATTAGCTTGTGGATAATACGATGTAGAGTTTTCATCATGAAAACCTAGCTTGGCACTCAATTCCTCCATCATTTGATTACGAAAATGAGATCCGTGATTAGTGACGATGGACTGCGAAACTCCAAATCTAGCTATGACATGATTGAACAAGAAGAGAGCGGCAGTCTTGCCATCTTCAGCATATGTAGGCTGTTATTTTTTCAACATTAAGCTAGCATTATGTTAGTATCTTTACTGAGAGAATAACAAGTATAGAAATCAAACACAAGAGACAATGAACACGCTATTTTTCATCAGGGAAACCATAAATGGAGAAAACCCCACAACTTCCTCAGAGATAGAATCAGTACAAGATGTAAAACCCCAAAACAGTAAGATGCACTCTTGACAACATTAATCTTCTTCTTGTCTAGCCCCAGTGTCTTCTCCTTCCTCAACTATGCGCTACAATTGAGTTTGTGAGTGATGTATGCTAAATAGAGACCCCAGCTCGCTATTTATACTAATCCTGACATGACTAAAACCCTACTAGGGCCGACCTCTACTAGGAGAGTCTAATAACTCTAGTGCCTCGGAACTGCGGGGACTTTAACCCTTACATAATCGGAGGGTTACCCACTATGAATTGACATGACTTGTTTACATTATTGATTCTCTTGATCGAAACATCGGGTCATGACAATGTGACTCAATTACATAATAGATACATCCTGGAATAAACATCGGGTTGCAATACATAAGATACATAGATGGATACATTTTGAAGTTACAAATACATCAACACTCCCTCTTAACTAGGAAAGTATTCTTTCGACACAATTTTCAGCACTGGTATTCTTCTCTATATCAACTGGATCATCTCGTCATCTGCATCTCGAGTCATCTCAGTCTTCAAGTCATCTTCGTCTTCAATTCATCTTCATTCTTCGAATCTAGATCATCTCTCGATCTGGATCAACATTACTAGATCTGGATCATCACTCGATCTGGATCATCATCACTAGAATGGATCTGGATCATCACTCGATCTGGATCTAGAACTGGATCATCTCTCGATCTGGATCATCACTGTTGGATCTAGATCATCACTTGATCTAGATCTCTCGGAGTCATCATAACTGGATCTGGATCATAGCTCGATTTGGATCTCATTTGGTCATCATCATGTGTGTGCTATCTCATCATAGGAAGTTCTACAGAGCCATCCTTCTTTCATGCTAGTTGTATGCCTAGCCATTAGGTAGGTCTTTTCCTAGCACTTACATCTGACCTACTCATCACAAAGGCACACCCAGCACTCACATATGATCATGTAGTAAACTACAATCACATTAGAAATGCCCTGCATTCACATCTATCATGGAAGGAACTGAATCCTCTCACCATGATAGAATGGCCTACCCTTACATCTGACATGGAAGGAACTGAATCCTCTCACCATGATAGAATGGCCCACACTTACATCGTCCATGGAAGGAACTGAATCCTCTCACCATGATGGAATTTCCCGCAATTACATCAGCCATGGAAGGAACTGAATCCTCTCACCATGACGGAATGGCATGCACTCTCATTTGACCTGGAAGGAAACAAATCCTCCACCCTCATTAGAAAGGCCCCTAGTCCCAGACTGAGCTACCTGTTAACTGACTAGGTTCCTCCACTCTCTCGAAGAGTGGTAGTTGCCCATACATCTATCCTACTTAATAGAATGTCCATCACTCATATCTGACATGGAAGGAACTGAATCCTCTCACCATGACAGAATGGCACAGACCTTACATCTGACCTGCTCATCAGAATGGATTTGGATCTTTAGCACTCATATCTGACATGGAAGGAACTAAATCCTCTCACCATGATAGAATGGCTCAGCCCTTACATCTGACCTGCTCATTAGAATGGATTTGGGACTCATCACTTTCCCTTGGAGGAAACCTCGATCTGGAGAACACCAATCTTCTCCCTGAAGTACTCGAACTTCACTCTAGCTAATGGCTTCATCAACGCATCAGCTATCTATTCCTTTGTCGCATCATACTGGAGCTTCACTGCTCCCCTTTGCACCATATCCCTGATATAGTGATACTTGATCTTGATGTGCTTTGACTTGTCATGGAACGCTGGATTCTCTAACTTCACCCAACTCTGGTTGTCACGGTGTATACAAGTAGCATCCATATCGAGATCAAATAAATCAGATAGTAGCTTCCTCAGCCATACTGCCTCACAACTAGCTGAACAAGCTGCGACATACTCTGCTTCAGTTGTATTCAGTGCCTCATAGGATTGCTTCCTGCTAAACCAAGAGATCACACCTGATCCCATACTGAAGTAGCACCCTGAAGTTCTCTTCCTATCGATGGCACTTCCTGCCCAATATGAATCAACATAACCCTCCAGGTTAATCTTTTGATTTACATCATACTTGAGCCCATTATCAACTACACCCCTCAGATACCTTAGAATATGCTTTGCAGCAATCAAGTGAACATTTATTGGATCTGTCAAGAATTGGCTCAAGGTGTTCATAGAAAAGCAAATGTTTGGTCTCGTGTTCATCAGGTACATCAATGACCCAATCATCTGACGATACATCGCAGCATCAACCGAATCTGAAGAAGCTTCATTCAATAGCTTCAGGTTTGATGCCATAGGTGTGTCCATAGTCTTGCAGTCAATCATCCCAAACCTCTTCAGGATCTCTACGGCATACTTCCCTTGTCCAAGGAATATTTCATCCGCACTCTACCACACCTTCATACCTAAACAGTAATGCATCATACCCAAGTCCTTCATCTTGAACTCGACAGCAAGCTTTCTCTTCGTATCAGTAATCAACCCATCCATACTTGTTACGAACAGATCATCTACATTAAGTAGAAGCATCACTAGGTTGCCATCTTCAACCTTGTAGTAAAGGTTGGAATCTTCTTTACTCTTGGTAAAGCCCAAAATAGATAGAAAGCTATCAATTCTGTCATACCATGTCCTGTGTGCCTGTTTCAAACCGTACAGATCTTTCTTCAATCTGCATACATGAGACTCCCTGTCATGTGTCTCGAAACTGAGTGGTTGTTCTACATACACTTCCTCTTCCACTACACCATTCAAGAAAGCAGTCTTGAAATCCATATGGTGTATCTTCCATTTCATCACTGTAGCCAGAGAAAGTACTGATCTAATGGAAGTGTATCTGGCTATAGGTGCAAAGGTCTCTTCATAGTCTATTCCCTCTTTCTGAGAGAAACCTCAAGCTACAAATCTTGCCTTATAATTTTCAATGCTACTGTCAACAACATGTTTAATCTTGTAGATCCATTTGGAAGTTATAACTGACTTCCTGTCTAGTCTTAGGACAACATCCCAAGCATAATTCTTCATGATTGATTAGTACTCTTCAATCATAGCATCCTTCCATTCTTTCCATTTTTCTGCTTCTTCATAACTGGAAGGTTCTTTATCAATGAGATCACTTAATAAAGCTACATACCGAAACATGATATGGTCCTCTTTCTTTCTCTGTGATTCTCTTCTGGAGGCCCATATCTTTCATCACCTTGGATAAGTTCTTGTACCCAAGCAAGTTTCCTCTTATGAGTATTCTTCTCCAGAGGTGGATCTATAGGTCTTTGTGGTTCTTCAAATTCTCAAGTTTCTTCATTCATGGTTGTATCATGAATTATGGGTGCTTCTGCTTCTTCAGGTTCTTCATCAAGTCTCTTTCTGGATTTGTTGTAAGTTGTGTCTTCATCAAATGTCACATCCCTACTGATGACAATCTTCTTGTATCCTGGGAAATATATTCTGTAAGCCTTCGAGCTTTCGGAGTATCCCACAAATATACCCTTCTTTCCTGAAGGATCTACTTTAGTCCTCTTCTCTTTTGGAATGTGGATGTACACAAGACAACCGAATATTCTGAGATGGATAACTTCTGGTTTCTTACCGGAGAAGACTTCTTCAGGAGTCTTGTTCTCGATTACTCTATGTGGAGTACGGTTCTGTACATACACCACTGTTCTAGCAGCTTCTGTCCAAAGATGCATAGGAAGGTCTTGATCATGAAGCATTGCTTTTGCAGATTCCATGATAGTTATGTTCTTTCATTCTGCAACCCCAATCTGTTATGGATTATAAGGAGTGGACAAATCCCTCTTAATCCCTGATTCTTTGCATAACTCTTTGAATTCATTTGAAGTGAATTTTGAAGTGAATTCTTTGCCATTATCTGATTGAATGGTCTTGATCTTCTTTTTAGCATGGTTTTCGATCAAGGATTTGAATTCTTTGAACTTGTTGAATACTTCATCTTTGTTCTTGATGAAGTAAACCCATGTCTTCCTAGAAAAATCATCAATAAAAGAAACATAATATGCATACCCGCTTAGAGAGTTTGATGACTTAGGACTGCATACATTGGAGTGGATGATTTCCAAGATTCCTTTTGCTTTGCTTTCACTGCTTGGAAATGTCTTCTTTGTATTCTTTCCTTTCACACATCCTTTGCAGACCCCATAATGTTTTGCTTGGATTTCTGGAAGACCTTCGACAGCTTTTCTTGCAATAGGTAGTGCTCTATAACGCACATGTGCAAGCCTTCTATGCCAAAGTTCACTTGGCTCTACTGTGTCATGGACCAAGGCCTGTTCTGGATGGCCCTTCAATTTGTATAATCCTCCTTCTTGTTCTCCAATCACTACCACATCATCGACAGTCTTTCCTTTTGGCCACATGATGACTTGACCATCTATGAATGCAACTTGCATTCCTTTTGCATCTAATGTTGATATGGAGAGAAGGTTCTTCTTGAGTCCTGGCACAAACAATACTTCTTTCATTGTTAGAGATTTTCTAGAGTCTAACTTATATGAAGATTCCCCACTACCTTTTATTGGATATTGGTAGTCATCTCCTAGCTTTACCTTGTGATGTGATTCATGTTATGATAGTCTCACAAAGGATTCCTTGAATCTAGTCATATGTTTGGAAGCCCCATTGTCTATAAGCCAATCATCACTACCATGAGTAATGTTACTTGTGAGAGCTGATATCAGAACATATTCATCCTTGCTTGAAGAATATTCACTTTCATATCTCGATCTCTTCCTGGATGGTTCATCATCCTATGCAGCATGAGCATGATGTCTTCTTTTGTTTCTCTTTGTTGGGAAACAGGGAAGACCCGGGCTTAATCCTTTGGTGTCGCACCAACAAAAGATCCACAGTGTTGGCCCTTTCGGCAACAACCTACGTGCAGGTTGCAGTCTCACCCGAAACAGCTATGGGGTGCGGCAGAATCAGGTTTCTGCAAGCAGAGAGGGGTATTACTGTGCCTTAGCCTTTAATAATCTTGTTAATCAATAATTACAAATCTTTACCATTCATTCATATACAACTTCGCAGATAGATAAACAGCCGTGACTTGCTTAACTCACTACAGGGAATTCATAGCGAAGCTTGTTATTAGCAGTGATCTACTTTATCAAATGTATATAGTTATTAATGCATCAAAGACAACAGAAATAGAAACAACACAAGAAACCATGACACCAGATATAACGTGGTTCACCCCCAGTGTAGGGGCTACTTCCACAAAACTGTGTTTATTCAACTTGCTTCAAAACCACAGTTTTGATCTGTGCACTCAGCTGTAGATCCCTTCAGTCCTTAAAAGTTGCGCACACAGCAGCAGGCCCCTGCGCACACAGCTGCAAGTATTTCCTTAATCTTCTTACAACACCCTCTGTGCACACAGCTGCAGAGGTCGTCCATGCACACAGCTGGGACTTAACCTTTCCTTACAAAATCAACCTTAGCTTCGCCTTTCTTTATTTACATCAAAAAGCCTAACTTTTCTTATTTACAAAAATGCCTATTTATACATCGTGCTATTACAAAACCATGGCTTCAAACCATGGGCACCCAAAACCCTAAACCCTGGATTTAAACCAAGGGTTTATTAAAAAAAGGGGTTTTGACTTCCCCCGACACCCCTAAGACTATTTTGACCCATAACTCCGCTTACAAACTTTCTCATTAACCGCGGAGTTACCAAAACTTAGAGTACGCATCCCAACAGGCCCCTAAGACTCACTAGTGGCCCGTCCCGGGACACTCTGCGACATCTCTGGTGGGAGAATCTTCTACGCGAGGGTGTGGAAGCGACTGTTGAGGTTGTGTAGTATGTCGTCAGCTGCTTTCTCCTTTTCCACCAACTCTTGTAACACTGAAGATGAGTCTGTGTTAGCCCATTCCTGTGCAAAAGTGTTGTAGCTCTTCAAAAGTTTGAGCTGGCTCTCTGTAGTATTACTCAATTCCAATGCTTCATCAACTAGTGGCTGTAGCGAATTCTCTAGAAGCATTACCTTTGTCCTACAGGATTCAATTTCCTGCTGAAGTTCCTTACTACAATTCACTTTAGCCATCTTCTGCATAGGCGGCAGCATCTTGATTTCTATTCTGACTGCATCTAATTCGGCCTGGCGCATCTTGATGGTTTCCTGGATCTTACCTACATCCGGATGGTCCTCGAGGTTCACCCAGGCTTCGATGTTGTCTTCCATCAGTTTTGCGGCACTGGCCATATTATCTAATATCTTTGCTGCTGAAGCCTTGATGTCCCTATGGCGCTGTTCTTGGTCCTCTTGTGGAGTCTCGGGAGGAATGCGCAGTTCAAGTTTTGCGATCTGGTGCTGGTGTTCTGTCTTTAACCTTTCAATCTCACTGCGAGACTACTGGACATAGTCTCTCAGCTTAGCAATTCTCTGTTCTGGTTCCGCTTCACCTTGTAGGTCAGAGTCAGAAAGACTCCGACATGCCTCGTCCAGTGCTTACATCAGTGTAGTTGTTTTATGTTCAGCATCTATCTTCTTTTGTGCTACTTCTTCTAGTTGTGCTGTGAATATTTTGTTTTGTTTGATGGTGTCTTCCAATTGGATTTGGGACAACTAGTCTTGTGCATGGATCTCCTTTGTAATAGCGAGCTGGCAGAGGTGCAATTCTGACATGGACATCTTTGTATAATCGATCCCTACAGTCATACTCATCTAGGACCGAGAATCTGCATCGGTGAGTATCAGAGCTGCGCTTGATACTTGGCCTCGGTTATCTCTGGTCGACCATTGCCTAATATCCTGCTGCGCGGTTGCTGTAGTGCTACTTGTCGCAGTACTGGTCGCTGGCTTTGCTGCTAACTCTTTTAGCTCTGAAACCCTATTTGCTATACCTGTGAGCCCAGCAAGATGCAGTGTCTCAAACTCTGACCATTTTTTAGTAAGCGTTCCAGTAGATTTTTCTAGAGCTTGCTCCAGCTCATCCAGCGTTATAGTGGCTTCTTCTTCAATATTTTTGTCCTTCGACGCTTTTGACTTTTTGCAGGACTGCGGCTTGTTTACCTCTGCTGCTTCTGGTG
The DNA here is from genome assembly GCA_001517045.1 of Pseudotsuga menziesii. NCBI lineage: Eukaryota > Viridiplantae > Streptophyta > Pinopsida > Pinales > Pinaceae > Pseudotsuga > Pseudotsuga menziesii. The sequence continues at coordinate 112,930 of LPNX010624430.1, forward strand.
ACTTGCGCTTGGTTGATGGGCTAGGATCTGATATTGTCTTGATCGACTCCTCATCCTGATCGTCCTGGCCGCCATCTTTGTCCTGGCCGTCACCATCCAGCTGCGAATCACTTAGGTCTTCGCTATCTTCTAATGGGTTTTGCTGCTGTGCCTGACTGGTACCTGCGCCAAGATTGGTAGCTAGGGGGACTGGAATAGAGGGTTTTTTCCCTATATCTTTCAACCAGTCAGCTGGCCATTGCTGAACTATACTCCTGATATCTGGTTCGGTAACTATATATGGTAATTTATCCCATTGATGTTGTGGATCTGCACGGGCTTGAATGAAAATATGATGCATATCGGCAGTGAAGTTTGCGGTGCCCTCATATTTAGAGAACAACTTATTGGTAAGATGTGGTGTTCGCACAATCTCATAGTGGATACTCATGGCATAAAAGATGAACACAGTGCTCGTCATCTGCTGAGATGCCTTATCTAAGGATACCCATAGGGAGGTGTACCTCACTTCCCCTGGCATGCCTGGGTTTACTTCTACAAACTAGGCTTCGGTGGGTTCTTTCCAGCCAACTAATGCAATAAGTATTAATAGCCAGGAATAATGAAAAGGTCTACCTTTTTCCTGTGCGTCGCGAGCATCCTCCAGGAATTCCTTCGCAAGATATGCGGCCCAATTGTAAGTGTACCCCTCAGCGTAGTTCATAACAATCCGGATAACTGGAGCAGGTACTTCAGTTGGCCGGCACTTCCATATGAGTTTGCAGGCTAAGAGTTCAGCTGCAAAGCGAATGTTCTTTTCCTGAATTGCGAGAGTGTGATACCCCCGTTTCCCCTTTGTCAGGCCAAACCACTCCTTCATAGTTTGCGCGAGCTTTGTATCCTCATGTTTTGAGGGAAATTCAGATGCCGGATCAGGTCCTGCCATTGGTAAACCTGTGATCTTATGAATGAGTGCGACGTCAATAGGAATTTGCTGGTCCCCTATCCATAAATAGCCGTCATGTACTAATGCGAGTAACTGTTTGGCTACTATAGTCACATGTATGCCATGACCGAAATGCAGAATATCAAGCATCTTAAGTAGGCCAGCTCTGTCCAGACCCCCAGCCCACTGTTGTACTTCCAGTAATGTCACATTATCATCTGGTTATTTGACACGGTGCAAGTATTCGGCTCGTTCAAATTGTGGGAACTTACCATGGTCATTCGTGTCGTGATCACTGTACTTAAGCCGATCTATCTTCCCTGTCATGCTTCCAATGAGCTGAACCCCTTGTGGCAGCGAGGGTGTGGTTAACGTGAACTGCTTTGTTCGACGGGGAAGCTGTGCGCCTGGTCGAACAGGTGGTAGATATGGTGGCCGCTGTGGTGCAATGTTCTCCCTATCCCTGGCCGGGACCTGTGCTGAACTGGGGGGATCCATAGGATGTGCTACCGACATTTTCCCTATTTGCCTATGCCGGTCTTGGTTTCGCTTGGAGCGAATTTCAGTTCTAGACTTTTTCCTAGCAGATCATGTCTGCATCGGCCGTGGCAGTGCTGGGTGAGCTTCTTCACAGGGAACGGAGGCAGGTGGCCAATTAGAGCAACTTATCAGACCCTCTTGCTCGAATTCTCTTACTAAATCGTCAATCTCTCGTTCTGTTGTCATAGGTTCACTCGTAAAACTTAACGAAATGCAGAATACATTTTTCCCTGACTTGGGCATCTTCTTATACACGCCATCAATCAAATCGGGAAGGACGGTGCATTAAAGGCACCAAATCTAACGGAAATCTTGTCCAACTGTTACCTAATTTTCGATAATCTTCTTAGTACAGGCATTTAAGGCAATTAAAACACTACCGCCACCAATTTGGCTGCTTCCCAACGGTCGGATTTTGAGCCTCGCTGTGTTTTTGGTCTTTGGCAGAATCATGGTTGGAGCTTCATGACAACAAGCAACCTCGGCACAATAGTGCCCTTCAACCCGACCTGGTAATGGATACGACAGGACTGTTAGGTTTGATGGACTGGCTTCTTGGCTCTGCCCCTTGGTTTGGTATTCAATTCCTGGTTGATCATCATCTGCCTTGTCGTGGGTTGACCTGACAGCTATATCTAAAACAGGACCACTTTTGTTAATAGAAAATGTAAAAAAAAATCTATCAACAAGATCATCCTGACTTACAGTACCGTGTCGGAGCTCGGCCTCCATATACCAGTTTTTTGCTATAGGTTCCAAGATGTGCACGAGCTTATGCACCCACTCCTCACGAGGTATGTTTTCCCATGCTGCATAATACTGCCTCAAATGTTCCTGAGGGCTATTCGGCCCATTGAACTCACTTCGCACCTCTTGAGATTCGCTTATGAATCTGGGGCACAGAAATTTCTGGCAGGTTCCCCGACTGGGTGAGACTTTTTATGGTCGGTCCACCATGCTGCTGTAGCTCCTAGTGCTGTCTCCAGAGTTTGCATGCTTTGTGACTTAGGTACTTGTTCTGATACATGTGCAATAAATTCCCCAGGGTCTGTCAACCCAACATATGTAGGTAACTCTTTGGGCTGTGCACTAAGGCATCTAAGAGACTTAGTTATTTGCACGCACCTATGGCCATGTAGCTCGTACAGTCGATTCTGCCAATTCTCTAGACCATCGTCCGAATCAGACATGTAGGAGCTATCACATTGCCAATCTATTATGCCATCAGCATCAGGCTCGACATAATCTGCATCCTTGGCTGTAATGTTGTAGATGTGGTCTAGAGTATCTTGCTCCCCTTCGTCTCTGAGCGGTTCTGTATATCTTTCTCCTTGGGATGGGTCAAGGGGTATGATAACGCGTAGACCATTTCCTTCGAAGGTCATCTGTCTCCTCTTAAGGTTGATGATTGCAGCATTTTCCATGGCCCACTCAATTCCCAATAGGGATGGATAAGGGTTGCTGTCATCAATGATCTCAATAACTTCAAAATCTGCTAGAGTACTGACCCCATCAATATCTATTGGAGAACTAAGAAGTCTCCCTAGAGGCACAATCCTTTGCTGGTTATCTAGTTGCAGTTGTATAGGTGACCAAGCCAGGGAAGGTTTTCCCATTTGTCCCCAGGTCTGCTTGGTTAGGACATTAACTTCTGATCCAAGATCCAAAATGACATCAGTCATATCATATTCCCCTATCTGAATGTTCAATCTCATTTCCCGTCCCGTTCTTCGGACACGACTAACAGTTTTCTCTTGATCAATTCCTCTCTGAGGGTCTGTGACAGTAAGAACTTTTTGCAGCTCTTTTAAAGCATTCTAATTCCTCAAGAGTTTCATACAACTCTGCAAAAAAGAGGAGAGTGTACTTACTTTATCCGTTGAAGCCTCTTGCAGCTGCGAAGCCTGCTGAGGTTGCCGCGCAGGTACTGCTGCTGCGCAAGGGTCAACAATATCGCACTGGGCCTCCTTGACTGGTGCTTGGTCTTTCACAGTGTCAAGGGCTGGGAATTTCTTAGAGGCCTTACATGCGCACACCTCGACAGTTTGTTTCTACGTGTTCTGAATATGCGTCGTGGCTCCACTCCGGGTGACCACATTGATGGCTGCAGTAGGGCTCTGCTCAATGGAAATCAACTGAATATTCTGGGTAGGGCCACGGTTGTTTTCCTGAATCTTTGTGAGGAGCCGGGGGCACTGTTCAATCACATGGTCCACTTCGCGGCAATACTGACAGGTTGTGGTGGGGTTCCGACAGTCGCGAGCCAAGTGGCCAGCTTGGTTACAATTATAACACACAACCTAGCCTCTACCTCTTTCGGTCATACCACCACGGCCGTGACCTCCAAAAGCACCTCTTCCGGAGGCACCGCCGCAGTAACCATAGCCATCATTATTTTGGGCTTCATTGTGCACTCGGTAGGCGTCAGAGGTGCGCTCTCTCATGAGGTCGTAGCTACGACACTCTTCTTCATTATGCCCTACGGACTTACAGAACTTGCAGTAGGGGTTTTTGGGAACTTGAAAATATCTCTGAAGAAGATGGCAGTTTTCAGGGCGATGCTGGCCAGTGGTTCAACAAATCTCACAATATAGAACACCGGGATTGAATTGGTTGGGCGCACCCGTATTTAGGTAAGTTTTGACCACGGGGCACTGGTCCCTATCGTGACCCTCGAAGCGACATTGTGTACACCAGACCTCCTCTTGACTGGTTTTAGCTTTCTTCATATCACGAAGCTCCAGGGCCATCGCTGCTAGCTACGCTTGGATTTGAGCAATACCAGAATCGTCTTCGACGAGGGCAGTCTCTAGCTTCATTGTGATTTCCAGAGCCTCTTGCTGGTCAGCAACCTTCTGTTGCATGAGCGAAGTTCTGATATGTGGCAATAATGCTGCGATAAACCATTCCTTGTGCTGCACAGGACTAATGGTAAAGCTAACTTGGTCTAGTAGAACTTTGAATCTTTGGTCAAAGTCCCACACTGATTCGCCCCGCCGCTGTTGAATCTCTTTTAGTTCAGTGATGCTCTGCGATTATGATTTAGGTTTCTTAAATTCTTTGGTTATGGCTGCCTTAATCTCATCCAAAGTAGGGCTCTGAGTACTGGAGAATTTCATGAACCAGGTCAAAGCCCGATCCCGGAAAGAATTAATGAGCTGCGTGGTTCTCACATCCAGGTCTGTAATATTCTTCGCATTCCATACGGCTTCACATAAAAACCAGAACTGTTCTGGATCTTCTGATCCCGTGCCTTTGAAGATGGGAAGCTTAATGTCATCAGCTAGGTGGGCCATGGGGGTTCTGGGAGGGTTGGGAGGGGGACAAGATGTTGATGGGGAGGGATTTGCAGGGGCAGACTGGCCTGTGGCAGGAATACTCGGACTTGGTTGACTGTCAGACTGCGACGGAATTTCAGGGGTAGCAGAACGACGCTGTGGGGTGACGAGAGGGTTTCCAACCGAAGGGTTTTCTTCAGGGTCTGGCTGTTGAGGATTTACAGGGGAAGACGTGGTAGCCTGACCTGAGGAATAGGACTCAAAATCTCTCTTGTACCTGTTCTCACTTCGCGGCAAATCACTTTGCTTGTCGAAGGTATTATCACTTGCAAACATATGTTAGTACTACTAAGCTAACAGTCTGATTCAAATAGCAATATACCCTTTTCAGCCAATAGGATTTTAATTCTCAAGCTTAATGAGTTCAAAAAATTACCATGCGGGCCTTTGAAGAACTGTCGTTCAGCTTCGCTAACGGAGATACTTGCATCAATGGAAAACTCTGTCACAAAGGCTTCCAACGTTTGCGTTGTCCAGAAATCAACAGCGCAGGATACCTCGTTGTTCACGTGTTGCACAAGATTGACCCTCGTGGGGGTCGACACAGGAATCCGTCGAGCTTGAAAGTTCATCCTTCTCTCTGTTAACCTAGACAACCACTGGTGCAACTCTATGTGGATACTACCAAAGAAAATTTCATAAGCATCACAAAAAACATACCTTTGTAAAAAGTCACTTGCGCTACGACACGGATTTGTATTCTCTTGCTGCGTGAATTTCAGATAAGTCTCAGCAAACCAATCACCGATTTCCTTCACAAAGGGCCTCCAAAACATAGCCCTCAAGGTACGATGTAAACCCCTCTTGAGCAGATACTGAGTTCAACCGGCAACGAAACCAATTTGTTGGGAAATAGGGCAGACCCGGGTTTAATCCTTTGGTGTCGCACCAACAAAAGACCCATAGTGTTGGCCCTTTCAGCAACAACCTGCGCGCAGGTTGCAGTCTCACCCGAAACAACTATGGGGTGCCACAGAATCAGGTTTCTGCAAGCAGAGAGGGGTATTATTGTACCTTAGCCTTTAATAATCTTGTTAATCAATAATTACAAAGCTTTACCATTCATTCATATACAACTTCACAGATAGATAAACAGTCGTGACTTGCTTAACCCACTACAGGGAATTCACAGCGAAGCTTGTTATTAGCAGTGATCTACTTTATCAAATGTATACAGTTATTAATGCATCAAAGACAATAGAAATAGAAACAACACAAGAAACCACGACACCAGATATAACGTGGTTCACCCCCAGTGTAGGGGCCATGTCCACAAAACTGTGTTTATTCAACTTGCTTCAAAACCACAGTTTTGATCTATGCACTCAGCTGCAGATCCCTTCAGTCCTTAAAATCCGTGCACACAGTAGCAGTCCCCTGTGCACACAGCTGCAGGTCTTTCCTTAATATTCTTACAAAACCCTCTGCGCACACAGCTGCAGAGGTCGTCCACGCACACAGCTGGGACTTAACCTTTCCTTACAAAATCATCCTTAGCTTTTCCTTTCTTTCTTTACATAAAAAAGCCTAACATTTCTTATTTACAAAAATGCCTATTTATACATCGTGCTATTATAAAACCATGGCTTCAAACCATGGGCACCCAAAACCCTAAACCCTGGATTTAAACCAAGGAGTTATTACAAAAAGGGGTTTTGACTTGCCCCGACACCCCTAAGACTGTTTTGACCCGTAACTCCGCTTACAAACTTTCTCATTAACTGCGGAGTTACCAAAACTTAGAGTACGTGTCCCAACACTCTTCGTTAGTATCTTTTGTTTGTTAGGACAATTCCTTGCATAGTGTACTGCTTCATCACAAGTATAGCATATGATCCTAGATAAATCTCTTCTAGTATTATCTTTGTGAGAGTACTTACCTTTGGAACTTTGAGGTCTTCTTTTGCTTGACTTGGAGTGAGACTTGGAGTGTACCATAAGAGCTTGTTATCCGCTTCCCATCTTCTCTTCTCGAGCTGCTATCCAAGCTTCTTCTTAAGAGCACTCTTCCCATAGTCTGTTGAACTTGACTAACTTCTTCCTAGCACAGATTCCTTGGATCAAAGAATCCCATGACCTAGGAAGGCCATTCAATGTAGTCATTACAATCTCTGCATTTTCCACTTCTTCGTCAACTACTTCTAGTTTCTCTTTGTTCTGAGAAACTCTTGTGAAGTAAGACTGAATTGCTTCTGCATTCTGAATCTTCACATTCTTCAGTTGGTTTCTCAAGGTCATCTTCTGATTTATGTTCTTCCCTTCAAACAATTTGGTTAGGGCATCAAACATAGCTTTAGGTCTCTTCCAAGAGGACACCTATGGGATAAGGTGATCCTTGATAGAATCAACAATGATCCTCTTTGCCATAACCATATTCTTCTTATATAAGGCCTTTTCCTCATCTCTTTCTGGAACTGGAACCTCCTCATGGATGTAGCAGTCTAATTCATTTTATTCCAGGACCAGGGAGATCCTATACTTCCAAGCTATAAAGTTATTAGCTCCCTAAACCTTTTCATCAAGCTTGGTATGATGAGACATCTTAACTAAGAACCTCAAATGGAAATACAAAATATTTTAGATCTTACCATGTTAAAGATGTTGGATCTGAAACTTGAGCTGAAATCTTGCAGAGTTGGTTCAAGAGCAAATTAGGGTTTTGCTTTTCCAGAGTTCTGTCCACCCAAATGCCTTGAAATTTGTCCATAACTTTGATTTTTGGGGAGGAGATCAATCCAGGACTGGGCTCACTGAAAAATTCCTCTTCTATGAAAAGCCCTAATTTTCGACAGCAGTGATAGGTCCAAAACTAAAAAACCTCAAAATTGGATTCTGCTTCGACAGAAAGATGTGCCCTAAGGAGGAGAGTCGTTCCACCTTAATTTTTCTTCGACAAAAAGATGCGCCCTAAGGAGGAGAGTTGTTCCACCTTAGTTCCTGTAGCTGCACAGTGTCTTCTTCTCAGTTTAGCTCTGATACCATGTTAGTTTTTCAACATTAAGCTAGCATTATGTTAGGATCTTTACTGAGAGAATAACAAGTACAACAATCAAACACAAGAGACAATGAACACAGTGTTTTTCATCGAGGAAACCATAAATGGAGAAATCCACACAACTTCCTCAGAGATAGAATCAGCACAAGATGTAAAACCCTAAAACAGTAAGATGCACTCCCGACAGTAGTAATCTTCTTCTTGTCTAGCCCCAATGTCTTCTCCTTCCTCAACTATGCGCTACACTTGAGTGTGTGAGTGATGTATTCTAAATAGAGACCCCATCTCTCTATTTATACTAATCTCAACTCGACTAAAACCCTAGTAGGGTCAACCTCTACTAGGAGAGTCTAATAACCCTAGTGCCCCAAAACTGCGGGGACTTTAACCCTTACACAATTGGAGGGTTACCCACTATGACTTGACATGACTTGTTTACATTATTGATTCTCCTGATTGGAACATCAAGTCATGACAACATGACTTAATTACATAATAGATACATCCCAGAATAAACATCGGGTTACAATACATAAGATACATAGATTAATACATTCTGAAGTTACAAATACATCAACATAGGCATGGCCTCAACCCATTTTGTGAAATAATCCACGGCTACGATGATGTAACCATGCCCCCTGGTTGAGGTAGGTTTACAATGCATGAAGTCAATCCCCCATTTGGAAAAAGGGCCAATGGCAATGAAGGGGTGAAGCGGAGCAGGATGGGTGCACTTTTTGGGATAAAAATGTTGGCAAGGTGGGCATTTCTTAATAGCCTCATGGTAGTCTTTGAAGACAGAAGGCCAGAAATAGCTAGCGTAAAGGATTTTCTGGTCTATAGCCATCCCAGATAAATGACTGCCACATGCTCCAGAGTGACAATCATTCAACACGTGTTCAGCCTCCTCGTGAGTGAGGCATCACCGGAGAATGGAATCAATCCCACGTCTATACAAGGTATCATTCAAGATAAGGTAGTACTTCACATGGTGATGGATGCGGCAATGATCATCACGAGATAGATGTGGCTGAAAACGTTGTGTCTGGAGATAAATCAGCAAATCTCCATACCAAGGATCATTACTACTAAGTAGGAACAGGAATTCATCTGGAAATGAATCGATGGGCTCAGAATCCGTGTTAGCATAGGGAAGGTCACATATAAGCTCGGCAAAAACCAAGGATTTTTTTGATGTAGCCTTGGAAAACTCAAGATCGAACTCCTAAAGGATAATGATCCAACGAGAGTACTTGCCCCAGATTACCTGACGAGTTAGAATGTAGTACATCGGGTTCTAGTCTGCCAATACGGTGGTAGTGCGAAGTAGAATGTAGTGATGAAATTTTTGCACAGCAATGACCGTGGCCAAAGCTAGCTTCTCTACATGTGAATAATGGGTTTTAGAATCAATAAGATTCTTACTAGCATAAAAAAATCACATGCTACTGACTGTGGTGATTGTCCTGCACTAAAACCATGGCAATGGTAGTAGCGGAGGCAACAATATACAAGAGAAAATCCTTTGAATAATCCGGGGGGTGTATCACAGGTGAATGAGTCAGAGCATGCTTAAGACTATCAAAGGCGCATTGGGCTTGGTCATCCCAGAAGAATGGAGTGTTCTTCTTGAGGAGACACATATAACTGTGTGTTTTCTCAGCGAAATTGCACATGAAATGGCAGAGAAAGTTTTCCTTTCCCTACAAACTTTGGAGTTCAAGGATGTTGGTTGGGGCTAGTAGATTAATGATAGCAGTAATATTCAAAGGATCGATCCGGATGCCATATTTGGATACCACAAAGCCAAGAAGACGTCCCATCTCAACGCAAAAACCACATTTATGTAGATTGAGTCGTATATTATAATGATGGCATCTTAGGAATATGTCTCTAAGATGACCAGGATGGTCCTCCCGTCGCTGTGAATGAGCATGGAGGTCGTCAAGGTACAGTTCAACAATATGTTTAATGTCATGAAACACATAGGACATCGCACGCTGGAACGTGGCTCCATCATTTTTCAAGATGAAAGGTAACTTCTTATATGAAAAGGTTCCCCATGGGAAAATGAATGCCGACTTATGCTGATCGGAGGACAATATCTCAATCTGATTGTAGCTGAAGAAGCCATCCATGAATGAAAAGATGACACTTCCATCACAGTTGTTGATAATCTGATCAATGTGCAGGGTAGGAAAGTTGTCCTTGGGACAAGCTTTATTTAAATCCCTAAAGGCGATGTAGACTCTAATGGTGCCCTGCTTTTTATTGACAGGGACAATGTTCAATACCCATTCCATCAAAGGTATAGGAAAAATAAAACCAACTTTCAGAAGTTTCTCAATCTCAGCTTTAATAGTTGTGGCCTTTGTAGGATGGACTTGCCTAATTTTCTGCTTGACAGGTTTAGCCATGGGATAAGTTTTAATCTCGTGGACCACAATGGAAGGGTTGATCCCTGCCATCTCTTCATAGGACCAGGAAAAAATATCACAGAATTCGTTAAAAAGTGCCTTATATTTTTCAGATTCATTTGTGGAGCAGTTCTACCCAACATGAACGTGCTCAATAACATCAGGCTTGGCTGATATGTCAATTGGGTTCATCTGAGTAATGTTGCAAAGGTTTCCTTGAGAATATATATCTTGCAACAATATAGGACTTTGTAGAATGTTGACAATATCAGTAGGAAACAAGGATGCAAAATCATAGCTTCCCGAACTGGTATTGGGGAGGAACATGGATCTATGATGGTGATCCCCCCAAATGGGCTTATCCGTATTCATGATCTCTATAATGGACTCGTTGTAAGGAAAACTCTTGGAGAGATATTCTGGAATCAAAAGAGAAGGTTCTAACTAGTATGGTAAATGGTAAGTATTCGAAGCCACTAAATGAATGTCATCAATGTGATCATCGAAACAAGTTTGAATGGTGTCATACATAGCTTTGTGTGGGTTCAATGAGGTGGACTCAACAACATTTGTGCCTTGGGGCTCAATATCAAATGAGGCGATCATATGTACTGTCACGGTATCCATGCTAGGAGGAGTGGAGGGAAAAAACCCCATAAGGGATGAATCCTTCAACATACCTACCCCAATCGACTAGTAAGGAGGAGAGGACTGACCTAACATGGGGATCTTATTAGCTATGGAGGTAGTAACATCCAGCGTATAGAAATCAAGCTGGTCAATGGTAACAATTCTCCGAAGATGCAAGAATTGGACCGCTCAAAATACTATTGAAGCAACAACATTCATGGCATAGAACCAATTCCTTTCTAAAAGGAGGTTATAATCTAAAAGGGCATCTACCACTTCTACTTGGATGGAAATGGTTTTGCCCCCAAGCTCAACGGCGAGGGCTGATATGAGTCCATGGGGTTGTAATCCTCGTCTATCAAAGACTTTAAGGGTCGTAGGTGATCTAACAAGATCGGGAGAGCCAAGAGCTTTCCAACAAGTCAAAGATAACACTAAGGTCGAAGCTCATTCATTTAGTACCGTTCAAAATACTTTCTTTCCCACTACTTTCGTAATGATCTGAAAAGAAAGTTTATGCAGTAATCTAGGTTTATAGTTCTAAACATTGAAGTGAATCAAGTTATTGTTATCCAGGTCGACAACTCCTAATGTGGTTAACAAGTTCTTGCGCTGTGTAGGGAATCTTTGGAGTACTTCTAAGGTAGACATCATAAAAGGTGCCTGAGCAAGATCTTTAACCACATTATAGAATTGAGCAGCTCGGGCATTGGGATTAAAGACAACCTTCCGAAGAGTACTTTTTGGTGGGAAAAAAATCATGTCGAGAGTAGGCTTCTCAATAGACAAGTGAAAAGTAGACGAGGATTCTGGAGAACTAGTAGAGGGATATTTTCCTGAAGAAGATTGATCTTCTTACTTATCTGTGGGTTTATCATAATTCTTGCTTCGAGTTTGTAAATGAATGGTATCTGAGGACATCATATGAATTTCCTTCGATGAACTAGAGTTACCCTGGTTCGACATGTGGTCTACCAGCTATTGTTGAGAGGGAAAGGGATCCGTAAGTACTACAGGTGTGTGATTAGACTTCAAAAAATGGGAGATTTCATCCCGACGGGGACATTCCTTTGAGAAGTGGTCACCACCACATAACAGACAAGGGTATTTAGCCTTCCTTTTCCCTGTGTTGTTGTCATTATGGGTTGATTGTGGGGTCTCTTGCTAGTTTCTAGGTTTTTTATTTCGATTTTTACCTTTCTTTTTATTACCCAAGGTTTGAGTAGTTTGAATAGAATTGACCTCAGCAGAAACCTTAGGAGTCGAAGGAGTAGCAGTTTGGGTTTGCTTGGCAGGTTTCGCTGCGGATGGGGACTAAATTGAACCAACAATCCCATCAATAGGTGATTCTATTGATGGCTTGGAAGGGTAAGTGCTGGGGTGAGGATCTTGAGGAATCAGGTCGTAAAGAGTCTCGAACTGGGAATACACCAAGTCTAGGTACTGAGCCCGACTAATAGCCTGCTCTTCGGTAACAGCACTACCCATGGCCACATCTCTGGCAATAGGAGGCAACAAGGACTTAGTGAACCAATTAGCTAACAACTGATCCAGAATAGGGGCCTTAATAAGCCTTCCCTACCTTCTCCACTCATGAATGTGATTAGAAATGTGGGTGGAGGTGTTATGTCGCAGATAAGTTAAAAGATCAGTGCCCATTTCATAACGAATAGGGAGCTGAAAGTGCATAAGAAATACGGTTTTCAACGAGCCAAAATCCACAAACGAGTGTTGTGGGAGTACAATATACCACTTCGCGGTTGTACCGGTCAAAGTTCGCTAGAAGAGTCGTAACCAAATGGAATCATCCATGAGGGAGTTCAAGGAACACCACAAATGAAAAGTCATAACATGGTTCCACGGATCTTCACCCTGCTTCCCATCGAATTTTGGAATATCCAATGGTAACTTTACCGGAATGGGAGGCCATGAGGGATTGTGTCGAATGGGATCATTAATCAACTTGGAAAAATCAGGCAAGTCCAAAGTTGCTAGGAAAGGTAACTATCTATTGGGCTGCCCATACTGGTAATATTGATATGGCATGTAATTACCAGTAGGGCCATAGGTAGACTGATAAAAAGGTTGCTGTGAGGAAGAACCACCAAAAAATCCGCCCATAGGGGGTTGATTTCTGGAATTAGGATCGCTAGGACCACCAAGGCCTCTAGGAGGAGGACCGCAAGAGCCACCGGGACCACCAAAACCACCGAGACCACCAGGACCACCAAGACCATAAGGAGGTGGACCACCAGACCCTCTAGAACCTCCAGGAGGTGGGAAACCTCTAGAGCCATCGTAACCACTAGGTGGAGGGCCACCAGACCCTCTAGATCCATCAGGAGGAAAGCCACCAGGTCCCCTAGGACCACCAAGACCATGAGGAGGACCGCCAGACCCTCCAGGACCATGAGGTCCCCCAAGGGAAGGACCTCCATAAGGTGGTCCTCCCACACCTCTCATAGTATGTATGGGTATCCCTCCCATGGTTGGCATGTAAGACCAGTTGGGTTTCCCCCATGGCGTAAACGTGTTTCTAGGGAATGGAATTCCATTAGGATTAGGTGGATGATTACCTATAGGTATTTGATAACCATAACCACTAGAAGACTGAATGGTAATAGGTTGTGCCCCTAAGGGATGACCTAAATTAGATGGGGGATTTATCACATTAGTGTGGGTGGGAGGGACAAAAACTATAGATGTTTCTATGTTAGAGGTCTGCTCTTGAATAGGTACAACTCCGGGATCAGATAATGTAGTTCATGCCAAGGGTTTCCCCCTGGCATTCAAAGGTACTGAAGAAACATGAATTGAAGGTTGGGCCCCAGATGCAAAATACCTAGGAGGATTTGCAACAGACATAACATAAGATGTGAGATGGGTGGAAATTTGACCTAGGTTGTGGGTTGTTAATGGACAATCTATAATCGGTTCAATGGGTCTCATAGAATCGGCTAGTGAATGATATCCCACAGGAAGGAATGTGGAACGAACTGGTGAAGAGCCTAATAGGTTGTCAATCTAATTTTCTACCTCCTGTGCATGGAGGATAGCAGGATGGTATTTCCTACATTCTTCTTCACTCTCAAGCGAACTTACACGGGTGCCAAATGAGGCAATGGCCTGTCCGATAGGTGTCTCCCTAAAAGGAGCAGTAGGACTAATGTCCAGACGGGTATAATCAACCTGACCGTCTGCGGGACGATGGAATGATGAATCTTCTCAGGAAGGCTGTTAGACCAAGGGGGGCGAGTGTGAAGAATATGGTACTCCACTTTCTACCACCACATTATCTCCCACTTAGGAGGTGGTAGCAGCTCCTTGGTCGATAGATTCCATTGGATTTTCTTCTAAAACAGAAGTAAAATCAGGTGGCAAGCCTTGTACTCTCCTCGACTGTCTTAACTCAGCCAGTGTGTATAGTTCCTATCTAACCTAGGGTATAAAAATCTAGAAAAAACGCACAAAAAGACTTCCCTACTGAAACTATAGGTCAAAAAAGGTAGACTTAAAATGACAGGAGTAGTTCAAAAGTCAGGTCTCTCACTAGGATTGTCAAGCAGGTGCCACTCATGATATACCTCGAGGGTAAGTGCGTAGTAATCTCCCTGAATGTTGTTTTCGGTGTATGGCTCCAAACAAGATCGCCAAAGGGCTGTTCTCATATAGATAAGGTACCCTAGTGGGGTCACCCGATATAATCAAGGTATGTGGGAGCTCGAATCGGTAGTAGTGCTATCTAATGCATAACTGTACACAAGGGGCCTTCCGATATAAAATTGAGTATGTGAAGTACCTTTATATACACCTCAAGGGTATGTGAAAGGCCATTCGATATACCGACGGTACATGGAAGAACCACGCGAGTCCCAAAATGGAATGCTGACAAATAACGACAGCTCCTATGTTTTACAACACTTGAACATGTCTCTAACCTATCACTCAAGGTACTACGTAAATTTTCACCTACAACTACCATTAATTTTAACTTGTACGGTTAGGTGAATGCATGATGTTTTGATAGAAAACTAAAACCATGCAATATTCTTGTGCAAATGTTCACTTTACTGTTCAATATGCCTACTTACGGGAGGGAAGAGAGTGTTTTTATTTTTGTTTCAAAACCAAAAATCATTCCAATCAACAGTCATGAACATCAAATCAAAGACAAGAAAATACTTCTACAAACCAAATTCTTCTTTTCGAAAGAAAATGAGAAGGGTGAGAATCTCTTTTCCTAAAAGAACAACACCAAGCACACCTATATTCCAATGCACTCTAACTTTTCAAATTTCTTAAAAACATAATCAAATCTAACTTAAAACTACCATTTTTTTTTATTTTGATCGAGATAGTCCTATATGCATGAGAGCCGAAATATCATAAAGGTCCTAAAATATTAGCAATCCAAACAGAATACCCAAATCCAAAGCTCAAAAATGATGTCGTAATCTCAAGCAAAACTTTTCTTTTTGGAAGGGAAGAAAAAGAAGTTTACTATGTAAGCAAGAAATGAAATCTAGAAGCTAATCTAGTGTTTTTCTTTCAGCATATGCAACGAAAAGAGAGTTCAATGAACACCCTAACTTTCAAAAAAAAGGAAATCCTTCTTTGAGCACAAGCATCAAGCAAGAAGCGAATGAACAATCAAAAAGACTAAACAAATTTTTTAAATTCCACTCAAAATCAATCTTAAACCATCAAAGCAGCAAGCTACATGCATCATATTCAATAACACAAGCCTGATAACAAAACTGAAAGCAATCAAAATTCCAAATTTTCACAAAGAAAAATGAGGAAAGGTTGTTTTGGACTAATGCCTACCTGGTACCGCACTTCGTAGGTGTTGTAAGAGCATTTCCAAAGTAGCACAGCTTCTCGCAAACCAGATACAAGTGGTGGCACCGCGTACTACTTACTATGTTCAGGCGGTGGCACCACTCCTCATACAAAGCATGGCCATGGTTCCCTGTAGATGGCCAAAACAATAAAGAGAACAATGGATTAGATAAAAAAATTCTAGATCAAGGCAAATACTGTGGAATTGAAAGTGGTAACAGAGCGTACACTAGTGGAAAATGAGAGATTAATGACCAGGAGACCAAAAATTTTGGTCACCACAATTTTTTTCAAGGGATAAATGACCAAAATTGATAAATTTAAGTGAGTTAACTAAAAAAGACCAAGATAAATGACCAATTTTGGTCACTGGATAAAAATCAACTGAAAATGACCAAGATAAATGACCAAATTTGGTCATGGGCTATCTAGACTAAAAATGACCACATGACAATTGGTCATTTATTTGGTCATTTTTTATTCTTGCGATCTTTTTATCACTCCTAATTAATTAATTATGATTAATAACGTAATTTAATTAAATCAGGCATAGTGTATAAATTATATATTAATTGAGACTCAAACATGCAGTGAGTTAATGCAATTATTCAATTGACTTAGGCCCCTCCCATCGACACATACACGACGTATGATTTCACGATAAGTGTTGAACAAAATATTTGATGCGCCCCCAAGCCCGGTTATGCTAGCTAATTTACTAATTACATCTAATTGCTTGATATAATATTGTAGATTTTTTTTTTTAATGTTTTCTGAGTTGTGTATTATTTTTTCTTAGGTGCCCAATCCTTATCATAATTCTTACATCTCTCAAGCTTGGATTGCACGTGGATACCCCAATATGGTTATATTGGCATAGTCTAAGTAGTTTTTTTTATATAATGAAGTGTGCTCCAACTTGAAAATAATTACAATAAAATATTTAATGTTATATTGTTACTCATGAAATGTAAAATTTGTGATACACATATGAATACTTAATTAATATGTTTAAAATAAGTTTCATTGAAAATATATCATTTTTTCATGTAGAAATTAATTAAGAGTATTCAATTGTTTAAAATTGTAAAAATTTGAAAGAACAATATTTTTTTGCATTTTTTTGATTAAAATATTTAATAAACTTTTATTTGTCAATTGAAATACAATTATTTATATTGTCTTTCATTTGTCAAAAGAAATATAAATAATTGAAATTAAAACCCCTTGCAAATACCTGGGTATGAACCTACCACACATAACTTTACTATTTATTCCCACCCACATGCAACTAATGAAACTTTACACACTTCTTGCTTGGGCCTTTAAGTTAGACTAGGTTAACATTAATTGGTTGGTTGCTAATCTAATTAAAGAACAGGTTGTCACAATAGCTTGAACAAAACTTCTATAATAAAGCTATTTTTTCAAGAATTTTTTTTTCTTGATAATTTATGTAAAATGATTTAACAAAGTTATTATTTATTTGAAAAAAAAAAGTAAATTATTTTTGGTTTATTTCATTTGAATTGTGTTTTCTTTTAAAATTAAGATACAACATGAAAAAAATATTATAAGAAATATATTGCATCTATGGGATGGATAAAAAGGAAGAAGATGAATATTAATACTGCATCTATGAGATGGATAAAAGTGAAGAAGATGAATATTAAACCACAAACAAACACGTTACAACTGGAAAATAAACCAGTGATAGTGGTTACTCTGTTCGTTTTGGCCAAATATAATTAAAAGGTATGAAGTATTCACCTTCTTTCCTCTTTTGAGTCGAGCCCCTTTAGAGTTGATCACCGCCAAGATGAAGAGCGAGCCGCGTGGGGAAAATAGAGGGGTTCGTTTGGTGGTTTCACTTTCTTTCCCCATTTAGTCGGTCGAGCCCCTTCCAATTTGATCAGTGCCGACATGATGAAGAGTGAATGGCTTGGGGAAGAATAGAGGGTTCATACGGTGGTTGCCATTTTGGACAGCTTGTCCTGGAGTTTATTCTGGTAATTGCTATGGTAATTCGTGGGAGATTTTGTTATTACAGAAATAGAATGTTGATGTTGGTTAATTGGCGGGAGGGGAGTGATATTTCTTGGGTTAGTATATATCCACCAGTGATAGCCTCTGCAATGGAGATGAAGAGGGCATCAGACCGGATGTGGAGGCTTTTGAAGAGGCGCGCAAGGACATCCTTAGTTGCAGGTCTGAAATCCTCCAGTTCTTTCCATGTAACTCAAATTCTTCTAATATATTTGCATTAGTGTTAAACTGTTAGGGATTAGTTGTTAAAATTTTTCTGGATACTCTCCAAGTATGCAAAATCCTCAAATTGTCAAATTCCTCACCTTGAGTTGGTCAAGGCCAGCTAAGCCATAACGTGCTGCATATAATGTTCAGATTGATCTGAGTGTTTCTGTAATCCTTCTGTCAAAAGTGTGCACCTGAGCGCGATAACTAACTAAGGTTGGGTAAGTGAGGTAGAAAGGTGGTTAAAAGTCAAGGTTGTTGGTTGCAATAGTTGGCATTCAAATTCATCCAATACACCAGCTGAACCAGGGTCTTCCCTCAAAGCAAGAAGGGTTTGGTGTGGTGAAGTGGTTGGATTCAGGATTAAAGCATATCTGGCTACTTCAATGCATTAAGATTTGAATAGAAAGCTAAGTTTGGATTCTTTCCATTACCCAAATGAGCAGCGCAGAGTCATCTTCCTGACGTCGTGAGTAAGGAACTTGTTGCCTTGAGCTAGTTTATAAAATTCAGTAAGGAAGAAGCGAAAAATGAATTTTAACAGTATACATAGAACCTTAAGATTAATGCCTTTCTTGCATCTTTTAACCCAACTTTCATAGATCTACAGAGTTTCCTAAAGATGTAGATCAAAAAATTCCGTTCTTATTAAAATAACCTAAATAACCTCTTGTAAAGCCACCAGACTGAAGAGTTCCACCAAGACTTTTAGTGTTAAATTAAGGGCACTATCTTTCATCCTCGTCTCCTAGAATTGCACATGTATCAATGTTCAAACATTCATGCCACACAATATGCATTTTTTTCAATTAGTGCCCAGATGTATAAGACAATTCATCGTAACACGTTTCTGCAGTTCCATTCAAGTTCCAAACTGTCATGTGTATTTACTATTAACTGATATATGAGCTAAAATAGGACAATTTTTTGATCCATTATTCAACACAACACACACATCCTACAAAGTTTCTTTCATAGAACTGTTCTAATTCAGTAGTTCAACTCCACTATCATTGAGCAAAAATTTCAAACACCAATGAATTGGAAAATGTAATGAAAAAAATTTTGATGAGGATTTTCACACAGAGGCACTGTTGTTACTTGTTCCTTAGGATAAAGAGCTTGTTGAGCTAGGACAAGAATCAGTTCGAGTTTATAAAGATGAAGGCAGCATACCATTTTATTCCTTCATTTCATTGGAAGCTCAAGTGGAAGAACATCACCTCATCAAGGAAGCAGAGATTCCAGAAAGGCAGTTCAGTTATTTATAAGAAGAAAATTTCAATGATGGACAGGAGGTAATCTTTCATGATTTTGAAGATCCCATGGCACTTTCCTTGCAAGTCTCTAGCTGTTTAACTCTTTTACTATTCATACACATTTTGAGTTTGGATCTAGTATTTATATAAGTGACAATTATCCTTACTGTTATTTATTTTGACGATTAAAAGTGAAAGAAAGGTTTATTCAGACAAACTGATGCTTGCATGGTTTCACCGAAAGTCTGATTATACCTGATTAGATGTGTGGATACGGTTAGTGTAGGAGATATTAATAAGCTCATAGCTAAGCATCTACTTTTAGTTTTCAGATCAGTTTGTATATAGTTATACAATATGCTTGCAGTAGTGATGAGCAGGTAAAGGGAGCAGATCAATGTTTTCAGGAGAATAGTTACATGCCGGTTCAAACATTTACAGATTAACAAAGATAAGCAGAGATTGTTTCATAATGGGTATGACACATGGTCTCTAGTTCTAGGTGCCTTGCAAGGAGACACCATCCCCAGGTGGAGCCAAACATTGTAACACGAAAAATCCTTGTCAATTTTTTCATTCTTTCCACACAAAGTTGGCTTATCCTCTCATGACTCAAATCATTCTTAGTCCAGTAAATCCTTCTCCCATACTTTTGTTCATTATTCTTGCCACAAAGTATGTCAAAGTTACGTCTTCAAGCCATAGTTTCTAATCAATGTTATATTTTTCTTATTATTAAACAGGAGGTTTCTGTGTTTACAATCCATCAAAGCAATCTCCTCAAAGTTGAAGAACCAATGCACTGTATCCAAATCAAAGGTTCACACATCACATTTCAAAGCCTTTACATATGATTTAGGGTATTTTTATTAAATTATATATTATACATTTGGTTCATGCTTTATGAAATTCCCTTCACATGGTTTTGATCATTATGTCAATACTCATACCTAAGCCTGAAGTCCTTCGAAACCTTTTATATTTATTTTGCCTTAAATCTTTGTACATCATATGATGTCACCAAAGTGGTTTCAGGTGGTTATGAGATGGTTTTAAAGACCGAAATGCAAAGTCCTGAAAAGTGAAAAGTGCTACTACTACAATTCTCATCAACTACCATTAACATGACAAATGCTACTGAAAAGTTCTTGGTTGTCCTCTTCAACAAATCTTAAGCATCTTCTCTTTTCTTACTGGTTAATTATTCTCTCCTGTATTTCTTTGATATGACAGTGATTTTCTTGGATATGTTAAGCTCTTGTATTCCCCATATATTTTGTACTTGTTAACTCTGTTTTTTCGCAGGAAAAGGGAGAAATTTTCTTAACTTTTATAATTGAGAAAATATATTTATATTTCTTACTATGTGGTAGGTGTGAACTGGAGCTCAGTAAAACAAATTTAGTTGAGTTGCTTGATGTTGATACTGTGCAAAACTATGAGAATTCACTGTGGATTGCTTACAAAAATATTTACGG
>LPNX010624443.1:0-47878 GCA_001517045.1 Pseudotsuga menziesii
AATAGTATACTTCTTATCCACGCTTGTCAAAAATGGGACATTACATCATATGTTTATATCAAATAATGCGCCTGAGATGCAAGGTCTAGACTCTCAGTTTGGGCACAGTTGGTCGGTAGCAAACTCAATCATCAGATCTCTAAACCATATCGAACCGAGGTTTGATAATTGTCTCTAGGAGATGAAGTTTGGACAAGATGTCTTGAAATGGGTTTTAGAAATACCGTTACTCAAGGAGGGCAAGGGAGTCATACCTTTTGTTGAGACAACACTAAATGGCATGTCACATGCAAAACAAGGACCCCCAAGTAGGTGTACAATGTCGTGATCTCGATCTCCTCCCTTCTAAAGAAGAAATGCAAGGTAGCAGAAATCTCTTGGAGAATGAATTCTTTTCATGCGCACCACCATAATAAACCCCATGCTTTTATGCAAAATCAGTTGAATGGGGAAATGTATTAAAATCTAATTAGTTAAAGCAGTATCAATATAGCTATGTTGTAGGGTACCCTTCCCCAGCGGTTGGGTTTGGAGTAACCGAATCCGCTTGTCCATTAGTCGAATCCGACTATCATTGTAATAATGAATATGAATAGTAAATAATATATTAGATGATGGATAAAATGTACAATAAGCTCGCCTTTTATAGGCTTGAGTGTGAAGGGTTACACCCTTTCATATAATTAACTAATCTATTTTAATAATTTATTTTATATTCATTGCATTGCCACTCCCTTTAAGGAAGCTTTATCCTCAAAGCTTAAGTATTTTCCTAGTGCCGTTCTTCATTCTGACTTGGTGTCGATATTAGAATCGGACGAGATCTCTTGTGCAGAGACTTGCACTTCCTTTCCATTGATGACTTTGCACTGTATTGTCTCATTGTTCCTACATTTGTGACCAGGGGTCCAATCATCACCGCATCGACGACATATGTTTTTCTTCTTTTTCTTTTTATTATCAGAGTAATCGTTAGATGACTTTGATCTATTTTCCATTTCGTAGGTGTATGATTGAGGTTTGTGGCATTGATGGCCGGGAGACCAAGTATCTGCATAGTACCTACATTGTGTCTCTTTTTCTTGTCGATAATGGCTATCGCCTTTTGTTTTAATTCCTTCCAATTTGCGTTCTGCGGCTTTTGCTTTACATCTTGCTACTTCTACATTAGGTATGTCATCTAACTTTAACTCTTTTTGGAGGTGTGGTTTAAGACCTCCTAAATAGGTTTCGAGTCTTTGCTTGTCAGACAACCCAAATACTCGTGTTGATAAGGATTCCCATTGATGAGTGAATTCCTCAACGTTTCCGACTTGCTGTAGTCTGGTAGTTTACTGAAAAATTCATCTTCTTTGATTCCTTGAAACCTATTAAAAAAATCATTTTTGAACAAGTTTCAGGTGTAGGTAAAATTATCTCTCTTCCACCATAAGTACCAATTATAGGCGTACCCTTCCATATGCATTGACGCATATTTCACCTTCTCCTCGTCAGATTGAATGTTGTAAATGTCAAAGTATTCTTCTGCCTTGTTTAGCGAAGCAACGCATTGGTCTTCACTCCCATTGTATTTCGACAACTCTATGTTTGCTTTAGGTGGGTGCACTTTGTAAGGACGGCGTTGATTTCCTTTTGCCTTATGGTTTGATGGTGGCTCGGAACTGCTGGACGATGAAAGTAACATATCTGAATTGCTTCGTTGTTGGCGGTGATTTTTAGTTTTTCTTTTCTCTACTATCTTACTTATAGCGTCTATTTTGCTGTTTAATCATGCCTCCATATCTGGCAGTACTTGTGTTTCTATTTCTTGCTTAAGCGTCGCATTGTTAATCTTTATTTCTTTTTGCAATTCTTCTTGATTCTTTGCGAGTGTTTCCTGGGTGGCAACATGAAATGAGGCATCTCGCATGTCTGGACTGCTGACGTGGCCCGGACTGGGTATGAACCTTTGTAACATCTCGAATAATGTATTATGGTTCTGCACCATGGTGCTCATGTTCTGTGTTATGGTGTTTATGTTTTGCGTCACAGTACTCATTTTTTCATCCAAGTCTTTTTGTTTTTCGTTCAGGATGTCAAGTTTGTCGTCGAGCCTTTTTTCTAGTACCACAACAAGCTCGTCTTTGAGTAATGTATTGTTATTTTACATCTTTTCCTTCATGCATTTTAGGTCAGCGGCAAGGGACCTTATGTCCTCCATTTTTTCAATTTACTCTTTTAGCTCTGCCATGGTCTTGGGCCTTGTATGTGGAGGTGTGTATTTCAAAGCTATTTTGGCTAATAATATATTAATTAATTAATTAATTAATATTATTATTATTATATATATATTTTTCATAAACTATACAAATTATTGTATATAGTTTTTTTTTTAAACTGAGGTTTAAAAGAATAATAATTAATTATATATTAATTATTAGATAATAAACCCTTTATATTATTCTTTTGTTTTAAATATAATAAAACGAAATTAAATATTATAATAATTTTATATTATAATATTTTGAAATATTATATTATAATATTTAAATTTTTTGTTTTTTGGTTTGTGTTGCAGGTTAGGAGGAGGAGGCGTGAATAGGGGTTGAGGTAGATGGAGGAGCTGCGCGGATGGACGGAGCTGGAAGGTAGCAATGGCGGTTGGGGGAATGGAGGGCACGGGATCAGCGTGGAGCAGGCCGCAACTGATGGGGATTGCAGCAGAGTGAGCACGCAGCAGGCGACGGAGGATGGAGTGAGCAAGCAGTAGGAAACGGAGGTGGCAGCACGCAGTTGGCAACGCGCAGCAGGGGTAGGGTGCAGGTGGACATGGACAGGGGAATGGAAAAAACCGTGGAGAGAATGCGTAGGTGGCGTGAATGCAGGAGCACAAGAAACTGTGAGGGAGGGAGGCAGCACACTTGATGGATGGGAGTGGTGTGTAGGGCGAAGGGGTGGGGTTTGGAGGGAAGGGGACTGGCGCTGAACAGGAGAGGGGACGCAAAGGAGTCGGTTGGGTGTGAGCGTGAATAGCAGCAGATGGAGGATGATGGGAAAATAATGGGCGTGTGATGGTGGGGGGACTATGCAAAAAGGGAAAACGAGAGTTTGAGCAGATTGGCGTGAGAGACCTAGAGTATGTGGAGGGTTCCGTAGATATGGCAAGATTTGAAATTAGAGACAACGATGGTGGGGATATGTAGCGAGTGTGATAGGATGAGGGATGGAGCAGAGGAGTGTGGGCAAGTTGGAGAGTGGAGAAAGAGTGTGGAGAATATTTTTTTTTTTTTTTGGAGCAGGGATGTATGAGAGATGCGAGCAAAAGGGTGATGTGAGATTATCCAAACCCGAGCTCAAGTGGGAGAAGCCAAATTTAAGCTTCGTGCCGAGGAGCCGAATCCGAGCTCAAGTCTAAGGAGCCAAACCTGGCTCTGATACCAAATGGAGTAACTGAATCCGGTTGTCCGTTAGTCGAATCCGACTATCATTGTAATAATGAATCTGAATAGTAAATAATATATTAGATGATGGGTAAAATGTACAATAAGCTCGCCTTTTATAGGCTTGAGCGTGAAGGGTTACACCCTTTCATATAATTAACTAATCTATTTTAATAATTTATTTTATATTCATTGCAGGGTTCGCATCCTTGTCTCGAGTACCGTCCCCAAGTACCGGAAACCGGGTCGAGTACTCATAGGCGTCTCCTGAAGTCCCCCCCTCGCCCCCCGAAGTCCCCAAGTATCGGGTACCTTTGGCCCAAAAACAAGAAACTTTGCTCATTTTGGGGACTTTCTCTCCTGATTTTAGGGACTTCAGGAAAACCCCAGTATGTGAAAATTTATATATATATATATTATAAAAAAAACTACCTTTACGAAGAGGGACAGGGTAGGTGTGGGTCCCCCTACCCTCTTAAGACCGCGTGGGCTTGTCCACTTCTCCCAACGCAGAGTTGAGTCTTCACTTTTGTTGGAGCCCGCGAGAGGAGAGCTTGTTGCGCAAAGGAGAGGCAAGACAAACTTAAGTTGTCTTAGACTTAAAGGGTTTGTGCTTTTAAGTTAATGACATGGCACTATCTAGCTTGGAGGGGCTGGTATCTATTCCTAAATTGTTTCTTCTAGAAGATTGCCTTATTCTTTTATGAATCTGGATCTTGTCATTGGATTTTTCTTGGCATAGTTTGTGTTTATTGTTGATCCTTTGTGCAAGTTGTTCCAATGTTGTTGCACAGACCGTATTCTTTGTCCTTTATGAATGATAGAAAACCTAATTTGTTGATGTTTGTGCAGACGTTTCTATGCATGTGCATATTTCTAATTTTGAAAAAACAAAAGCTCCATCAACTATTGCCATGTTTATACTTAAGGTTCACATGTACTTCCCACTTTATATCAATGATTTACAATGTTTCCCCAAGTTTTTGGGATGCGGGAGCGTGGGAGCGGGGAAACGCATGTTGGGGATGTGTGGAGACCATCCCCAAATTTTAGGAAAATTCAAGGGGGCGGGGGGACGTCGAGGTTATAAAAATTATAAAAAATATAACAATATTATAAATCTCGGCAATAACAATCCATCATGTATAATTATAGTTTAAGCTGCTCCCCATAAATACAATCTAATTCTTCAATGATTCAATACACTTCAACATTGTGTAAATCCATGGCATAGATGTTGTAATGAGGAAGTGTGACCAGAGGACCCTGTTTCTTCATGAGTCTAGAGGCCATCATATTATTTGAGGATTTCAAGTAACATACAATTATGCAAGAGTGAAATATTAATCCTATATTGGGATCATGTTCATCAATAGCACCATGTGCCCACCTCCTCTAGGCTTTTAGCGCTTGCCTCTACCTTGAATCTCGAAGTTGATCCTCAAAGGACATAACTCAACACCCTACAATTTTCATGAAACTTCCTAAACCAAGCATTAAAATAAGGTAGAATTAGAAAAACAATCATGCTTAATAAGTGATTTTGCTTGACTAAAGAGTACATTTTGATTAAGGTCATGATAGAGGAGTTTAACAATTAGCACCACCAACATCAAGGTACATAGAGAGGTTGATGTGCTTGATTAAATGACAACTCCTTAACCAAATACATGATAAAATCCAATGGAAACGTTGCAATCCTGAAATCCTAAAAACTGTTAAGTCTGTTGAATTCTGAATGGGACCTAAAATTCTATTTTTTGCATATGAACTCTGTTGAGGTTGGAACCACTCTCAAACATCCTGAAACGATTAATCGTAATGTTAAAAATTCAAGTAAAAGGATAAAAATGAAAGATAAGGAAAAGACCACCTTTACTATAAGAATTTAACATTACCATTACTGCTGGAGCACCTAGGAGCCCCCCACTTCACTAGTACGTGCTTCAAAACAGGGGGACAAGCTCCCCCCATGCGTTTCCCCAAGTTTTGCCAAATTGGGGGGGAGGGGAAATGTTTCGGAAGGAGCCCCCAGAGCGTGCAGAGTGAGGGGGGCGAGTCCCCATGGAACACTAATGATTTATGAACTTTCAAGCAATGTGCATGTTAATTGTACTTGTTACTTACTGAAATTGAATACTAGTGAAAACCAAATAGATTTAATTTTTTATTTTTTATATATATATAGTACTCCTAACGTACCCAAGTCCCTTGTTTCAAAAAGTGGCGTCCCCGTCCATGTACCCAAGTTTCCTTGCAACATAGCAATATAGAATCTATAGCAGTAATCACAATTATAATTGTTGCATCAGCATTTAAAAAATAAATGGTCAAAGAATTGTAACAGATGACATCTTACCATCATCAGTCACATTTATATTTTCTGTCAAATATTCTCTTTACTATAATTCACATGCTTCAATTTTACATTCTCATGGGTTCCATTGGTTGAGGATTATAAAAAAGTTGCATTTGAATTTACCTCTTGAGAAACAATACTACACTACCACTAAGAACTATGAGTATTAAGCATAGTCTTTTAGGATAATATCCTTCAACAGGTCCTGAGAAATTTCATAGTAATTATTCATGATAGGCATGTTGCCTGGTTGTCTGCAATTGCACTATATCACTACATTGATATATAATGTTTTGTGTTGTACTTTGTTGTTTCATCTTGGAGAGCCCTTGCAAAGCATATTGATGATTGCATTTCATGCAACTATTTATTACTCAATGAGAAAACTGCAGTTTAGGGTGCTAAACTTCCTTTTTTATGTGTATTTACTATTTTCTAAAAGTTTCAAAAAAGTTCCATCTTTACGTCTATTTTACTTTTGTATTTATATACACACCTATGTACATATATATAGATATAGACATATAAATGTCCACCATGTCACATTTCGAGGGATCTACATGTACCATCTCAGACACTCAAATCCTCGTGTCCATGCATCCCATGTTGGACACTAAAATCCCCATGACTGCATGTTCTAGTGTGATGTTACTTAGCTCCCTGTTAGCAGTGCATTGTATGAATATGTGATCTTTCATCCATACATAAAGAAGCAATAAATATTTTTCCTAGATATGCTTTCCTCTTTTTCTCACCATGGCATATGTTTGATTTTTATACCAGGCTACTCTTGATTATCTATAGACTGCTTCCTTAGTTGTGCCAAATTACGGGCCAACTAGTATTTTTATGCAAGAATATTTTTATTTAATATTGCTTTTGGACATAGGACAGACATACATTTCATCACATGTTTTGACATTTTGAACATGTATGCACCTTTGGATTTATGGACAGTGGACATTAGCATATTTTCATTCCATTACATGTAAGACAGATTGAAGTAAGATCTTACTTTGATCACGGCAAACCTATCCCCCTTCACTTTGAAGTGTACTATCTTTTCCAAAATCTTCTCCAATAAAATTCTCATCTTATGGCTGTATCCAACAATAGTCACCTGAAAATGTTCCAATGCACTTACTTATTAGTAACAGGTATTATGTACAAGTGGTATTCGAAGGAACTTTTTATATACAAGCATAGATCATTCCAACAAAGAAAGCCTCAAGTACCACATTGACAAAGATTCCATGAATTTGCATCAGCATTGAAAAAGTTACAAATGTCAGACAATTTTTAAAAGAGAACTTAACTTCCTGATTATAAGATATAATGTTAAAGACAATTTGGAGGAGTTTTACGGGCCCAAGCTAGTACATTCACCATATTTTATTATTTCCGCACGTTTCACTCTTGGTTCCACGGCATTCCAATGATTTCCGTTGTTTTGGGTTATTTTGAGCATACTTTAATTAAAATACATGAAAGGTATTATTTGGAGCATATTATCTGAGGGAATACATTCATGTAATAGCTCATTGGAACCAGAATGAAAAGATCTAGAGAATGGGATGATGAAAATCGGACTTCCAGCGTCCGAGAATGCCTTAGAAGCCAATTCATCACTTTCAACGTTAAAAAGGGGAAAAAAGGTGAATAAGTCATTTAATTAATTAATTAACAGAGAAAAAAGAGAAAAAGCTGAATAAGTCATTTAATTAATTAATTAATGGAGAAAAAGGTGAAACGTGAATATAAGAGGGAAGCAAACCCTAAAAGCTCATTATCAATTGTTATTATTCACTCTTGAGAATTGGAAATGAGAGCTCGGTGAGCTTGTTGAGGATGGAAACCCTAGACAAGTCTTTGTTTCTATGGCGAAATCTATCCATCCTAGCCAAATCTGAGGGTAGATCAACCAGATCTACTATTGTGCTTCATAGTCGTGATTGGAATCGTTGCATCTTCAAATCTGAGTTTGATTAGCAGTGATCTCAGAGTTCAAATATAGGAACAAAAGTACAAGAGCTTGAGCACAAAGTTCACAAGAAAACCCAACCCCAAATGAGAGGGAGAGCACTTGTTTAAATAGCTAAAGACATGCACCCTCCTTGAATTCCTAGTCTAACTAGAGGAGAGTGTGCCACCTCTCAAGAGATAGAAAGAGTTTAATTCGTGCTAACTCAAGAGGTAGGTGCCACCTCTAGCTCTCATGCATCATGTCTCAAGGTATATTAGCACAAATTAATGAGAGGTGCACCCTCTCCTTGGAAACATCACCCAATCCTCATGAGGTGCACCCTCCATTGAGAGAGAAAAAGGTAGGCACGAGAATCTAACTCCAACCCAATAACATCCCACTGATTTAGGAAAGAAGAGGGGTGCCCACCTAAAAGAGAACATTCCCTTTCACCAACCACCACAAATTAAGGAAAATGTCCCCAAATTGCACAAATCACTGAAGCAGGGGAATTTGTCCATTTGACGGGGGTGCATAGCTTTCTAAGCCGGTCTAATGGGTTTTATGAGTAATATTAAGGTGCCTGACACCCCCATTAGCCATATAATACAACATTGGACCCATATTACACGATTTTACAATATTATACATGATTTTTCATCATTTCTCCTAGATTGGCAACCTAGACATGTCCGTGTGACAAAGATATGAGATGCCATGGTAATATACATTTCACCCAAGTCTAGACACCATACTAGGGCAAAGACAGAGGGGTTGGTCTGGCTTTGGAGGTGTCTTGAGTTAAAAAACCTAGACAACTTCAAATCAAAAAACCAAAAATTGCCTAGATGAAAAAAACAGTCCAAAGCAACACTGATGATACTGTCCTAGATGGGTTAGTCTTCTACATATTGGAACCTCATGTCATCTCATTTAGTTCCCCTGCAGGGCCATGGAACATGTAGTAGAATATAGAATCGAAAGAGAAAAGAAGAATCAGGGTCATGGATCCTCAACAGAACTCTGGAATTGCAGTCTTGAATGCATCTTTTGTCTTCAACCTTCAATCGTTAGTCTTCCGTCTTATGGATTATCCTAGTACAAACTAGGTGGTAAGTTGTAACATAGGGGAAAATTAAATAGTTGTATATCATGGTAAGGGGATTGTTAGAATAAGTAACTCTTAATAACATGGGAGTTTTATATTCTAACGTATAATGTAATGGTGACCTTAATAAATGACAGTATAATTAGTTAGTAAGGAAGTTAAGTCAATTAGCTACTGCAACAGCCTAGCTAACTAATAAAAAGGGATTAACCCCTTTGCATCAATTGAATCTAAAAATAAAATGATATAATATACGTGCATCCATTTCTAACCAACTCTTGTCTTTCTTGTTTTGTCAAAAATGCAACACTTCATAATAAAAAAGGGAAAAAATATTAGATGACAAGTCTAAAAAGTGCACCTTCACTGGATATTAGCACACAAAAACGGCTTTATTGGCTATATGACCTTGAGGACAAGAATGTTGTCTTCAAAGAATGTCCTTCAACAACAAAACCAAGTACTACATACCATTTGATGAAAAGAAGTAAGAGGTTGAAGGAGATGATGCGGAAGAACAACAGGAGTCATGTGACACTAGTGAAACTAGTGATGGTGAAAGCACTAGTTCAAATCTATCAACGACAAAGCCAATTTTCTTAAGGAAGACCATTGAAGATTCAAAGCTAAGTCAAGTTCCTAAAGGCCATGGAGCGAACACTAGGTGCAAATGCCAAAGAAAAAGGTTTTCCTTGATGCCATCAATTCAAATTGAACCAAATACATTTGTCGAGGCTTCAAAGAACAAGGAGTGGATGGCTGATATGGATGAGGAGTACACTTCATTGATGAAGAAGAAGACATCAAAACTTGTGAAGCTACCCCATAGGAAAGAAACAAATTAAATGTAGTTGGGTTCTACAAGCCTAAGGAGCAAGATTAATGAGAGCAGTGAAAACAAGCTTAGCCCTATGGCTAAGGTGAATGCACAAAAGATATCCATCGCCTATAAGGAAAACTTTGTTGCAAAGCTAACATGGTGACAATCATGGTAGTACTTGCATCGGCCACAGAACTTGGGTCACAAGTGCATCAAATGGACATGACGAATGCCTTTTTAAATGGGGATCTTGAGGATTGGTCTAATAGAATCAATAACCTCAAGGATATGAGACCAAACAAAAGGAGACTTATGTATGCAAAATTAAATCCACGTATGGATAGAAGCAAGCTCTTGGAACTTGGTACACAAATATTGATGAGTACCTCAGACATATTCAAAA
This sequence comes from Pseudotsuga menziesii, assembly GCA_001517045.1. NCBI lineage: Eukaryota > Viridiplantae > Streptophyta > Pinopsida > Pinales > Pinaceae > Pseudotsuga > Pseudotsuga menziesii. Next base: position 10,073 of record LPNX010624443.1, read on the forward strand.
GGAGTCCACTAGACACCAACTTGTATGTGAGATTGTTACAACATTTTATTACATTGTGATGTTTGTCACATCACTTGAAAACATTTTTTACAAATGTCAAGCTTGTAGTATTTCATGGCTAGACAGTTCAATAGGCAGATTGTAAAATTGTGTTCTTTCTTAGAGATAATGCTTCTTTAGTGCTGAGTGGTGGCCATGGTGGTTGGTTAGGTAGTAGGGAGTGTTGCCACCTAATTTGCACCTAAGTGAGAAAAACCTCAACTCACTCATGCAACTTTGAGGGAAAGTTCAGGTTGGGTGCCATTCTCACCTCAATAGTCAACCTCTCTATTTAGGCCAACTCCCAAAAAAACTTAAAAGCCAAGGGAGGCTTCCCTAATTAAACTAAAAAAAACTAATATCGAACAAGGGAGTTAGTTATGACTGCAAGACCTAAATATAATATGAAATATCGACTAAGCACTTTAAAATAAACCCAAGATAGAAAAATAATGTATAGCATAAAACACTTGGATTTAACTGATGAAATAATGTTTCAATGAGATACCACAAAGAAGTCATTTAAAAGATCACATCTACAATAGCCCAATTGCAAAGTAAAAATGAAATGAATAAATGACCAGAGATACTTAGACTAGATGATTAGCAGTCAAGGAACCCACGTTAGATAAAAGCAGCTAAATAACAAGATTACGTAACCTACTAAAACCATCTTAACAGATACAACACTATGAATCAATATGCTTGGCTTAATGCCCTGTTATCACATATATTGTAGCTGGGTTACCATGATGCAGCATTTAGATTTTCTCTTTTCCTCTGAGCCAGACTTATTGATGGGGATACAGCATGGATCATTTTTGTAGCATGAGCCATTCAAAGCCTTTGTTTTGCAGCAAATACAGAGTACTTCCTTGCTAGGACTGAGATCTCCTTGTCCATTGAGATGATTTTAGTAATGACCTAATTCATTTCAGCAGATTAGCAAATCAAATGAGGTACACACAGTTGCATAGAGGCCTTATCGATTGGAGACGGGGATATATGGTGAGATCAGGTATATGCCTCTTTCGTTTGATTTTGCTCTATAATGTAAGTCAAACACCTATGCTTGTCATGTTAGGATGATTATGGTGACCTATGCTTAGATGTACCAATGCTTAAACTTGTGTTATGACTAATCAAGGAACTTAAAGTGAAGACTGTTGCTCATGCAATGCTCGTACAAATAGTAAACCTTACTGCTAGGTTGGTTCCATGTATCACTTGTCCCCATCCATTCAGTATCATCCATTGATTTTATCCCATGACTTAGACTGTTTGAGACCTATGAGAATGAAGATCTTTTCCCTACTTTGACCTCCAAGCATGATGGATGCCATGTTGTTTTGTGTCTCAGCTCTGAGTTGTGCAATAAAACTTGTCAACGCCTTGATCGTTCTGGGCCAGGAGAACCAACTGGTGTTCGTTCCTAAGCTTAGACGAGTTGGGTTTTGAAGTCTTGACCTCTCTGGTCAGTTTCCCCCGATGTTTGGTCCTGACTGTGGATATTCCCCCTAGTTGCCCGAAGAGTTGTCAGCTAAAACATGAAGCAATATGTCTACCATCATTACATGCAATATGTGTCATATGCTATATATTATGAAATATAAGCCCATAAATAAAGTTGCAAACTGTGTCTTTAGACACAACTCAAAGAGGGCTATGAAATGAAATTATGAAAGGCCTAAATAAAGCAGTGGATAAACAAATACAAAATCTAAAGACTGTTGGCCATCTTATCCAGAATGCAATGATTAATTCCTCACGGAGCCCGTGGGTTTTGATGTGAGATGGAGTAAGGGACAACTAATTCTAAGTGTCCCCTAGGATCTCTTCACTACAGTTTCTTGTGTACTCAACACAAGGGTCCTAGAAAAGATCCTCACGGAGCTTGATTCTGAGCTTGGATGTGATTAATAGACATGTTGTTAAAGTTGAATGGAACCTTTTTAGATCAGCTCATCCACTTGTGAGACACCATTCCCTATTGTTTATTTGTCATGCATATGTCATTGTGGTTGTGTATATTTGTCATCATTCAAAGAAATCACAGAATCAAAATCAGTCAAAAGTCATTACCCTTTTCCTTAGCCTTTGTTTTCCATCCTCACTTAGCAATAGCACATTGTTTAAACTTTGTAAGTATGGCATGAGCAAGCAAACTTCCAAAAAGTTATGAGATTCTTCAGAAGCACAGGTATATTTTATCACTATTATTATTATTGTCACCATGATTATGAATAACATTGATTTAAGCTTGGTTTTGATATACACCATTGGAGCATTTCTTACCCTGGATGCTTACAAGATAATAGTGATGCAATATCTCACCTTCACTTTGGGTACATTGAACTGGTCAACCCAGTTGACCAAGTCAAGCATGGTTCCCAAGGCAGTGACTCAAAAAACAACCTGGCCTATATTTGTTCTAGACATGCCCAGGACCAATATTGTGGTTTCAATTTTGAGAGTTTGGCCCCGGTACTCCTAAAAAGTGATTATTATCACTTTATAATTGGCCAAATGATCAAATTTTATTACACTATGCAATATGTTTGGTTCTTCTAGAGTATTGCAGTGTTCCAAGGCTTATGCTATTCTTCTATGTCTCCAGATCATCTAGTGCAGTCAGTTTTCTTCAGTTCTGAGCTTGAATGAAGTTATGATGATTTTTATTATTTTCAGAGGATGTACCATTAAAAAATGAACTAGCATAATCATTGAGGAAATCGATTTGGCTTGTGTGGTCAAGGAAATGGCAAGGGAATGCTTCTAGATGATTTATTATGGCTCTCTGGACATATCTACACTAGTTTCATCCAGTTTGATGTTCTGAATTATTTTTTGGGCTCTCATAGGGAGAACGTCCCCCATATGGCGAAATTGGACAAAATGGCCAAAATAAAAGTGTATAAATCAAGTTGAATCTTTACAAATATGTATGTGGGGGGGGGGGCTAATGAATCCCCCCCATGTCCACTAAGTGTCAAACTTGCAAAAATATTGATTTATCATGTTGTAAAAATGGGCTTTATGAGATAATTCGCCCCCATCTTGACTTAGTCATCTTGATCCATGTATTGACCCATGTAAAAGTAATCTCCACTGTTGATGATGTTAAAATCTCAACCGTTGGATGAAAAAGTAAGTTAGGGTTTGCGTCTCTCAAAAGCTATATAAAGGAGAGACCCCCCTCACTGTATCCCATCGAAAAATTTTGCACTCTTGGCTCTGGATATTTAAATCAAGAGATTTTTGCAGAAATTCTTGTATTTTCTTTGTGGGATGTTCTTGTCTATGATTGGAAAGTTTATCTTGCTTAACATTCGAAATATTTTTCCGGGGTATCAAATATTTTTGGAAGATAACGTTTGCATGCAGGAGGGTGTTTTCTCTTAAGGGCGTTTTGTGGATCTCCCAACTCGTTTCTCTTGAAGACGTTGTCATAATCAAGGGGTTTTTCAATAGTATCTTTGATCTTTGATATGCACTCTGATTTTCTTGCATTTCCAGTGTCTTTTACATGCGTAGCAAATATCACTTTCTATAGTTTGACTATGCATGGAAGAGGGGCGCGCTACCTCACTTGGGCAAATCATTTCGACTTGGTACTTCGTCAAAATTGCTTCAAATTGATCGAGACAAGAAAAATCATCATTTGCAAGACATCTACAAGATTTTTCAGGTAAGATCTACTCATAATCTCTTGTTTTAAATTTCTATTCCATTAATTATAAAATTCTCTGGTGAAACTCTCATTTTAAAACCCTCAATTATTAGATTTATAGGATCTTGTTTGCGGCTAGCTTTAAAACTTAAAATCCACCTTGGAAATAAATTAAAACCCCTTAGTTTAAATTTTTGTGCTCATCCAACTCCATTTTCCCATCTCAGGCACTTGTCTGCTTTTTAGGGGAAGACGCCCTCCTTGGGAGGAGTGGGTATTTTAGAAACCGCGAACTAGGTATTGTTGGTTTCGCTTTCATTTGCTTAATATTACATCCAGCAATCAATTTGAGTATCCAATTTCGTTTAATTTCACCGTTTTTCCCTAGATCTCATTTTTCTGTGTAATACCCTAATGTAAAATTGGGGCTTTTCACCTGGATGCTCGAAATCTCTTAGTAATTGTTTTAAACTTTAATCAACTATCCCACTAAGAGATTCCACCAAGTTTCTTTGGGTCATCTACTCATTTTCCTTATTTTAGGGTTATCTTGATCATAGGGATACCCCCTAGGCTTAGTATTTTCACTGAGTCCGAGTGTCGATATCCTTGACTGTCATGACATCTAAGTTCTTTCAAAGGTCTTGGATATCGTAGGTCGTGACTTTGGTTGCCTTTCCTCTGCCGTCTTGAATAGGATCACCTTACGGGGCAACTACAAGATTCGTGATAACATTTTTGGTGTCGTTATCGGCGACGTAGATGCCTACCTTGGTTCGACATTTATCTTAAGTTCTACTCTCGTTCTCTGCCAACATTTTTGGCACTCGGTAGTAGAGGCTTACCTACCTTCGGTGTCTACAAATGCGTTCATCTTTTACATTCATTCATATCACATCTAGTTTTAAATCTAGTGATTGTATTTTCAATTGTTTAAATTCTGCACAATCACTATATTATTTATATCTCTCCTACAACATTGAATTTTCGATGAACACGACAATTCATTCACCTGGCGACTCCACAATGCGACTCCCTTGAGGAGCCTACCCATGATTATAACCTTCGAAATCCCTTATTAGAAGAGATGGCTTTTTATGAAGAATTTGATTCTGAATATGTGCTTCCTGAGAAATTTGCAACCACAATGAGCGAAATGGTCTCATCCTTCGCCATTTTTGGCCCAACGATGTAAAGAAGATTATCTAGAATATGATGGTCTTCATTTCCAGCATGAACAAACGAAACCTCGTAGCGTAAAAGAAGTTGGAAATAGCAATTATGCGATCACTCAGTCTCAATCTAAAGTTGTCCCTAAGAAAAGTGATCATATGCCCAATAAACCTAGGAAGCCACCAATTAGTAGCATGCCTCGTCATAATGGCAGCACTCCTATACCAAGAGTTAAGATCCCTAAAGGAAACAATCCACAACAAAATACTCAAGCAAAGAAAGTAGTGGCACCTCCTAAGAAAGACATCATAACTACCCCAACTCCTAAACCTATTGTTGTTAAAGGAAATATGTGGAAACCACCTCCGAATGCTAGACTACTGAAAAGAGATCCACCTCAAGACAAACTGGTGTCCCAAGAACCAATCAAGATAGACCTTGCAAGTAAACTATCAAATCTAATGGTCTCAATATCAATAAAGAAGTTGGTAAAAATCTCATTCGTTAAAGTGCAAGTCATGGAATTCTTGGGGTTAGAAGTTGAAAAGAAGGATAAGACAAACCGCTTCGATTTGAATATTGATATGTCTACATTCTTAAATAAGTTATGTATGTGTCGCTACAAGAGTTATTAAAGGAACCATCAATAAGTAATAAGGCTATAAGATGTTTGGGAATAACCTAAAACAAAGATACCAAAGCCAATGCCCAAGATAACCAAGGATCCCCCTGTCATGATTCAAAATGTAATGAATAAAGGAGACGGGTATCCTCCTTTCTATGTTTCCCTAGAAATAAACCATTTGATTCTTCATAATTGTATGCTAGATTCAGGAGCTGAAGTGAACGTGATGCCATATAAGGTCATGAACCAACTAGAGCTAACCACAACCCGACAATTTGGAAATGTCTATGGCATGGATTCACGACCCGTAGAGTCTAAAGGAGTGATTTAAAACTTAAAGATAAAATTGGCAACTTATCCAAATGTCGAGATAACCATGAATGTCTTGGTCATTGATATTCCTGATGTTTGGGGTATGCTCTTGTCTGGAGAATGGGCAACAAAATTAGGAGGTAGCATTCAATTAGATCTCACATACGCAAGAATCCCTATTAGTGAGACCGCCTCGATCAAGTTAATGAATGAGCCACCCATGATGGAGCACGTAGAAACTCCTAACCATTTGTTCAATGATGCCATGCGTGCTACAGATGTTGGAAATTTTATGGTTTTAGAAAATTATTGGGAAGAAGCTAGACCACATCCTTTCCCTCCAAGCAACATTTGGAAAATGCGTTTTGATGGTGCTAGGTCCAGGCATGGTGCTAGAGCTAGTATTGTTTTGATATCGTTAGTGGGAGAAGAAAGCATATATTCTTTTTGGTTAGAATTTGACTGCACTAACAATGTGGTCGAATATGACGCTTTGCTTCTAGGTTTAGAAATTGCTAGAGACATGGAGATTAAGTGTTTGAGTGTTATCGGTGATTCTGATTTTGTAGTATGTTAGGTGAGAAATCAATTTGCAGCCAAGAATGGTAGATTGCGTAACTACCGAAATACAATATGGGATGCTATCAAAATATTTGATGCATTTTCAATTAAAGCAATCCCTAAGGAGCAAAACACTCTTGCTGATGCTTTATCTGTAAGACTGTAACTACTTGTACCTTTAAGATTCCTGAATGCCTGAGAGAAAAGGATTGCAAGGTAGAAGTTCTGTTTAGACTCTCTATCCCTGATAATCAAGATCACTGGCAAGTTTTTGATAATGATGCTCAAATAGTTCGTTTCTTGCATTGCATTGATTATCCGCAAAACAACACTATCACTCTGGAAGATCAGATGCAAAACCAGTCACTATATCATATAGATGCCATCAAATTGTCAATACCTTTAGAAAAGAATTTTAATAGGCATGATGAGTACAAAGCAAGGAGGGTTGAACATGTTGATGAGATTGTTGAGATAAACATAGGATCTCTTGTTTCCCCTAAAATGGTTCAGATCGGAAAAAATGCCTCCCCGAAAGAACGAAAGGAAATTGAAAACCTGATTCAGGAATATAAGGACGTTTTTGCATGGACTTATGATGATTTGAAAACATATGATCCATCCATCATAGAGCATACTATGTCGTTGAAAGAAGGATCCAAACCATATAGGCAAAAGCTTCGTAACGCAAATCCCAAGTTGACTCCTCTAATCAAAAGGGAACTTGAAAAAATGTTGGCAGCTGGAATCATTCGTCATGTAAGACATACCACCTGGGTGTCAGATACTGTAATAGTAAGAAAGATAAGCGGTGAGATTAGAATCTGGATAGATTTCAGAAACTTGAACCAAGCTTCTCTTAAAGACAATTACCCTTTAGGTGTCCAAGGAGTGTTTGACTAACTCCCTTTGGGTACCCCATGGCACAATAAATAATATAACAATTTAATTCTTTGACTTTTGTGCCTCCTTGAGGAAATCGTGAACCTCCCAAAAAGAGCTCCAGAAAATAATATAAAAATGCCCAAAAATAGATCTAGGCCCAATCAGGAGCTGCAACTGCTGGAGAAGGTGTGGAGGACATCACTCTCATCATCATGACCCATCCCATGTCATTTCCTTGCCTTAGTGGCCCAAATCAATTTCCTCAATAGCCATTTAATCATTTTTTAATCTGCCCCGAGAAACGTGAACCTGCCAAAACAACCTCCTAGGGTGCCTGCGTTGTCAAACTGAACCCACCAGGCTCTCTGGGATGGGGGTACTATGGTACAAACAAGTGGCTACACCACCCTATTCCCATACAAAACCCTAAGAGATCCAACTGAAACATTTCCCTGCTCAAAAATATCAACCTGTGAAGAAAAACTGCATCAGAAAGGCAAAATGAGCCTAATCACATCTGTAAGTGCCCGGAACTAGAAATAAACTGTCTCATTAGACTCAGAGAGTCCAAATCCATCTAAGGTGTATACTCATACCCCTCATAGGTCTCTATCTGATCATCAATCATATCCAATAAACAATATAACCATCTGTGAATAATCAGACAGTAATAATAACTCAGACTATATCCATCCGCTGCAAGTGTTAAAAAGGTTAAGACATGCTCTACAAATCATTCAAGTAACAATCACAACAAGTAGCATTCATTTCACTGGCGGTACATCAATCAATACATATATAAGGCTTTATTCATTATTACTCAGACTTAGACTTTCAAGACTATACTCACTTCATAGCTGTAGCCAATTTGCTAGTGAATGGTGAAGGGTGGAAATGACAAGGCTAGGGCAAAGGATGACTTCCTACTCAACATCATGACACTTTGGACAAAGAAAGGGAATACTCACTATAACAAATGTCAGACAAACAACAACACAAGGAATGGCAGTGCCTCACAAATGGGTGAGTTGTTTAGAGAGTGCTTATTCAACTTAGGCATCATGTCTACATCAAGCTTGATCCAAGTTCATTAGGATCATCATTTTTATTTCAAGGCCTTTTTGGCCTATATGACCCTTTTGGGACTTCACCAGTGCTTAAAAGCACAGCTAATCGCAGTTTTCATCCGAGACATATTTTATAAGGTCAGCGTATTTTTTATCATTGCTTTTTGGACCTTTTCTTATACTCTTCAAGGAGTGTTTTAGCACTTCATTTCTCTTTCCCTCTTTACATATGTTAAGGAACACAGTTTTATAATTTTCATTTTTCATGGGCGCATATTCAATAATTTCAACACAGGTAGTACATGAGCTTTCAGTTTTAGCCAACAACATCTCAAGTGACTAAGGGGAATTCTGCACAATGCCAAACATCGGGACAACCGACCAGAATGATTTAGGCATACTATCCAACTTACCAAAGGCAAGTTTTGTCACCAACTCAGAGCCGAGACACAATATAAACAGGGAGGCTTGTCCAACAAAAGTTCTAGCGGGGAAAGAGATCCTCCATGCCATAAGTCAAGAAGTCAGTCAAGTTGAAAACTAAACTGGAAGGTAATGGATGGGTGAAGGCAATGAATGATGGAGCCAACACTAGCAAGCCAAAACAATGGTGGGAATGACTACCTCTATTCTCCCTAAGGAGGGTAAAACCAATGAGCATAGATCAAGAACTTCCAAGTCTAAGTAGGGACATCAATACATAGTACAATATACAACCAAGTCCATATAAATATGACCACCAGATCATGATACCACAAGTTAATACATGTCACAAGAATCAATATAAGAGCAATAATAACCATAACACAATATAAAATGCTGAGTCATAACCATGCAATACAATCCATTTGAGACACCATCTGTCCAATGAGAAAGAACTGACATAAAACTGGGCATCAATGATTGCTCTGAAAATGACATAAATGGCTACATCGGTCCTCAAATCTGAGTGTCCTGAGACTCAGTCCTGACATGGGAGAGTACAATAGTCCACTAATATAATCATGATCCATAAAAAAATGCTCATCTCAGCATCTCATATGTAAGAGATCTGCCTGAAAAATGTACTGTGTCTGAAAAATAGAATATGGTAGCCTGGCTACTATATATGTGATAACAAGCACCCAGCAAGTTTCGAGTTTGACCCGTGGAGCTAGGTGGAAACCTTGTGTTCCCATGTTGAGCACCCGGCATCCTCTCTCTAATCGAAGGAGAGTGTCTCTTGGGGTAGACATCTAAAATAGTTCATTTCTTTGCAACAAACACCTTAATTCCCTAAGTCAAAGAGAAACATAAAATTTACTAAAACTTACATGACCACTTGCATAACATTGTTACAATCATTTACATTTCTCTACTTTGCAATCACTTTATTTTAACTTACTCATTTATTGGAATTCATCATGCTCTTGAATATTTGTTAAAGTAAATGAGTTGATGCTTTAGGCAAATTATTTGAAGTTGATTATTGTGACTCCATAGCCCGAGTAGAGACAGCGCTGATCATTTTTATTATTTGATTGTTTCTCTCTTTCATACGTTAATGGTTGATTGTTAAAGGGTTTGCTTGACATTGAAATATTTGCATCATTGCACGCTGATTGTCATTTTTGTAATTTACAACTCCCAGAAAACATTCTTCCAAAAAAGAACTTACTAAGTAGGGACTACCCCCCTTGGCCTTTAGGAGTTGTGGTCTAAATGGAGGAGTTTAGGACCGAGGTGACAGTGGGTTCTCAACTGATAAGTTGCCCTCAAGAACACACACAGCGGTTGGGAGACTTACCCATGCCCAAGTGTGTTTTTGGCGACAACACACCGAAAAACAAGCATATGCGTTGGTTAAGGTTTTGAAGCATTTCAGGACTTACATTGGTTTTTCTAAAATCAAGGCTTATGTGCGGTACCAGGCAGTAAAAGATGTATTATCCCTGTCTGATGGTATAGATATACGAGGAAATTGGATTTCACGGATTCAAGATTATGATTTAGAGATTAAACCCATTAAAATCATAAAAGGATAGGGACTTACTCAGCCTCTAACAAAAAAGGAGGTTTCGGTGAATTGTGTTGAAGAAAACCATGGCAACCCAAATATAGAACAAGAATGGTATAATGATATAATATAGTATTCGAAAAATTTAAACTGTCCTGACTATCTGGTCGACCATTAGCGAAGGGCCTTGAGGCTAAAAGCATCAAAGTATATTCTGACGCAAGATGGTTTAGGATGGAAGAATCCTGATGGAATCATTCCCAAATGTGTCAATCAAGAAGAATCTAAGGTAATTATAAGAGAGATGCATGCTGGGTTGCGCGGTGGGCATTATGCGCCTAGAACAACTGTTGCTAAAATTATGCATGCAGGATATTATTGGCCTACATTATTTAAAGATGTTCATTATTTTGTTAGGTCATGCCAGGAATGTCAATTCTTTTCAGGAAAGCCAAGGTTGCTTGCCTTACCTTTGAACCCTATAATCGTTGAAGCTCCTTTTCAGTACTGGGGAATGGATTTTGTTGGGCCATTTGATCAAAACTCAATTAACGGGTTCAAGTACATTTTAACGTGCACTGATTATTTCACCCGTTGGGTTGAGGCCGTCCCTACAAAGAAGGCTATCGTTGAAGCCATAATCAAATTCCTAGAAGAGAATATTATATCAAGGTATGGATTTCCTTTGAAATTGACTACTGATAATGCCAAAGCTTTTAGCAAGAAAGAAATGAATATTTTTTGTTTTAATCATGGCATCCTTTTATCACACTCTTCTAATTATTATCCACAAGGAAATGGTTTAGCTAAGTCTAGTAACAAGAACTTGGTAAGACTTTTGAAGAGAATGGTAAGTGAAAACAAGAGAAGTTGGGATAGTAAATTAAAATATGCACTGTGGGCTGATTGAACAATTGCTAAACGAATCACGGGAAAATCTCCTTTCGAATTAGTATATGGGCAAGATTGCAGGCTCCCAATTAATTTGCAAATCCCTGTTTATGAGTTACTTTATCGGTGCTCATCAGATCAAGAATCCTTGCAAGCTCGAATCGATAGGCTAGTAGAGTTGGATGAAAAAAGGAGAGAGGTATGGAATAAGGTTGTCATCGAACAAGAAAGGGTGAAAGGCACATTTGACAAAAGGAGTAGAGATGTAAAGTTTAAGGTTGGAGACATTGTCTTACTCTGTGATAAAAATAAAGAAAAACCAGGAAACCATGGAAAACTTGAGAAGATTTGCATGGGTACTTATAAACTAAGTAGGATAGCTGGAAAAGGGTCATTGTGGTAAGAAACATTGGATGGGAAAGAATTGGAATTTCCAGTCAATGGATTGTTACTAAAACATTATTTCCCGCCAATTGCTTGAAGGGTTTATCATCGTCTGTAAGAGTAGGTAGGATTGAATAAGCTCCTTAGGGCAAGAGTTTGAGTCTTTATTTTCTGAGTGTTGCATGTGTCCTGAGTCTTACAAGTCTGTGTTTTGCATTAGTTTATTTTGCTTAGAATAAAATTTACCTTCCAGCATTACTTTTGTTAGTTTATTTTACGCATATATTTTTCCTATACATGTTGCTCTGGTATTTCTTGCTTCCACGTGTGCAGAAAAAGGTAAGACCTGAAGAGGAAGTAGAAAGCTAAAGTGTTGGATATTTGTTGTTGAAATGGTGTTGCGGACCAGAGATTTCTGAGGTTCTCAAGCGTTCTCTCCCTTAGAGCACTTGTCCCAGTTGGAGCCAGAGGTTATCACATATATTGTAGTTGGGCTACCATGATGCAACGTTTATTTTCTCTTTTCCTTTGAGCCAGACTTATTGATGGGGATACAGCATGGACCATTTTTGTAACATGAGCCATTCAGAGCCTTTGTTTTCCAACAAATACAAAGTATTTCCTTGCTAAGACTGAGATCTCCTTGTCCATTGAGATGATTTCAGTGATGACCTAGTTCATTTCAGCAGATTAGAAGATCAGATGAGGTACACAGTTACAGAGGGGCCTTATCAGTTAGAGATAGGTATATATGGTGAGATCAGTTATATGCCTATTTGATTTGATTTTTCTCTATGATGTATGTCAAACACCTATGCTTGTCATGTTAGGATGATTATGGTGACCTATGCTTATATGTACTAATGCTTGAACTTGTGTTATGAGTAATCAAGGAACTTAATGTGAAGATTGTTTCTCATGCCATGCTCGTACAAATAGTAAACATTAGTGCTACGTTGATTCCATGTATCACTTGTCCCCATCCATTCAATATCATCCATTGATTTTATCCCGTGACTTAGATTGTTTGAGACATGTGAGATTGAAGATCTTTTCCTTACTTTGACCTACAAGCATGATGGATCCCGTGTTGTTCTGTGTCTCGGATTGGAGTTTGGACCCGGTTCTCCTGAAAAGTGATTATTATCACTTTATAATTGGCCAAATGATCAAATTTTATTACAGATGGCAGTATGTTTGGTTCTCCTAGAGCATTGCAGTGTTCCAGGGCTTGTACCATTCTTCTATGTTTTTCCAAATCATCCAAAGCCGTCAGTTTGCCCCAGTTCTCAGCCTGAATGAAGTTATGATGGTTTTTATTATTTTCGGAGGATGTACCATTAAAAAATGAAATAGGAAAATCACTGAGGAAATCGATTTGGCTTGTGTGGTCAAGGAAATGGCAACGGAATGCTTATAGATGATTTATTATGGCTCTCCGGACATATCGACACCAGTTTCATCCAGTTTGATGTTACTGATTATTTTTTGGGCTCTCATAGAGAGAACGTCCCCCATAGGGAGAAATTGGACAAAATGGCCCAAATAAAAGTGTATAAATCAAGTTGTATCTTTAGAAATATGTATGGCGGGGGGGGGGGGCTAATAACCCCCCATGTCCCGTAAGTGTCAAACTTGCAAAAATTGATTTTATCATGTTGTAAAAATGGGCTTTATGAGGCAATTCGCCCCCCTCTTGACTTTGTCATCTTGATCCATGTAAAAGTAATCTCCACCGTTGTTGATGTTATAATCTCAACCATTGGATGAAAAAGTAAGTTAGGGTTTGCGTCTCTCAAAATCTATATAAAGGAGAGACCCTCCTCATTGTATTCCATTGACAAATTTTGCGCTCTTGGCTCTGGATATTTGAATAAAGAGATTTTTGCATAAATTATTGGATTTTCATTATGGGATGTTCTTGTCTATGATTGGAAAGTTTATCTTGCTTAGCACTTGAAATATTTTTCCGTGGTACCAAATATTTTTGGAAGATAGTGTTTGAATGCAAGAGGGTGTTTTCTCTTGGGGCGTTTTTGTGGATCTCCCAACTCGTTTCTCTTGAAGACGTTCTCATAATGAGGGGGTCTTTTAATAGTATCTTTGATCTTTGATATGCACTCTGATTTTCTTGAATTTCCAGTGTCTTTTTCATGCGTAGCAAATCTCACATTCGGTAGTTTGACTGTGCAGGGAAGAGGGGCGCGCTACCTCACTTGGGAAAATCGTTTCGACTTGGTACTTCATCAAAATTTCTTCAAATTGATCGAGACAAGATAAATCATCATTTGCAAGGAATCTACAAGATTTTTCGGGTAAGATCTACTCATAATCTTTCGTTTTTAATTTCTATTCCATTAATTATAAAATTCTCTGGCGAAACTTTCATTTTAAAACCCTCGATTTTTAGATTTTTAGGATCTGGTTTGTGGTTGCCTTTAAAACTTAAAACCCACCTTGGAAATAAATTAAAACCCCTAAGTTTAAAGTTTCATGATCTTTAGACTCCATTTGCCCATCTTAAGCACTGGTCTACTTTTTTGGGGAAGAAGCCCTCCTAGGGAGGAGTGGGTATTTCAGAAACCGTGAACTGGGTATTGCTGGTTTTGCTTTCGTTTTCTTAATCTTACATCCAGCAATCAATTTGAGTATCCAATTTCATTTAATTTCACCGTTTTTCCCTAGATTTCATTTTTCTGCTTAAAACCCTAAGGTAAAATTGGGGCTTTTCACCTGGATGCTCGAAATCCCTTGGTAATTGTTTTAAACTCTAATTAACTATCCCACTAAGAGATTCCACCAAGTTTCCCTGGGTCATCTACTTATTTTCCTTATTTTAGGGCCATCTTAGTCATAGGGACGCCCCCTGGGCTTAGCATTTTCACTGAGTCCGAAGTGTCAATGTCCTTGACTGGCGTGACATCTGAGTAATTTCAGAGGTCTTGGATATCGTAGGTCACAACTTTAGTTTCCTTTCCTCTGCCGTCCTAAATAGGATCACCTTACGAGGCAACTACAAGATTCGTGATAACACACCCAAAAGACACATGCTACTTAAAACCTGTTAAAGAATGAAGGAAAGCAGCTCCAAGAAAGAGTGGTAAAAAAACACTTTTTGTTGTACGATAATAAATATGTTTTGAGGTTGTTAGGGGACCTACTGATCTTATTTTCACAAGCAAATATACAAACAGCAGCAAGCAACTTGAAATTTGGAATCAAATAAAATGCAACTCGAGATTGTTGAGAAAAAAAAAAGTAAAACAACTTCAACTATGATTGGTAAAACCCATTTTGTTCTGAGAGACAGATATCCCTTGAGGTTGATAGGGGACTTTGTAATTCTGAAACTAACAGGCATATATAACAGCAGAAATCAAGTATAATTTCAAAATTGAAGAGATGCGAAGATAACCTGTAAACAGAATATCACTAACACCCCAAGCTGTTACGCTCAATCTGTAATTTACACATAGCCGGCTTCTTGCTAAATTCAAGTCCAGATTTGTATTTAAATCTAAGCAAAAAACTAAACTTCGAAGATATGATCCTAATAAAGGAATCTTTAGATTTTACGTATATAAATATATTTCAAACGATGCTCAATGATAATAAAAAGATCTAGGAAATGAAATCTAGATGAGATTTTCTTTTGTACTAGTGGATTTTTTTGTACAATTTTTAAAGGAGGGGGGATTCCACATAGTAAATACATCCCCATCAAACAATACTATGTGATAACACAAAATGGTAATCACACCAAGTGACTCTAACTGACTCTACACATATGTCCATAGTGATACATTATGAGATTGACAAAACAATAAGCCAAGGGCTCAGAGGGACACAACTAGGGCAGGTATACTAAGAACATGTTCATGGCTTTAGAGGATTTTGCCAAGTGTAAAAGCTTCAACAAGCTAGACCACAAGGATCAGAATCCATCTGAGTAAAAAAAACACCCAAGAGACATCCTTCTTAGTACATTTGTCATAGTCGAGTTATTATAGACTAGCCCTTTTACATATAAAATACATATTTCATTTCATTAACAATATTCTTTAACAAGACCATTGACAATGTGATACAAAAGATGACCAAAAGAAGGAGAAGAATGCTTGAAGAAGCCTTGAAACTGTGATTCTTTTGGTACATTGTCGTCTTCAATTCATGTAATCATCCCTGTACAAATTGAGGGGTAATATGGAATAATGTGATTTCATGTCTTCATGGTGTTAAATTGGTGAGTATCAATGTTGCACGACTCGGACTCGTCAAAGACTCGACATGCATATGGCTCATCAACTCGGGATAGACTCGACAAGACTCGGCAAATTGAAAAAAAACTTAACATATGATAAATTTTGGGCACAAAAAAGAAGTTAATGGCATTCCAATCAATATAAGTTATAAAACTACAATTTGTGCAATAATTCATAACATTATCTCATAAACTATGATAATATAGCATAACACATGGCCACACAGGGCCTATGGACTGAGATACTCAGCCACAGGGCCTATGCATTGAGTAGAGAACACTTTATTCAGCCCATGGGCCTTGTGGTTGAGTATACTCTACTCAACCCGTATGCCTTGTGGATGAGTTCACTATACTCATCCCACAAGCCCTATAGCTGAGTATCTTAGCCAACAAGCCCTGTGTGGCTGAGATACTCAGCCACAAGGCATAAAAAACAAAACAACCTAAAAACAATAAAATATGACAAACATAAATAAACATAATGAAAACAAATACAAATTAAAATGGAACCTAATCCTCCTTCACAGTCTCAAATGGTGTCTTCACAATCTCGGATGGTAGCTTCATAGTCTCAGATGGTAGCTCTAGTCTCACATGACACCCCTCCTTCACAGTTCTCAACACTTAGTACTCACCCAGAATTTGAATTCCTTCACTCCGCGGTGATTGGTTGGCAAGTTGCTTGATGAATGAGAGGGAGGGACTTAGCAGAGTTTATACCCTCCTGCAATCTTTTTTTCCCTCCAAAACCATTGTTTGTCGAACCCAACACTCAACCAAAACGCATAAAATCATGGCATCCGATATCCTTTCCACGGGGGCGTGTTTTCCCTTTCACGGCCGAGTCCGAGCAAGTTTCATGCCAAGTCCAACCGAGCCCATGAGTTTTGGCAAGTCCACGACTTAGGGCGAGTGTTTCCCAAGATTGTGGTGATTACCTGACCCGACAGTCAACTCATGTAGACTCACAAGTATTCGCGAGTCTATCACGAGTGGTGCTTCATTGGCGAGTATAGTGTGCCTAACAAGTCAAAATATTTGACAATATTTTTATAAAAATATTCAAATTTCGAAGGATTTTATAGAATATCTAGATAATTTTGGCAAATGCGTATAGTAAAATATTCTTTATTGTCGAATTTGGGTGAATCACTTTCAAAAAGAAGATGGAAATTAGCAAATCTAGTATAGAAAAAAAACACCGAAAATTAGCCCTTGGGTTAAATTATTTTTTCTAAAATTTTCCCTGATTTAAGGTTTAGAGTCTTAGCAATTAGATAAAATGTAAGAAAATAATTTTTAAAAAACTCCTCTTTTCCCTCAACACATGAGTCTTGGTTCAGCCCAGTTCAACAAGGCAGACTCAATATCAACTTGGCCAACTCACCCAAGTTGATACCGAGACAGGCAAGTTGAACTAGGCAGAACCTCAGTTTGTTAGATTTTTACAAGATCATAGTAATATAACTTAATTGCAAATAAACAATAGGACCTCTAGAAGAAAGACAAAGACCAGAAACAAAGAACACAAGAATTTATCCTAGGAAACCCAATCAGGAAAAACCAGCAAACCTCCGTATAGAGATGATAGCTTCTGTGAGGAGAAAGAAAGAGAAAGAGAGAGAAATGTATCTCTAAGATACAACCCCAAAAAACACTACTTCTAGCTGCAGTAGCGCACCTTCTTCAGTTGGAGCAAACTTGTTGTGAGTGGATGAAAGAATGAGGAGGGGCTCTCCTATTTATATTGATTTTCCAAGTGAAAAAATACTAGGGTCGACTTGACAGTTTGACTAGGGCGAACCTACCTTGAGGGAAATACAAATTATTTTTATTTTTATTCTTTTCTTGTTTATTCTTTCCCCTGGGTTTACATTGATTATTTTCTAGGGTATACATGAGTAGTTACATCAGTATAATATCTCGTAGGAGGTACAAGGAAATACAATACAAGTACAATACGAATAACTTCTGATGTTTCACAAATTCCAACACTCCCTCTCAACAAGGAAGGTATTCTTCAGATATGGTCATCATAAGCATTGCAAACATCTGGGTCTCTTATGTGCATCTCATCTGTCTCGATCATCTCTATACATCCTAAAGGTTGTCAACAAATCCGGCCTTGTGTTTTTCCACACTAACATTTGCTCCATGTTTAATCTTGAAAAGCCATTTGGAGGTAACTATCGACTTCCCCTGAGGTCTTAGTACAACCTTCCATACGTCATTATTCATGATGGACTGGAACTCCTCCATCATGGCATCCTTCCAAACTTAGTGTCTGGATGCCTCTTCGTACGTGGTAGGCCCTGAGTCAATGATGTGAATCATCAATGCTACATAACTCGAGAACCTCTAAGGTCTTTTGCTTTCTCGATGGATTTTGTGTGGAGATTCATGCCCCCCTGCATCCTGCAATGTTTGTTGGCCCATCTAGGTCTTTTTTCGGCTTACTGCCATATTTGTGGGACCATCATCTGGCTCAATTGGATCAATGGGACCGATCGGTTCATTCCTTTCTTAAGACTCCCTCTTAACTTTTGGAGGGGGGTATGATCTCATCTCTTCTTCGTCATCGATCTCCATATCATATCCTCTTCCTTTTTGGATAACCATTTCTTCTTCAAAGGTCACATCCCGACTGACTTCGATTTGCCTCAATCTTGGGATCTATATTCTATAAGCCTTTGAAAACTCATTGTATCCCACAAATGTTCCATTCTTTCCTGAAGGTTTTAATGTTTTGCTTTTATCCTTGGGCACATGAATGTAGACTAGAAAGCCAAAGATACGAAGGTGGCCTACTTCCGGCTTTTACTTCTGTAAGGGCTTCTTCCAGAGTCATGTTCTTCAAGATTTTATGAGGGCATCTGTTTTGAACATAAACAGTTGCCTTGGATGCTTCTTCCCATAAGAACATTGGTAGACTCTGGTCATGCATCATGGCTTTGGCTGCCTCCACAACTGTTCGATTCTTCCTTTCTGCAACCCCATTTTGTTGAGGGTTGTAGGGAACTGTAAGCTCCCTCTTAATTCCAGCTTCTTTGCAGAAACCATTAGACTCTATAGAGGTATATTCTCCACCATTATCTGATCTCAGGATCTTAATCTTTCTTCCTGACAAATTCTCGACTTGTGCTTTGAACTCTTTTGAATTTATTGAGTACTTCCTCAGATTCCTTGGTCTTAAGGAAGTATATCCACGTCTTTCGTGAGTGGTCATCAATAAATGTTACATAGTGGTTGTAACCACCCAGTGATGTTACTGTCATGGGTCCACACAAGTCAGAGTGGATTAGATCCAATATTCCCTTGGATCTGTTTTCACTTTTCGGAACTGAACCCTTGGTATTCTTACCAAGTGCACATCCTGTACATACACCATCATGGTCTACATGAAGCACTAGTAGACCTATCACCGTGTTCCTTAAAGCTGGAAGAGCTTGATAGTTTAGATGAGCTAGTCTTCTATGCCATAGCTCATTGATGTTAGTGGAATCATGGACTAATGCTTGAGCTAGTAGAGTGGTCAGACGATATAGGCTTTCCTCCGTTATACTGATCACTTTTGTCGTGTTCATGCTGGAATCTTTGTGCCCCACTAGCACCTTTTCATCTACAAAAGTAACTCTATATCCCTTGTCTTCTAAAGCGGAGATGGAGACAAGGTTTCTTTTCATACCAGGTACATATAGTACATCATTCAAATGTAATAAGTCATTTGATTCTAACTACACAAAAGTAGATCCAAATCTTTTCACAATGTAGTTGGCATCATCTCCAAGTACAACACGGAGATGGGATTCTTTCTCAACTACTTCTGAAAAAATTTCATTATAACCAGTCATGTTTGGAAGCACCACTATCAATGAGCCATGTATCATTAGTAGTGGGAACCGTACCTGATAGAGCTGATATGAAGAAGAACTTTATACGATCTTCATTTCTTTGTTTCTTGTGATGATAACCATCTTCCACATCAGTTTTTGAAGCTTCACGCTTCCTCTTGCTTGAGTTGTTGCACTAGATTGCATAGTGACCATATTTCTTACACCTATAGCATTGTATGCGTGATAGGTCCTTCTTCTTCTCCTTATGATCTGGAGAAGGACTTCGTCTCCTAGCTTGGTGCTTATGTTTGTGAGACTACCTCCCTTTTCCCCTACCTTTCTTGGCATGAGTGATGAAGGCTTGATTCTCCTCAACTTGAGAACCATGGAGTCTTTGTCTTGCTGCAATCTTGGCTTCTTCCTGAGTGCAATATGCCCACAACTTGTCAAAGTTGGGCAACTTAGTTCGACCACTTATGGTTTGGATGAAAGACTCCCAAGATGGTGGAAGATCATTCAGGCTGGTCATGACAAGCTCCTTTTCTTCAAGGTTGTCTCCATTGGAACTTAGCTTGTCCAGAAGTTCAGTGATCCTCATGAAAAATGAGGCAATGTTTTCGAACTTAGTCATCTTCATATTTAACAGTTTGTTCCTCAATGAGAGAGTCACATTGATGCTACTATGTTCAAATAACTTCTTCAAGGTTTTGAACATCTTTCTAGTTGTCATCTTTTCTAAGAATTGTGAAGCCAAGTGATCTTTAACTGAGTCCACCAGAATCCTTCTTGCTTTCGCATCACCCTTCCTCTATTGGGACTTAGCTTCTTCCGCTTCTAGTTTTGGAACTTTCTCATTGACAAATTTTAAGATCTCGTGTTCTTCTAAAATGAGAAGAACCCTAAGATTCCAGGATATGATGTTGGTAGCCCCATCAAGACGATCTTCAACCTTCATTCCAATCATCTTGTCTACAGATCTGAACCAAAAACCCTAGCAGGAGTTAGGTCAAAAATGAAATTTTGAATTTGAAGAAACTAACCTCACATATAGATGTGCCTTGTCAAGGCGAGTTGAGGAGAGGTGAAGTTGAGCCAAGGCAGTGGCTTGATCAGCATGGATCTTGAAACCCTAATTTCTGGAGCAGCGGAATTAGGTCAAAATTGAAACTTCTCGGAATTTGGATTTCTTTCACCAAAAGGTGCGCCTCCCCTATAGCGAAGTTTCCAGAGCTCTATTCTTGCTGAAGAGATGACGGAAAGCTTTGGAAGGTCAAACCCTAGCTTTCGACAATGGCCTCTTCTAGATCTACTCTGATACCATGTTAGTTTTTAGAAGATTATAGCAGTATATCTTATTTGAAAATAAACAATAGGATCTCTAGAAGAAAGACAAAGCACAGAAACGAATAACACAAGAATTTATCCTAGGAAACCCAATCGGGAAAAACCCAGCAAACCTTTGTATAGAGATAATAATCTTCTAAGAACAGAGAGAAGAAGAGAGAAAGAAAATATCTCTCGCAAATGTAACCCCAGAAAAAAACTCTCCTAGACAGTTGTAGCACACCTTTTCTGTTTGAGCAAATCGCTGTGAATGTGTGAAATAATGAGGGGCGCCTCCTATTTATACTGATTTTCCAAGTGGAAATTCACTGGGGCCAACCTACCTTGGGCAAATACAAATTAAATTTATTTTATTCTTTTTCTTTATTGTTCTTTCCCCAAGGTTTACATTGAGTGCGTCTAGGTTTTACATGAGTAGTTACATCGGTATAATCTCTCGTAGGAGGTACAGTAAGAATAACTTCTGAAGTTGCACAAGTTCCAACACAATGTTTCTAGCCACGGTAATCCCAAAATTAGGTCACTGTCACTACTCCACAACGATTTAACTATAAATTGTAAGACGCTAGTATAATCTCCAATGTTCAATTGTAAATTGCTTATTGCATATTCTTTGTTATTCCAAAAGTCTAACCTTTCACCTATATTTGACTCTGGAATCGCTAACTCATTAGCAAATTCATCACTAATATAATTATTGTGTTCGTCAAGAGCAATAGAAATAGTAATGTCTTTCCCACTAAATGCTCCTTCTATTTGGAAGAACATTGACATAAGTTTTTCAAGTGCTTGAAAATCTTCCTTGTTTTTCTCCATAAAAATACATTTGCTAATGTTAATTGATATCCTTATATAAACTTATTTTTCTCTTTTTTTGTCCTTTCAAAACAATAGCTTTTATTGGAAGGAATATTGTAACAATATAAATATCGATATTGTAATTAGTATAAAGTAAAGGTGATGGTGGAGTGTAAAATTTTGATGGAGTGTTGAATAGGGTCAAAATATAATAATAAATATTAATAATAATATTATTATTATTATTTGAATTTTGGATTGGATGAGAATGTAGGTATTTTAAATAATAATAGTTATTATTAAAAATATTAATCATAAAGTATTATTAAATTTTAGGGCATCGTGGAGGGTGGATGGAGATGAGTAAAATGGGATTGATGAGAGTTTTACAGGCGGAGGTGATGTCGAGAGGTTGGCGTGTGAGCTGGTAGGAAGATCATGGAGGCAAAGGACAGATGAGGTGCAGGGTTTGTGGATCGTGACAGGTGGGGAGGAGCGTGGGGCAGAGGGGAAGTGTGTAGGGCGAGCTGAGGCTGTTGGTGTTGTGGATGCGAAGGCTATGGATGCAGGGAGTAGCGCGAGGGGGGAGCAGTGGGAGGGAAGAGGGAGCATACGAGGGATCTGTGGGAGGGAAGAGAGAGAAGATGCGGGACTGTTGGTGAAGAGAGCTGCGGGAGGGAAGAGAGAGCAGACATGGGACTGTTGGTGAAGAGAGTTGCAGGAGGGAAGAGAGAGCATGCGTGGGACTGTTGGTTAAGAGAGTTGCGGCGGATGGAAGGTTGCAGGGCGAGGGAGGGTTGCGGGAGGAAGTGGCAAAGGTGGGAGCAGTTGAGGCCACGGAGCGGGAGGGAAAACGCGGGAGCGGAGAGAAACGCAGACGCAGGGGAAGATAGCGTGGACTAATGACTATGGGATGGAAGAATGCGCAGAGAGGATGGAGGAAGCACTAGGAAGGAGGATGGAGGAAACACATGGGAAGAGGGTGGAATGGTGGCTTGATGTCAGCGAACTAACCATGCGGATTTAATACTCTGTTTGCAAGCCAAAGGCAAATTTACAGCGGTTCTCTTGGACAGTGATTTCACAGCAGAATGTATCAATAGAATCAATGCCAAGAACATGCAAACATATTTATAATGTCTTTGAATTTTGCTCCAGGCTATCAAATGGTGACTGCGGTCAACTCCCTTTTTTTTAATTCTTTGTGTCACTCCACGATAATAGAAAGTTGATTGTACCAATTGGCGGACAGCGATTCTATGTCTGTGATGATATTTTTTTATTGTTTCAGTCAGATTTTCCAATGTAAGGGCCAAGGGCCAAACAGAAAAATTTTGCTAAGTTTGGTTAGCTAAAACCTAATGATTTTGTTCCCAAAGGCAACAAATTTGATCAGAGGTCTGGTGGCCAAAGGCCAGGATCAGACTTCTAAAACAAAGAAACTTCGTTTTTACAAAAATAACCAGCGTAGATAAGCCAGATTACAATACTCCATGAATAAATAAATATATATTGATAAGATAAGAGATAATATTACAATGAGAATGATGTTTGTATAAATACCCATATTGGGTTCCCTTTCGTAAAGAGGCATGACCTTTCATCAAGGTGCCTCTTCATTAAGTATTAGTTTATTTAATTATTATATATTGTGTTCATTCCATTCTTTCCTGAAGGTTCTAGACTGGGAATCCAAAGAGACGGAGGTGGCCCACTTTTGGCTCCACTCCTGTGAAGGCTTCTTCTGGAGTCATGTTCTTCAAGATTTCCTGAGGGCATTTGTTATGTACATAAACAGTTGTTCTGCATGATTCTGCCCATAAGAACATCGGTAGACTCTGGTCATATATCATGGCTTTGGTTGCCTCCACAACTGCTCGGTTCTTCCTTTCTACAGCCCCATTTTGTTCTAGGTTGTAGGGAACTATGAGCTCCCTCTAAATTCTTGCTTCCTTGCATAAATCATTGAATTCTGTAGAGGTATATTCTCCACCATTGTCTGATCTCAAGATCTTATTTCTTCTTCCTGACAAATTCTTGAATTGTTCTTTGAATTCCTTGAACGTACTGCGTACTTCCTCGAATTCCTTGGTCTTGAAGAAGAATATCCACGTCTTTCATGAGTGGTCATCAATAAATGCTACATAGTAGTTGTAACCACCCAATGAAGTAACCGTCATGGGTCTGCACAAGTCAAAGTGGATTAGATCCAAAATTCCCTTGGATCTGCTTTCACTTTTTGGAAAGGAGCCCTCGATATTCTTACCAAGTGGACATCCTCTACATACACCATCATGGTCTACATCAAGCATTGGTAGACGTGTCACCATGTTCCTTAATGGTAGGAGAGCTTGATAGTTTAGATGAGCTAGTCTTTTGTTCCATAGCTCATTGATGTTAGCGGAATCATGGACTAGAGCTTGAGTTGGTAGAGTGCTCAGACGATACAATCTTTCCTCCCTTAGACAAATCACTTTTGTTGTGTCCATCCTAGAATTATTGTGCCATGCAGCACATTTCCATCTGCAAATGTAACTCTATATCCCTTGTCTTCTAAGGCGGAGATGTAGACGAGGTTTCTTTTCATACCAGGTACATACAGCACATCATTCAAATGTTGTAAGTCATTGGATTCCAACTAAAGAGACGTAGATCCAAATTCCTTCACAATGTAGTTGGCATCATCTTCAAGTACAACATGGAGATGGGATTCTTTCACAACAACTTTTGATAGGTTATCTTTATAAATATTCATATGCTTAGAAGCACCACTATCTATGAGCCATGTATCACTAGTGGTGGGAACAGTACCTGATAATGTTGATATGAAGAAGAATTCTATACGAACTTCATTTCTTTATTTCTTGTGATGATAACCATCATCCACATTAGTTGTTGAAGCTTCATGCTTCCTCTTGTTTAAACTAAAACACTTGCTTGCATAGTGGCCATATTTCTTACATTTATAGCATTGTATGTGTGATAAGTCCTTCTTTTCCCCCTAATTTAAAGAAGAACTTGGTCTCCTAGCCTGGTGCTTATGTTTGTGAAACTTCCTTCCTTTTCCCTTGCCTTTCTCGGTTTCAATGATGAAGGCTTGATTCTCCTCGACTTGAAGACCATGGAGTTTTTGTCTTGCTGTAATCTTGGACTCTTCCTGACTGCAATTTGCCCATAGCTTGTCAAATTTGGGCAACTTGGTTCAACCACTTATGGTTTGGATGAAGGACTCCCAAGATTGTGGAAGACCATTTAGAATGGTCATGACAAGCTCCTTCTCTTCATGGTATCTCCACTGGACCTTAGCTTGTTCTAAAGTTCGGTGATCCTCATGAAATATGAGGCAATTCATTCAAACTTAATCATCTTCATATTTGACAGTTGGTTTCTCAATGTGAGAGTCACATTGATGCTACTGTGTCAAATAACTTGTTCAAAGTCTTCAACATCTTCCAAGTTGTCTTCTTTTCTGTGATTTGCGGAACCAGGTGATCTTTGATTGAATCTACCAAAATCCTTCTTGCTTTCGCATCACAATTCCTCCACTGGGACTTGGCTTCTTCCGCTTCTAGTTCTAGAATTTTCTCATAGACAAACTTCAAGAGATCATTTTCTTCAAGGATGAGAAGAACCCTAGGCTTCCAAAACATGAAGTTTGTAGCCCCAGCAAGACGATCTTCAACCTTCACTTCAATCATCTTATCTGTAGATCTAAACCAGAACCCTAGTAGGAGTTGGGTCGAAAATAATTTATTGAATTTAGAGAAACTAACATCACAGATAGATGTGCCCTATCAAGGCGAGTTGAGGGAAGATGAGTTCGAGCCAAAACAATGGTGGGAAGACTCTGAAACTTGAAACCCTAATTTCTTCCTGCAATGTCACGTAGTCAAAAATTGAAACTTCTCCAAATTTGATTTTGCTTCCACCAAAAGATGTGCCTCCCCTAGAGCGAAGTTTCCACAACTCTTTTCCTGTTGAAGAGATGAGGGAAGGCTTTGGAAGGTCAAACCCTAGATTTTGGCAATGGCCTCTTTTAGAACTGCTAAGATACCATGTTAGTATTTTACAAGATTATAGCAGTATAACTTAACTGCAAATAAACAATAGGATCTCTAGAAGAAAGACATAGCACGGAAACAAAGAACACAAGAATTTATCCTGGGAAACCTAATAGGAAAAAACCCAGCAAACCTTCGTATAGAGATGATAGCTTCTGAGAGCAGAGAGAAGAAGAAAGAGAGAAAGGTCTCTCTAAGATACAACCCCAAAAAACACTATTGGCTGTAGTAGCACACCTTCTTCAGTTGGAGCGAACTTGTTGTGAGTGAATGAAAGAATGAGGGGCGCCTCCTATTTATACTGATTTTCCAACTGAAATGTTATTGGGGCCGACTTGACAGTTTGATTGGGGCCGACCTACCTTGGGGAAATACAAATTATTTTTATTTTTATTCTTTTCTTGTGTTTTCTTTCCCCGGGGTTTACATTGATCGTTTCTGGTGTTTACATGAGTAGTTACATCAATGTAATCTCCCATAGGAGGTACAAGGATATACAATACAAGTACAATAAGAAAAACTTCCGAATTTGCACAAATTCCAACATGGTCGATATCGAATCAAACACTGAATCGATTTGATGGCCAATTTGATTTGAACGATGGTCAACTCAATCAACTTGGTCGAGTTCGAGTTGACCAATTCTTTAAACTATGGAAGCAAACAGTTGCATCGTGCACCACCAACAGAGTACAGCACAACTATGAATGCTACTTCTGAAGCAGTTTGTCTTCAACACGTACTTGAAATTATGAATTGCAGGTAGAAAGAACCTATTATACTTTATTACAACAATCAAAGTGTGTCTAAGCTTCACAAACATCTTGTATGCCATAGGCATACCAAACAAATTGTGGTACATTGTCACTACATCAAAGAGCACATAGAAATTGGAGAAATCAAGCTAAGTTAATGTTTCACAAAGGAGCAGATAGCAGATATCCTTACCAAGCCACTGGGATAGGATAAATTTGTTGTGTCGGAAACACACATGCAATTGTGGTCAATAAGGTGACCATTACGAGAGGTTGTTGAAATTATTAGTGGCCACCTCATACCTGACCCACCCTCACACTGATAAATATTTTTTTATATTTATTGTTGACTTAGTCAGTGTTTTCAAGTCCATACTGTCCGGCTGACCATAATATACTAAATGGTCTCTCTTCATTCCTATGCCCATTTAAAGGCATGTAATGAGATGAAGCACATAGTGTGTTGCAGTATATTGCTGCATATTGTATGTGTTGATGTGTGTACGTAATTCATCCCTTTCCTTTTCTTTCATGTTACCTTCTTCTTCATGCTAATCATTGAAATGGAAGACCAAAATTGTTATAATAGGGGTAGAAAGATACATTTTTTTATATAGACTACTAAATATATCAAGAAAGACGGAGTTTAAATAGATAGGGAAGGATTTAATGGTGTGATTTGGATGGACAAAAGATGTAACTGGAAAATGGTTAGTTTGTCATCATTCCTTGGCTAACGTTGCATCAAGAATGAAAGGCAAGTACCTTATTAGCAGATGGATGTGAGAGTTCATTCCACCTGAAAGCATTTTGTATCATTAACTTCATTATTCTTACCTTCTTTAAGGATGTATATACGAGACAGATGCCTTGCCGTTGACATTAAGTGTATTATTACTGAAAGTATCCGTATCCCCCAATCACTAATTTCAAACATTTGTTGAGTTTACATAATTTATTGATTTTTTTATATACTTTATAAAAGTGGCATAAAACTATATTGGTTAAATAAAATGGACTGGATGGTATGATGAATTCTTAGGTCAGATAGCACAAGCAAAGTACTCTTCATACAATATACATTCTAGCTTCTGTAAAAATTAATGCATATGAAACAGACTTCCCTCCAAATAGCATCTCTTATATACAACACGCAGAAGCAGGGTCCTAATCCCTTTCTCGTAATAGGAAGTGTAAAATCTTCTAAGTTCAAATGCTTCTAAGCATTATTTGTTTCATTCCTCCTTTCTGCTTGCATAATGCACCCATCTTTTGAACTGAAAGAATGCTAAACGTTCAATTTGCTTGAAGGATTCTTAGTTACAAGATAGGTTTAACAAAATAAGTACCTGGAACCCAGTAAAAGTGTGATTAATACCATAAGAAAGTCCAGCAACCTCCGCATAATAAGCTGAAAATAGATAAATGTAGGGCAAGTCAATTTAAACAAAAATGATGCACAAGGAAATAGCACGAATAGGAAATAATCACATAATGATTCTTTGATGACCGAAACTAGAACAAATAAAGCATTCTATCTGTACAAGTTCTAGGGCTCATGCTAGAGAAAAATTCTCAATTCCCTGAGACTGTCACCCCAAGCATAATACATTAGAATTGCTAATAAATAGAAGCTTATTTGACAATACATGATTTCATATCAAGGCATTGGTCCAATGTTTAAGATATCTAGCTGTAGAAAGTTCATGTTACTCAAATCATCATTCATTGGAGGTTTATTGGTCCATCAAAAGCTTTGGCTTCAGACTAACCAATGGTAAACAATATTTCAATACAGATAACATCAGTGAATGTTAATATGCTAATCAAGCCAATCTAAGCTTTCCATATGATAGACAGCCAACCTGACTTGTCAGATATATATTTCCAAGTTCGACTTGATAGTTAAGCATAAAAGCTCCAATCCAGTGTCCCTTCTCCACAATAGTTTTAGCCCCAATAGGAACTGTAAAGTTGTCTTCTAGACCTTCACTTAGATGTTACCACCCAAAACACCAATACCTTATAAATTAACTGACATATTGAGTTCAGACTTAGAATTTTCTCTCAAAACTACTAACTATTTGAGATAAACTTGGAATCCTATCTCGCAACTATCACCTAAGAAAAGTCAAGTGAAATAATTTTCACAATATCTGGAGTAGATAAGATAAGATAAGATAAGATAATTTTATTAATGTCTAACAAATGACCACAAAAGTAGGTCAATGGGACTGTGTAGTACCAAGGAACAATAGAAAGTGGGAGTGTAAAAGTAGCTCCTATAAAAGGATAAAAAAAGCAGAACTCAAACAAACCCTAGTTCTATAAGAGAATAGCCGGTCTCGAAGAAAAATATATACAAAGAGAGATATGAAGAGAGATAAGATCATTTTATTAATGTCTAACAAATGACCACAAAAGTAGGTCAATGGGACTGTGTAGTACCAACGAACAATAGAAAGTGGGACTGTAAAAGTAGCTCCTATAAAAGGATAAAAAAAGCAGAACTCGAAAAAACCCTAGTTCTATAAGAGACCGATCTCGAAGAAAAATATATGCAAGGAGAGATATGAAGAGAGCTGGTCCAAAGGAGAGTAATATTTACCATATTCATTTAAGTAATCAAGCAATAACTTTGTAAAAATATGAGTTAGAACTTCTGCTTCTGGTGAACAGTTTGATTCAGGACAGTTGAAATCCAGCTTGATGTAAGCCTTTGGAGTAAAGAACATTGTGTCTGGTTTATACCATAACCTTGAAAATTCAGATTTGCCTAGCAACACAGGATGTTTGACCTGCTAGTCATTGTCAAAGAAACTGTCAGGTATTTGTAGTCAAAGCAGACAACTTTATAAAAACCCATCCTGAACCCTACCAGAACAAAGAGAAACAATGCAAGACTTAAATTTGTCATGAAGGGAGACTGTCATTACCTTTTCCTTCACTTGTTTGAGCGTTAAGTCTGTAGGTATAAACACATTTGGTAAAGGTAATCCTAATCTTGTATCTGGTTGTGAAACTTCCCATTGCTACATCAAGTAGACAAATAAGACCAACATTTTCAAAAATACCAAAATGCATTACTTTCCATGCAAAAGGGACAACTTAAGGATCAAAAACAAGTGGACCCCACTTTCCTTTGGTTTCTTCTCAATGAGCACTAAGAAAACTGAAAAAGGAAAACAAGTAAGGCACTTCAATTGAAAACTCATCGAAGATGAAAACTGAATAATGATTTTCCCACCTTCACTAAATCATCTTTTATTTTCTCAACAGAGAATGCAGTTCCATACCATGGTTCAGTTTCATTTGTCTGTCCTTCAAACTGTTTTGATGCCCAGAATATTCTGTCACAAAAGGATAACTTTAGCCTATTTGTCCATTATTTTAGAAGCAACTAAAGAGAAAAACCGAAAGGTAAAAATGGATGCTTTTGAAGGAAAAAGAAATAGTAAATAACGGGATGCATGAACAATGACTGCACTGATTGAAAAATATATGTCACATAAGTAGGGATGATGAAAAGGACATTTGTACACCTGTGGATGTCCACCAATGGAGCTCATAGTGGTCTCATTGCAAGTTCACCAAAGTCAAGATTACACAAAGTTGTCTTCCTTACAGTCCCATAGTTGAAAATCTATAATCTAGTCATTGTGCTTCAAAAAAAAGGAAACTAATTCAAACACACTAAATCTGTACAACAAACCGCAATAGAAATGCTGATGAACCAAGCCTGCCGTTTGTCTAATCTCCATATTGCTTTTTTTCCCACGACTTTTAAGCTTCTTTCTCTAAGCAGTTGACCAGCACTCGAAATACATATAATTCTAACTGATTTCTTTCAAAACTAAATTATTTTTAGTGCTCCTAAAGTAAGAAAAGTTTTTTTGTAATCTAAGTTTATTTTAGGCTAGAATTATAACGAGCTTAAAATCTATTCTTATCTTCAGTCTCCAATTTATCGCACTCTTCAGTGTATACATATGATATTATGTTATGTATACACAATGAACTCAGGAAAGCTAATCCTCCAAATTCCTCACTACTGCTGTGTTGATGTTTTAGTTATTACTAAAGACTCATTTGGACCCTAGTACCACACTTACTCTATTACGTACCTTGTGGTGGTCATGGGATGCCATAACTCTTTATATGAAAATGGACAAGCCAATCCTGTCCAAGGGAT
The DNA here is from genome assembly GCA_001517045.1 of Pseudotsuga menziesii. NCBI lineage: Eukaryota > Viridiplantae > Streptophyta > Pinopsida > Pinales > Pinaceae > Pseudotsuga > Pseudotsuga menziesii. The sequence continues at coordinate 40,923 of LPNX010624443.1, forward strand.
CTAAATAGTAATTAATAAATTTGAATGACACAAAGGATTGTTGATATGCAGTCAGGAAGATTTCAATATATATAATACATAAAAGACATGACCCTTCATTAATTGTACTTAGGTATATTACATACACTCCCATCTAGGAAGGCTTTGTCTTTGAAACTCAAAAGGAAATGAAACAAAAATATTGTTGAAGCTCTAAGCAATATTCATCTATTGTAAAAGCATCAATCCATCCAACATAAACTTTTATCAGTATCTCTTGATCAGATTCACAAATGGAACTTCTCTTATTTGAACTCCAAGAATGTCTTTGAAAAGAAGTCGTATTGGAATCTTGATTCTTTGGAACGTGAATAGCATGTTCAAAAGAATCTTGGAACATTCACTAATCGGAGTGACAACTTGCGCAATTAGAATGACAATAAGGTTTTACTCAATAATTCTTTTTCTTGATCTCCACTTTAGGACACCCCTAATTGACCTTAAGTTGTGTATTTATATCTCCATCAGCTAATTTGTTGAAATTTGTCACAATTCAGAATTTAGAAATCTCACCTCTTAACCTTGTGAATTCAGCCTTTGGGCTTTTATGAAATAGAGAACAAAATAGCAGTGGAACTGGACAATATTTCAATCCTTAACAACCCAAAATTTTAGGCAATCCAAAGAGAAAAGATACCAAACTGTTTGGATAAGTTTCAATCCTGATCTTATCATCCATAAACCAGATCTGAAAACTCTTATTTAGAGCAGAAAGGAAGCCCTTGTCCTCTTCAATTACATTGTTGAATCACTTAACATAATCCCCTTTTACTTAACAATGTCAAATCAACAGAACATATAAATCTCTGAAATTACAAATCATGAAGAACATAGATGGCTGAATATAAAATCTGCAATTTACACTAATATTGGACAGCTGAAAACTTCATTAATATGCAAAAGATGAAGTTGTTGTACATACCACAGCCTTGTCACAAGACTAGTTCAATCCACTAGCTCTCAAAAACCCTAGGTAGGCAAAACAATGAATCACTCAAACAAGTCCAATATGCAAGAATCACTCAAACAAGTCCACCCATGCAAGTCATCTCCTCCTCTTCTCTTGCTTCACCAACTACACCCTAGGGTTTTATCCTATGCTTTTGGAAGCGGGGAGCGGGAGTGAGGAGTGAGAAGCGGGGAGCGGGAGAGAGGAGCGAGAAGCGGGAGCGAAACGAAAAGCGAAATTTTCAAAAGCTCCTGTTTTGGGAACGTTTCAGGAGCATTTTTTGTATAGTAAATATTTTAATATATTTTGATGGATTTATATCTAAAAAACATGTAAGATGTTGAAATAGCTATAAAATACTTGGATTAAACCATAAAACATCAATCATCTAGTAGTTATAACTTATAATATTATCATCAAATGATCAACCATAAAAACTTTTATAGGAGCTTGGCAAAGAAGGGAGGTACCATAACATTGTCATCAAATGATTAACCTAGAATAGGAGCTTTTAGTATAGGAAAGGAAGGGAGTGCGTCGGGAGAGTTTTGGGAGCATGCTCCCAAAACTGGAAGAGTTTTGGGAGCGAGCTTTGGGAGCAGGAGCGAGTGGGTGGGGGGCACTCCCACGCAACATAGGTTTTATCTCAAAACCATAATCTAAATTCTCCAAAGGATGAAACCCCAACCCTAGACATCAGGACGCTCCAAGAAAATCAAGAAACCATAGCAAATCCAAGAGAGAGAGATGCCTTATGCATTAAGTTGGAATGGACTAAGTGTGCCATGTTGAGTATCTAAGAGTTGTGCTTTTGGTGAAGTGGTGATAACCTACAAATCTGTATAGTTTACCAAAAGTGGTGTGTCTGAATGGATTGTTGTAGTGTGTAAAGGTCTTGGTAATAATGCAAGATCTCGATAACTGTATGCTTGACTCAGGAGCATCGACCAATCTTATGTCAATTAAAGTAATGGGTCAATTAGGCCTTAAAACTACTTGAGAGTCGAGACTACCAGAATGTTTGTGGCATGGAATCGAGAAAGATCGAGGTTTTGGGTTTAATTAAATATCTAAAGGTTAGTTTAGTAGTATATCTAGACATCTTTGCGTTAATGGTTATTGCGATGATTAATGTCTCGGATTCTTCGAGTATGTTGCTATCAAGAAAGTGGGCTACTAGTTTGGGTGGTAACATACAAATGGATTTGTCATACACTATAGGCTTGACAAACCATGGCACGTTTCTCATGCTATACAGGGAGGCTCCAAGGAAGTATCATGTAGAAGATCTAGATGAACCAATGAATGACTTTGTGTGCACAGTAGATGATGGTTTTGGAAGTTACAGGATTCTAGCACACTCCTTAGTTGCAAAAATCCAACAAGAGACCCAAGAAGAAGTTCAAGAGAAAAGGTTTGAACTAAAATGAGAAAAAATTTGGAAAACACATTTTCGTGGGGATCAATCTAGGACAGGCATTGGTTCCAACATAGTTTTCACTTTCCTGGAAGGAGATACCACAAGTTTTTCTCATTGGTTGGAATCTGATTCTATGAATAATATAACTGAGTACAAAGCTTTACTCCTTGGCTTTGAACTAGCAAGAGACATGGGCATATAATTATTAGGCGTTATAGGTGACTCGAACCACATAGTTTTGCAAGTAAAAGACCAATTTGCCACAAAGAATGAGAGTCTAAAATACTACAAGCATGCAATATGGGACATTATAGAACTTTTCGACGCATTCTCAATCAAAGAAGTCCCTGGAGAACAAAATACACAAGCTAATGCCTTAGCCATAGCAACCTTCAACTCTTCAACCTTTTGGAAAGTTTAGTTTTGAGTCAAATTAAAATGGAGATCCTCTTTAGACCATTCGTGCCAAATAATTTTGAACATTAGCAAGTTTTTAACAATGATACTCAAACCATAATATCTATGAATAACCTGCAAGAATTTTCATGTTATGAAGTAGATTGGCAAACCGAAGAAGATCAAGGCCAAGGGTTTGAACAAGTGAAAGATAACATCTATCCTGAAGGTCTTGCCCCTCTAGAAAAGAATTTTGATAAGCATGATATGTACAAACAAAACAAGGAAATCAATAAGTCGAAGGATTGCATTGAAATCACCATTGGATCAAATTGAGTCCTAGAATCATTAAGGTTGGAAAAAATAACTTTGTGAATGAGAGAAGAGACATTGAGGATCTGATTAGAGAGTATCGGGATATGTTTGTTGTTAGTTTTTACTTGATCCCAGATCCAATTTACAGTCACTAATAATTTATTGCAATTATTAACTGAAAACACATTGAGATCTAACAAATTACGTAGGAGAAAAGTACAGGAAATCACATTCACATTTGACACAAATTTACCCTGGAAAACCCAATCTGCAAAAAAACTAACAAACGATTGGTTTTTATTAAGTTAAAAATCCTAAGCTCCATTCCTGGGAAAATGGCTCACTAAGGCATTACAAAGATAGAATGCTAGCCTTCACACCTCAAGATCAATCTTTTGATCTTGCTAGTTATTAGCCCTTGGCTACCTCTTGCTCCTTTTGTCTGACCCTGCCCCTACCCCTGCACACTTGGTTGAAAGTCATTCTCCAACCACTCAAGGAAATCCCACTGACTTTGTGTGATTGTTGTGTCACCTACTCTTACTAAGGCTTCCTTTTATAACATTACAATATGCAAATACCTTGGGCCAGTACCATGGGCTTGTAATATCCCAAACTGATAGTTTGTGCTATTTTCTTGCATTGTTGAGGTATTTGTTATGGGTTTAGAGTCTATTGATGTTTACAGCTTATAAAATTGATTTGCATGTATTTGCATGGTAGTGCACAAACCCCAGAAATAGTAAAACTTGGATCTATAATGAAATAAACTTTAATTATTCTACAAGAACATACCAATAATCATAGCTTAAATAGTTGAACAAGATGGAAGAGACATGCATGCCATGTACTGAGGCTAGCGCTAAAAACGTGTCGCACCTCCCAAGGCAATTCACCCATGCAAGAAAAACGTTCTCACCCTCCTTCAAAACACTTTGCATCTATTTCCAGAAGATGATGTAGGGGCTCGTACTCAGCAATAAGGGTAATAATGATCCTCTGAGAATAATGGAAGCGACATGCAGACCAACTAGCAGTTGTATATTAAGATATGAATGCTCCCCTTTTTGCCCCATTCACCCATGCAAGATATGTTCCTTCGTTGGTCTTCAAAACTTCTGCAACTGCTCCAAAAAGTGGAATTGGATGCCCATAATCAACACATAAGGTAATAGTGGCCTTCTGAAGAGTTTGGTTGTGACATGCAAATCATATGGAGGGTCCTAGTCAAGGTATGAGTTGCTCTCTTGATGTAGAAGTCTCCCATGCAAAGCTACGCCCTTATCTTGTGAGAAATCATCAAGAACTGGCTCCAAAAAGATGGAATTGTGATCTATATGTTGTAGAATGGTGCCCACTAATTTGCTTGAAGTTTTTGGTTGGATATTCGACCTTTAGAGTGCTTGGATACTTCTCTTTTGATGGAGGTGTTGGGAACCCTTGCGCCTTGATAGAATGATCCTCTTGCAAATATTGAATGATCATTGAAGTGTTTTGATAGATCAGAGTGATCTATCCCCAAAAGCGAATAGGGCAGACATATTTCACTACTGAAAACCAGTGTTACAAATATCATGTCAGCGAATATATCACCGAGGGTCCAAAAAGAAATTATCGGATTTATCGGCGAAAATGTCGGCAAACATCGGCAATATATCGGCAAAATAAAAAATTCAAAAATATTAAAAAATACAAAGAAGAAAAAAAATCACAATATATTTGAAAAAATCGGCAAATATCGTGATAAAATCAGCAAATGTCACGATATATTCGAAAAAATCGGCAAATATCACGATAAAATCGGGAAAAAATCGCCAAAAAAATCGAGAAAATATCGGGGCGATATATTGCCGATATATCGCTAGTGAGTTAACATCGCGATGTTGCCGATATATCGGCGATATTTGTAACACTGCTGAAAACACCTGTTAGCCAAGGACTTGCGCCCTCAACCCCAACATTGCTTGTTGAGCTCTCAAACCTATTTCTCAAAAGTGAATAATAGCAATGGGTACTTTAGGTTTCGATTTGTTTTCTTTTATAGAGTTGAGGTTGTATGACTTGCTTTTGCATGCAAGCAACTTAATTGCCATATGTAGCATGCAAAGTGAAATAAGGCCCGCATGCTAGTTGACAACTGCTCTGGTGGCCCCTTTTAATCTATTGATGACTTAATAACACTCCATTAATGTACTCTTCAGTTTCATGTATCATTAGTCCTCGGTTATTTATCAGTACCCACTCAAACCTATGGGATTTAAATAGGTTAACGGATGTATCTTAGTGCTTAATAAGAAGAGGACATTACAGTCCTCCACACTCAAAATTGCTTGTCCTCGAGCAACTATAAACCGAGATGTTGCAATACTTGTTCTCCTTCCCATATGGCATCTTCAATGGGAAATTCTTTCCATTGTACCAAGTATTCAAGAATTTTCTTTCTCGGACTTGCAAAATTTTCTTTAGAACCAATACTAGGAGCCCCTCGTCATCCAGTGGACGTAGCTCAGTAGATGGAGTGATTTGTTGTCCCACTGTCTTTTGAAGACTCGACACATGCGACACGTTATGGATATGACTCTCCTCAGGTAACTCGAGCTCGTAGGCCACTTCCCCTACTTTTCGGATTATCTTGTACCGTCCGTAGAAGCGAAGCTTTAATTTCTCTGCCCCCTTTTTCTTGAGTGATCATTGTCTATAAGGCTATAGTCACAGGTATACCAAGTCCCCCACCTCAAAACTATGCTCGATCTTGTGTATGTCCGCATACAACTTTTGCTAGTTCTATACTTTCTGTAAGTTTTCTTTAAGTATCTTGAGAATGTCCTGGTTGTTGTGGATCTAGTCCTTTGCTTTCAGTGCTCCACTGCCCCTGAATACTAAGTCTACAAAAGTTAATGCCCCAAAGCCATAAAGTGGTTTGAAAGGAGTCATCCCAATTGACATGTGATGTGTAGTATTGTAACAATATTCTTTGAGATACAGATCCACGTCCTCTACTGTCGTGCTACATAGTTCCTCAAATACCCCTCGATCCTTGTTGACTATCTCTGTCTGTCTGTCGCTCTAAGGATGGTAACTCATACTGGTAGCTAATTTTGTCCCCCCCAACATGAAAAGCTCCTAGAGTCCTACCAAAAGGCACTTGTGAACTTGCTATGTCTGTCACTGACAATGTTCTTAGGCAACCCGTTCAATTTGAATACCTCTCTGAAAAACAACTCTACTACCTATGATGCGAAATAGTCAAAAGAAATGGAAAAGAAATGGGCGAACTTAGTAAGTTTGTCCACCACTACGTATAAGCAGTCCCTTCCCTGTACCTTGGGCAATCCTATAATGAAATCCATTGAGATGCTTTCCCACTTTTGCTCGAGTATAGGTAATAGATGAAGTAACCCTGCCAGATGAGTGTGCTCTACCTTAATTTGTTGGCAAGTATTACATTCTCGGAGACGTTGCATTACATCCTCCTTGAGGCCCTTCCATGAGAACCTCTCTCTGACCTGTCTATATGTCTTTAGGAATCCCTGATGCCTTGCTAGTGGTGAATCATGTCAAGCTTGCAAGATATTTTTCTTTAATGAAGACTCGGGAACCAAATAAATTATGTTATAATAAATAATATCATCAATCACTTTGTATCTGTCGTCCTATATATGCTCGTCCAACTACTCACAAGTAAAATTATTCTTAGAGTGTTCAACCAAAAGATGAGACTTCTAATTTGTGGAGATGCTGTAATATCCCAAATACTGATATTCTCTAATGTTCTATGATAGTGCTGACTCGCACACTCAATCTCATACAAATTTGCAAAATAACTGTGCATGCAAA
>LPNX010624443.1:51031-157100 GCA_001517045.1 Pseudotsuga menziesii
GGCCCTTGTGGACCCATTTTTGTTGTCTTTCATTCAACTCTTTCTGTTCCAAAAATTAGCTAAGGTTGTTATGATTTGTCTTGATTTTAAACTTGTTACCCACCAAGTACTACAAGAATTTTGTTAAGGCATGTAGAATTGCCAAAATCTCTTTATCGTATATGGAATAATGGCGTTCATAGTCTTTAATCTTTATGCTTTCAAAGGCGATCAGATGGTGGTTTTGCATCAATATTGCTCCTATGCCCTCCCCTGATGCATCACATTCTAATACGAATAGCTGACTAAAGTCATAATTCCATAACGGGTGATGAACTCATTACCTTCTTCATTTTTCCAAAGGTGTGGTTCCAAAGGTGTGGTGAGCCTCCTCTGTCCAACTGAATGCCCCCTTCTTTGTAAGATCCATGAGCGGTGTTGTCAACTATGAAAACCCTTTAACATTCCTCCTATAGTAAGTGCGGAGGCCTAAGAATCCTTTCAATTCTGTTACATTTTTCAAAGTAGGCCAATCCATAATGGCTCTAATCTTTTCCAGGTGATCCTACACTTTGAATATCACATACCCTAAATATAGCATTTCTTGCATACCGAATTCGCTCTTGGACATGTTTGCATATAAAGCTTGTCCAAATAAACCTACACTCCATTCGCTCCTATCACATGCACCAAATAAAACATCTCCTACATCCCAAATTCACACATGAACATTTTCGCATATAATGTCTGCTCTCCCAAAATTCCCAATACCTCATCCAAATATTGTAGACGTTCCTCCCATGTTTTACTGTAGATCAGTATATCATCAAAGAATACCAAAAGAAACTTTCACAATTGCTTATTAAATGTATGATTCATGCATGATTGGAAAGTGGTAGGTGCGTTGATGAGTCCAAAGGGAATTACCAAAAATTCATAATGTCTGTAATGGCGATGGAAAGTTGTCTTTGAAACATCTTGTTCCCTTTCCTGTATCTGATGATACCTAGATCAGAGTTCAATCCTTGAAAAGTATTTTGCACCTAGTAATTCATCCATCAACTCATTTATCCTTGGAATTAGGTATTTGATCTTAATAGTTTTCTTGTTGCGTAATATCCCATCCTTCTTTTTCACCAGTACTACAAAGGATGCAAACGGACTAGAACTAGGTCGTATGTGACCCAATTTGAGCAATTCCTAAATGGTGTTTTCGATTTCATCTTTATATTTCTTGGAATGTTGATAAGGAGTGGTGATGACTACTTGTGTCCCCTCCTCCAACTCAATAATATGCTCAACTTCATGATCGGTTGATCTACCTACAGAAATATCTATGAATACCTGCTCATGCTTCTGTAACAATGCCTAAATGTTTCCTAGATGTTGTGATGTGTGATCTGGAGGCTTCCTGAATGTGACTAAGCACTTTGTTTCCCAATCTATGTCTCCCTACCGAAGTACAACCTCAATCCTCTATGATGACATTGCCCTAGGGGGTTAAGTATGCATACCTCGCAAAAAAAACCTCTGACCATCAGGTCCCTAAAACTCCATCACCTTGGCCTGGTAGTTCGTAGAGTATTTTCCAATGGAATAGAGTCATTGAAATCCCTGAACCACATTTGTATCTACCACATTCACCACCCAAAAAGAATCTGTCAATTTATAGTTCCCAAGGGTTATGTTCAATTTGGGAATCCATCGGGTGCAATCCATACTATGATTACCTGCTACTGCCATCTTAAACCCCTCAAACTCCTCAATGGGAATGCCTCATCTCATCACCCAAGCAACATCAATAAAATTGTGGGTCGCCCCACCATCAATCAAAACTCCAACTTTGTTACCCTGTATAACACCTCTCACTCTGGGTTTCAAACCTAGAAACTCTTGACAAGTGGCACTAACATTCCCTTTGAAATCATTTTGAAGTTGCTCCTCCTCTGTTGTTCAAAGAACCTCTGCTTGTATCTGCTCTCGATCATCTTCATCCACCCCGCTGTCTAAATATACCTCAATGTAATGATCCTTCCCCTTCCCTGAACACCTGTGGCTCCTGACAACTAAAACACAATTTCTTTCTTCTCATTTCTCTCCTGGCGTCACTGTCCATCCAATCCTTTCTTGGCCAATCTCTCTGGAGATTTTTTTTATCCTTTATTGGGAAAGGTTGGTTTGGGAGGAAACATGTTCTTCGGAATAAATCCTACAAGTTCCTGGTCCTGCTAATAGCATCCTACAATGTGGTGGGTATATAGGCCTTAACCCATCCACATAATGGTTCATCTAGAACCTCGATGAACAACATGACTAGTCGTCTCTCTGATATGTCAGTCACCATGATGACGACCCTCTAAAGCTCTGATATAAAAGCCTATGGACTACCTGTATGCTTGAGCTAGGCTAGCTCTCTTAAGTGAATGGATTCTTCTTGTCAAAGTACTTGATGAGCCTTTGCGTGAAGTCCGTGTATGATGTGATATTGTTATGGCCCAACGTCACCAACCAGTGGTACCACCACTCATGGGCTTCCCCGTCCAAGTGCAACGTAGCAAGTTTTATTACATTTGCCTCCACCATTGGGTTGAATTGGAAGTAGGTGTCCAATTGCTGCACCCAAATCCTTGTAGTGCAACTATGTGACGCATCAAAGTTGGGAATGGTCAGCTTTCCCATTGTACGATGTAACTCAAAATTGATTGAATGCCCTTTTGAACCCTCTAGGACGGTTCCTGCTCTTCATATTACAAAAATATGCAAAGGACATAGCTGAGTGAGAATCATCTCCTAAGGCCCTGTACTCTTGTAAATATACCCCAAATGCCTAATTCTGCTCTGCTTGTACTATTTGTCCCGCTGTTGGGCTATCCAAAAACTATGGCATGGTGGCTTAGGTGACCTGCTAGGTAAGAGGGAGTAACTTTGCATGGTAGTGTGTGCATGACTCCCATTACCACTAGTGAATCCCCCATCACCATTGTTGTTATGGTTGCTTTGATTTTGCCATGGTTTATCTACTAACTAGTTTATTACATTCAACACTTCCTTCTAGCCTTTAACCAAATCATTCAAAGCACTAATGAGGTTGTGGAATGTTATTTTATCATCATCCTCCACGGTTCTTTTGCCTTTGACAGAATCTGGTTGAGTCTATGTTTCTTCCCTATCTATAGTCCGATCCTCTTGGTCTATATGCTCTTCTTCCACCTCTTCTTCGTTCCTTCCTCTTCTTCTTTTGTATATAACAAATGTTGTATCCTTCAGATTCATCTACTACTTATAATTACATGTGGATGCCAATCTCCCACAACTGGTGAGGGACATGCTCTAATACCACTATAATATACCAAACTGGTGGAATCTGATGTTGGGTTTGTTGTAGTATTCGGTACTTGTTTAAGTGTTTGATATGCAAAGTTTACAAATAGCAGGTTTGCATGGATCAGTGTTGCAAACATCGGCGCGGTGAAAAAATCGTTTTGGAATATCTCGGTAGAACATTGCCAAACGTCGGCAATAAATCGGCAAACTTATAAAATAGAAAAAATCACCTTTAGAAAAAATAGGCAATTCTCGGAATGAATCGGAAAAAATTCGGCAATATCTCACAAAAAAATCAGTTTATAAAAAATCGGCAATATCTCGGGATAAATCAGGAAAAAATTGGCCCGATTTTTTCAGCGATTTTTTGAGAAAAAATCAGCGAGTTGAAAAACTTGTGATTTCTCGGAACGTCACGATTTTTCACCCGATGTTTGCAACACTGATGTGGATAATAATAATGTTGCATGGCCAGAATATAAATTAAATAATAAGATCTGCAATGTAATCAAGCTTAGAAACAATGCATGGACATACCGTATGAGTTTATTTGATCTTTATGGCATTACAAAGATAACATGTACTCCATGCATAAGATCTAGATCCGGAGATGGTAGTCAGTGTAATAATGAACACCCAATAGGTGCATCAGATAGCTACATGCCTGGATCTGTTCTTGGATCAACAATAATAGCTCCAGAAAGACTAGCACGAATTCCAATAAGCAACAATGAGGCCAAATATGATTCATCCAGTGAGAGAGATGAGTAATGTTGCCCACAGAAATATCAAAACACTATGCTTCAATGATGTAACCAAGAATAATGCACCCTCAGTGATTTGGTCAAGAAAAATGCACCCTCAAAGAAATAACCAGACAACGCACCCTCTATGGAGTGAATATATAAAGCGTCCCCAGTGAAATGAAGAGAGAAGATGCCTCCAGTGATAGCCAAACAATACGCCCTCTGAGATAACCAGCTAATGCACCCTCAAGAATGGCCAAAGTGATGCACTCTTCATGAATTTATTATGCAGCTGCAGATGCCCTCGAATCTCTGAAAAAAAATGATAATTCTTCTATCGTCTTGAATCATGGTGATAGATCTAGATGACCTATCCTCTGTATTGGCTAGGATGGATAGATTTCGCCATTGAACCAACTATTGGCCAAGGTAATTTTCCCTCAATCCCAAGAAGCTCAGAGAGCTCTCAAATCGATTCACAAAGTGAATAATGAGAATGAATGCCCAGCAAATTCATTTTTCTTCTTTTATTACTTTTTTTACCTTTGCAGGCATGTTGCATGCAACTTTAATTACGAATGCATGCAATTTTAAGTACGCATGTCACATGCATTTTTAATTATGCATTGCATGTCACTTGATACTCCTTAAGTGGTCCCTTTTATCCCCTAATGACTTAATATCATTGCTAATAGTGTGCTTTTATCCCATGTGGTATCAGTCATTAGTCAATTCCCCTATTTATCATTACCCACTTGAACCTATCGGAATTGAATAGGTTAGCTGGTTGGTTTTTCACGCTTAAGCAGAAGAGGACATTGCAAAAACCCCCAACCTGTGTGCATATTTACAAAATAAATGAGACTGCCCACATTTTTGTATTTCCAAAATACTGAATTTCAAAACAAACATCAGGAAAATTAATATTGAATATGACCTATCAGACAAAATACAACTGTGATCCCTAGATTTTTCCCATAAACAATGCACACCAGAAATAATAACTTCTGTAAAAATACTCTTCAACAACAATGATGCCTACCAAACATATGAGTTAGAAACCGCATAAGTTTCGCATGCTAGGAAAGAATGTAGAAGTTCTAATAATGTGTGTGCCATGATCTTTAAAATGCTATGGATATGCACATTTCTATCATCATTCAATGCCTTTTCATTGATTTATAATCCTGTATATAGTAACTTTTCTATTTGCTGAACTTATTACAGGTACATCAGCAATGGCTCCAAACATTTGAAATTTTGAACACATTAAAATCAAATGAACTATTGTGACAAAGTGAATCCAAAAATTGGCATGTAGTGCTTGCATTAAAATTGAAAGGAACACACATGCTAATCTACCATTACCTGGACTTGCTAGGAACTAGCTGATCCAAAACCATTTGAATTGTATGTGGATTGAAATTGGAAGGCAAGGATGAAGCCACAAGCCAGTCTTGTGGTGGATATAACTGAACATTGAGCAAATCGAATTTTTAATAATAGCAAATATCAATCTTAGCCACCAAATTTTACTAATTTTAAATTCTTTATAGACCCAAGGCTATTGGCACAAACACTAACCAATACCTAGTAAGCACTAAAAGTCCAGACTTTCATTTATATGCATATACAGACATAATAAAAAGAAATACTCTCTTGTAAATACCAAGAATTCCCAATAACATCAACAGCCACCATAAAATATGCATTCTCCAAATTGGAACATACAATACAGACTAACTACATAAATCCGGCACTTGAAGATTTCATATGCAAACACTGGGTAATAGCTGAACTTGAATGAGAAATCAAGGCTAAAGGAGATACATACTGAATCTGAAAGTAAAAGTTCAGCAGTTAAATAAAATGAAGTGCACTGACATATATTTCTTTCAATTTGTCAAATATCAGGTAAATTTAACTAACCAACGAGTCTACTTGCTGTAAACAACCACTAGATTACTGTAATGTAACTCCTTAGTAATAAAATAATACTGATAACATAGACTATAGTTAACTGTACAAGTACAAAGTTGCATTTTAGCCCCAAGTTTCGCAGCTCAAACATATTCACGATGAAGGGACATAACCTTTGATGAAAAGGCACAAGCCTAATATATTAATATATAACCCTCAGTGATACCATTTTAACAATATCCTTGAAACTAAATTAAATATATACCGGACTGGATGTCTTCTCCTAAATTATGCTCTATGCCAATTACATTATCATCAAACAGTTTGAATGGCACCTAGCCCCTCTCCATGGTAGCAAATGCATCAATTTCATCCCAAGTGGTCTGAGAGTTTTAGGTCTTTGAAAAAAATAAAACAGGTCTTATTCCTCTTCTTTCCACACTCAAACTTCACCATAACTGCTTCCTCCTCACCTATTTTGCTCTCATATTTCATATTTTGTACACCAACATATCTCTTTACAATATATACCATAGTTTATCTATATATTTATTTTCTCTTTATTATATTTTGTCAATCACTGCTGCATTTAATGCCTATTAAGTTTCATTTCCTCTCAAAAAATGTCAATTAAATTACAAAATCCAAAGTCTAAAAGACAGGGTACATAACCTAATCAATTCTCATACTTCTCTTCTGGCTTTGTATCATCTGGGTAATTTTATCTGAACATGACCATCAGTCACTCTAAGAATCCCAATCTTTTCAATGCATCATCATGCCATTCGATGAATCCCTCTTTTGATTAACTCTAAATTCACCATAATTCGAGAAATCATTATTTCTCTTGCTGCAGACAAAATGTAGCATATTGCACCCAGTACATACCAACACATAAAAACCATTTTGTAGGTGCTAGCAATATATATTAGCTGTTATCCTCTTCGTAATCATCATGTTTGCTACAATAATACAGCATCATATTTGTGAGTGGAGTTTTTCGCTCAATGGTTTTATCCACTACAAAATCTGTGTTCATGATCTGTGTGTGGTGACTCTACTTCTTATGCATTTCTGCACTATAAAATTTTAACAAAAGAGAGGTAGAGGAATAGATCCTTATATACAGAAGATCATATATACCACCATCTACAGACATTGAAGATAAATATCACCAAGAATCGAAATAAAACCCAACCCTGATGTCTTTCCCACCACAAGTGATGCTACTAATATGTGCATTCTTCACCAATTATTGTGTGCCTTCAACGTTATCAATAATTACTAACTGTTAGTTAGTCCCACCATATCTACGTATTACAAAGAATATTTAGAAGTGGATTGTCTTTTGTTATAGTGATATTCTTGATAAGCCCCAGAAATGTCTTGTTTACTCATTTTCTTTTGACATTTTCATATAAACCCCAAACATCCAATTTGTGCTGTATATACTATATATTGCTTATACCCTGTGGAAAAATATTGCTTATACCACCTTATTAAAGTCATTTGTGTTTTATCTAGTAATTCCTTGCAAATTGATGCATTTGGCAGTTTTTTGGAGATTTTGAATAAAATGTCTGAGTTCGAGATGATTATTATATGTTGGACGCACTAATTAATAAATTACCTAAACTGCAGAGAATTTCTTGGTGTTTATCTCCTTATTCTGCAGAACTGACACTTGCTAAGAAACTCCCCACACAGTAGAAACAATTAAAGGCAGTTGCAGAATTCTCCCAAGTCTATCAGGTGAAAATTCTCCCAAAACTATTGGAATTCTTTTGGCTGTAAAATTCTTCTGAACTCTGCAGCATATACCTGGATTATAGTGTTAATGTAATTGTAAATTCGGAATATATTCACTTGTATATTGTATTCTATTGTAACTCCGACGGAGATGTTTGTTCCTCCGTTCGGGAGAGTCATTATTGTATTTAAGTCATGTAAAGTCATTAAGGTTAACCTTCCATTGTATGTCAGGGCATTAGACCCCAGAGTTAAGTCGTAATTGGGTTATTAGACTCTCCTAGAGAAGTTGGCCCTGTCTAGTTGAGGGAAAAGTCAAGTGAAGATAAAGTATAAATAGAGAGGGTGCCTCTCTCATTTTATTCATCCACTCACTCATCAAGTTCACATAAGTCAGAGAGAAGACAAGTTCGCACAAGTGGGAGAGAGAGAAGCTGCTGAAGAACATCTCCATATTTTGGGCTTTACTTTTGCTATTGGTGCTCATTCCATCTCTAAGGAAGTTACTGGGTTTTCTCCTTTATGGTTTCCCCAAGGAAAACCTTTGTGTCTCTTGTCTCTTGTGATTATTGCTGTGCATGTTATTATCTCAGATAAGATCCTAAATCATATCGAATAAAATTGTAAAAATCTAACATATAGGGCAAAATGGCCTCCACAGTTCCATCCTGCCAACTGGAAGACAAATCATTTTTTCTAATCACTCTTAGATAGTTAGTCACAAGAAGTTTGTACTATGTAGTTGGTTACTTCTTGTAAATCCATAATTTTCAAGAAGTTAGGTTATCTTTGGAATTTAGTTTAAGAAGTGGTTAGGGTATTTTGGGATTTTGTGACAATTTTCAAGAACCCAATAACCCTACCTTATGAATAGTTCTCATTTCAGCACATTTAGGGGTTCGAGTTAGATATAAGGGAGAAATAGAGATTAAGATTGTATTCTGTAATTTGCAGATAATGCAATAAAATCCAGGATATTTTATTCCAGTGTAGTTGTGTCACTGGCATCTCATTTTGAGGGATTCAACACTCTGACTTTTAGAGCATGGGCCCTCTCAGGGGTTGCCTCTGGTAATTTTACTCCCTCTTTGCACTTGTAAAGATATGTTTGTTGTGGTCCATCTATTTCAATTTACTGTAACTGCTGTGTGTATTTCCAGATTTTATAGCAGCAAATATATGATTAAGTTTCTGAACAGTGTTTCTTAGATGATTTACTTTAAATGATTTTTTTCACTCAGAGGGCAACTGAAAATTCTTCTGAATTTACACGTTTGTAGTTAGTTAACTTATTTATAGATCAATTAAATTGGGTTTTCATAAGACAATCTTAGGCATTTGTAGAATAAGATTAGTGTTATCCTAACTACTACAATATTATAGTTGCACACACAATGCATGACATATTTGAAGCTTATGCACCCAGATTGATAAAAATAAAGCGTACTCTTAAGATTCTACACCATTATTATTTTGGAATTGTGGAGCTCATCACATTTTGGCACCATTATCAGGAACATGCCAGACATAGAAAACGCTCATAATCGATCGGAGAGGCAAGATCATTGTTATACAAGGTTAGTAGCAAGTATTTCCAGATACGTTTGCATTTGTTTTATTTTTGGGGGGCTTAATCCAATTGTCACCATAAAACCCTCTTTTTACAAACCCTCGTTTTGTATATCTGATGGATCTGATGAGTTTTTTATGACGGCCATCAAAACCCACTTGGAGATTGTTGAATAAACCCTAGATCTCGAATTTTACGTCAATCGGACTCCATTTTCCCTGGGATCTAGCACTAGTCACTTTTGGGTGGGTGGTCGAAATTTCTAATCTATCAGTTGGGTATGCTTGAACCCACCTCAAAATTATAGATCTATCCTTCAAGAATCCCGATCTAGTCATCCCATGCCCTGATCTATCATTTTGGGTCCGCTTTGTCCACATATGCATAATTTTCTAAGTGGGTCCTTGGGTCTCTCTTGTATGGGGCTAGATCTTTCTAGATCTACTTTGCTTAACTCATTGTGGTATACTCTTTATCAAGTTGGGTCATTTCACCTATTCTCTAAACCTCCCCAAGTTCACCTTAACCCCTATACCACATCTATTTCCTAGATCTACTCTACCTCAGTCATTATCTTTCCTCCTTTACTTATTGTTTACCCTTAGGAGTGGTTTTAGTAGGTGCGCTAGCCTTCTTTGGCTAGTAGGATCTCCCCCTTGATCATTTTCCAAAGTGATCTAAAGCGACAAGAGCCCGTCTAGTGTGACACCTACCCTTCTTTCGTAGTGGTCTCACCGGTTAGCTACCTAGCTACCTCACCCCTAACGTCCCGGATGGGATACCTTTAGTGGGTAGCTACACATTGTGTGATAACATATTTTGGTGTCGTTGTCGGGGAAGATAGAGGCCCACCTTAGTTCGATATTTATCCTTAATCTCTACTCTCGTTCTCTTTGCCAACATCTTTTGGTGCCGTTGTCGGGGAGGTAGAGGATTACCTCTGTTGTCTGCAAGTAATACTTCACTCTTACCTTCCAAATCATCGCATCCGGATTAAGTTAAGTGAATGATTTCCCCTTTGCCTAATTCTACATTCACTTGTTTCTCTCTCGCATCATACTTCCCCAACGACATACCTTTCGGTGATTTCGTTTAGTATTTCACCTGGCGAATCCACAACGCGACTCCACTGAGAAGCAAACCCATCTCATAAACCATAATGAACTCGGATCTATTTCTCCGATCCATTGAAGAATTAAATAAAACTATAACGAAGCTTAAAGAGAAAAATGAGGAAAGAAATAGATGGCAGTCAAATTCTTGTATGAAAATGATTTTGAGCACGATTATGGGTATGAACCTAATTATCACAATCCTTATCAATCCCACCAGTTTTCTCATCCCTGTAATAAAGTATCCCCAATCAATTATATTGAGTCGATTAATAAGCATCAAAACCAACCAAGGCCTTGCAATCAGACAAACCGGTTGAATGATTCTTGTATTCCAATCAAACATTCAAATCAAATCCCATATAGAGAATCCAGAGTAGTTAGAACACAAGCTAAGTTATCTCCTTTTCACTTTTCTAAAATAGATGGGGCGCCTCATTCTATGCCTAAGGATTACATTAAAAAGTTGCCTCGTTTCTATGGAAACAATACCACATCTATTGAAGATCATTTGCGAATACTTTGGGATCATATGGAAGTTTGAGGTGCAGGTGATGAAGATGTTTACATGCAGGCCGTTGGTGAATCCTTAGATGGGGATGCCCGATTATGGTTTGATCATTTAGCACCAAGATCCATCACTGGTTATGATATGTTTACTGATTTGTTAAAAAAGGAATGGGGTGAGAACATTGATGAACCTTCAAAGCCTCGGTTAGGCAATGATTGTGATGGTGAGGATCAATTTGAAGAAGATGATCAAGATAATGACGATGATATAAGTAATGATTGTCCTTATCAATTCGATTTCTCCTCTCCTGAACTAATGGTGAATGTGTCTGCGATTAAGTTTATGAGTGAGTCAATAATCAATAGAAATGTCACAGAGCATCTTAGGAATAACCACGATAGATCTCAAAATGAAATTGAACATGACATTAATCGAATCATTCGAGATACTTTGTCATCATTACCTGAAGAAGGCACAGAGTTGGATTTGACTCATGAAGGGGAGCTCATTGATCATCATAAAAAAAATCCGAAGTTGAGCATCCTATCTTTGAGTCTATCGAGGATCCTTTTGAGTAACAAGTCCATAATCATTGCTTGGCTGACGACCATTCAAATCAATGTTTAAATGATCCACATCTATTTCCTAGATCTAGTCTACCTCACTCATTATCTCTCCCCCTTTACTTATTGTTTACCCTTAGGAGTGTTTTGAGTAGGTACGCTAGACTTCTTGGGCTAGTGGGGTCTCCCCCTTGAGCATTTTCCAAAGTGATCTAAAGCGACAAGAGCCCATTCGGTTTGCAAATACCATTCTTCTGTGGTGGACGAGGCCCTTGCGATGTCATCGGTTAGCCACCTCACCTCTACCATCCCATACGGGATACCATTAGTGGGTAACTACACATTTTGTGATAACATTTTGGCATTGTTGTCGGGGAAGGTAGAGGCCCACCTTGGTTCAACATATATCCTTAGGCTCTACTCTCATTCTCTTTGCCAACATATTTTGGCCCGTTGTCGGGGAGGTAGAGGCTTACCTCTGGTGTCTGCAAGTAATACTTCACTCTTATCTTCTGAATCATCGCATCCGAATTAAGTTAAGTGAATGATTTCCCTTTTGCCTAATTCTACATTCACTTGTTTCTCTCTCGCATCATACTTCCCCAACGACATACCTTTCAGTGATTATGTTTAGTATTTCACCTAGTGACTCCACCATGCAACTCCACTAAGAAGCAAACCCATCTCATAAACCATAATGAAACAGATGTATTTCTCCGATCAATTGAAGAATTAAATAAAACTATAACTAAGCTTAAAGAGCAAAATGACGAAAGAAATAGATTGAAATCAAATTCTTGGTATGAGAATGATATTGCAGACGATTATTGGTATGAGCCTAACTATCACAATCCTTATCAATCCCATCAGTTTCCTCATCCCTGTAATAAAGTATCCCCAATAAATTATATTGAGTCGATTAATACGCTTTAAACCCAACCAAGGCCTTGCAATCAGACCAACCAGTTGAATGATTCTTCCTATCCAGTCAAACATTCAAATCAAATCCCATATAGAGAATCCATAGTAATTAGAACACAAGCTAAGCTATCTCCTTTTGACTTTTCTAAAATAGATGGGGCGCCTCATTCTATGCCTAAGGATTACATTAAAAAGTTGCCTCGTTTCTATGGAAACAATACCCCGTCTATTGAAGATCATTTGCAAATACTTTGGGATCATATGGAAGTTAGAGGTGCAAATGATGAAGATGTTTACATCCAGGCCCTTGCTGAATCCTTGGATGGGGATGCCCGATTATGGTTTGATCATTTAGCACCAAGATCCATCAATGGTTATGATATGTTTACTGATTTGTTAAAAAAGGAATGGGGTGAGAACATTGATGAACCTTCAGAGCCTCGGTCAAGCAATGATTGTGATGTTGAGGATCAATTTGATGAAGATAATCAGGATAATGGCGATGATATAAGTAATGATTGTCCTTATCAATTTGATTTCTCCTCTCCTAAACTAATGGTGAGTCTGCATGTGTTTAAGTTTATGAGTGAGTCATTAATCAATAGAAATGTCACATATTATCTTAGGAATAACCACGATCGATCTCAAAATGAAATTGAACATGACATTAATCGAATCATTCGAGATACTTTGTCATCATTACATGAAGAAGGCACAGAGTTGGATCTGACTCATGAAGGGGAGCTCATTGATCATCATAAAAAAAATCCGAAGTTGAGCATCCTATCTTTGAGTCTATCGAGAATCCTTTTCAAGAACAAGTCTATAATCATTGTTTTGCTGACGACCACTCAAATCAATGTTTAAATGATCCTAGGGTTGATTCACCTTCCAATCATGTCATTGAAGAAAAAGATCAAGATCAAGATAGTCAAGATGTGTGCAATGATCATTATGTGATTGAGAGCCAAATTAGGTGTAACCCTATTGAAAAACAATCACATGGTGATAGTTTGGTTGTGAGTCAACATAATCAGGAGTAGCCTTTGTTTAACCTTTCAAGTTCCTTAATCAATAACAAAGAGCCCTCAATGGATGTGATAGTATCCCTCATTCAATTCTAGATCAAGACAAATCGATCCTTTGCTTCGGTAATCCTTATTTCCATAGAGCAAATTTTGTTTTTGCTCTAAACCTTCAAATTTTGCTTTTGCTCTAAACCTTCAAATTTTGCTTTTGCTCTAATCCTTATTTACTTGGACATTCTGAGCCCATTGGTGCAGCTGATTTTCAATTCCAGGTAGTTACAGGAGAGATATGGGTCTTTCAGGAATTTTGCAGCAAATTTGCCCTAGGAAATAAAAAAACACATTGCAGTTATCAATGAGATCTCCTAGGGCGCCAGATGGAATCTTGGGGTGTAGCCAGTTGATTGTACCATACTACAATGGACCCAAACCCATCTGTGCAGTCTTTTGGCTACAATTTATGGTCCCGGGTGAGATATTGGCAGTTTTATGTTCCCGAGGCAGCATTTTGATGATGAAAAATGGCTAATGAGGATATCGATTTGGGCAAATGAGGCAAAGAAATGGCATGGAATTGGTTTGAGGCATAGTGTTTGGGTCACCTTCATCATCCGGCATCAGCGCCACTTCACATGGGGTCCACACTTCCTTAATTTATTCAGTTTGAGGGTGTTTTGATGTATTTTCAGGGAGACATCCTAGTGCTTTTTATCACTCCTTAGTATTATTGATCACCACACCTCGTAGTTGTGCCATGGGGCCATGCTAGTGCAGGATATTATACCTCCTATCCTCAACCATGTGATCTCTTATGATTATTGGTCATTTGAGTGGTGTGCCCCTCTTCTATTATTGAGTTGATCTGTGTATGATGTATTCGGCTAATCTTAGTCGTTGATTAGACTATTATCATCTTATGATCTTGACCCTTGATCTTTTTGGATCTAGGTTTTATGTACTTGAAAGATCTATATATTGACATGCTCTCTCATTTGTAAAGAGACTTTTGGCTCTTGAGCTCTTGGAATAATAAAATATTTTGCAAAACCCTTGTAAGCTTTGTCGAATATCTTGTGTGGAGATTGGAAAGTTTTATTCTCTCTAGCATTCTTGCGTATCTATGTATTTCTAATACTTTTTGCAGGTTGCCATCCACTGGGTGAGGAAGCGATTTGGGTAGGGGCGCTATTATGATGGAGATCCATAGCATTCTCTCAAATCGCCACTAGTTCAGGGGGTATCTTTATTGTGTCTTGCGGCCATCTTGGTGTTCTTTGATTCATTTTTCTTCATCATTTCATCTATCTTTTTGCAAATCGACTCTCAATGAAGATCTCTTTTGCAGGAGGAGGGAATGCTTAGCATCTTGGAAGGATTAGTGATTTCACTTGGAGAGGCATAGAAAACGCCCGTAATTGATCGGAGAGGCAAGATCATCATCATACAAGCTTAGCAACAAGTATTTGTAGGTACGTTTGCATTTGTTTTATTTTTCTTGGGCTTAATCCAACTGTCACCATCAAACCCTTTTTTTACAAACCCTCGTTTTGTAGATTTGATGGATCCAATGAGCTTTTGATGATGGCCATCAAAGCCCACTTGGAGATTGTTGAATAAACCCTAGATCTTAAATTTTACATAAATTGAACTCCATTTGCCACAGGATCTAGCACTAGTCACTCTAGGTGGGGCGCCCCTTTTGGGTGGGTGGTCGAAATTTCAGATCTATCAGCAGGGTATGCTTGAACCCACCTCAAAATTACAGATCTATCCTTCAATCATCACGATATAGTCATCCAACGCCTTGATCTACCTCTTTGGGTCTGCTTTGTCATTGGATAAGAAGCAATGAATTCAAACGTTGGAAAAAGAGAATTACAATCTTGAGAAGAAATTCAACAAATAGTTATCAAAAAAAGGTGAACAAGCTTATAGCCTAAGGAACTTTTATCACATCCGTAGTAGTTGCGTTGCCATGATATTGCAGAGCAGTTTGTCCCAAACCTAAGCCAGTCCATTAGTGAGATGAGGCTTCATTTTGTTAGAGATGATCAGTGACAAAGTACTCACAGAGGCAGCCAGAGCCTCTGAGAAGTGTCATTTGCTTTCCCTTGTCATTCTTGAGCCTGCATAATCCCAGAGAGACACTTATTAGACCATCGTTCACTTTAACAGAGCAGTAGAGCAAGTGGTCGATATACATCTCCTTGGCCCCAGACTGTTACGGGCACCTCCAATCCAGATATTGAGATGATTGAGCTTGTATATGGCATGAGGTTTGCATGTGTGTTGTCTTTCCTAATTATCTTGCTGGAGGTGACTGATCATGTCTGGTAGCAGCATGGTGATTATGCATTTTGTGGTTGTATCTAGACTAACAATTGAATGGTTAAATAGTATGGTGTCAATACTTATGCATGCTCAGTAGTAGGGTTACCCATTGTACAACTTAGCCCACTCCACGCCTGCCTCTGGCAGCACCTATTCACTTGTCTCTCCATCCATTTGTTTATCTATTATGTAGACTCTATGCCTCGACTTGGACAAGACTTGTGAGATCAAAGACCTTCCCCACTCTGATCGATGCACTAGTATGCCTCCATGTGGTATGGTTTTTGCTTCTTACTTTCTCTAAGGATTCCTTCTAGAACACCATAACTTTCTGCATCTTCAATTATCTCACGTTCCCAAGGACTTCTTTTGCATGAGATCATCTCACTAGGTAAATCCTCGGGCCTCTAAGGTTTTGTCATGTCATGATCCTCAGGCATCTGTTCTTCCTCATCATTTTTTACTGGCTTGGAGATTTCTGCAACTCTATGAGCTTCATGCTCCTCTTCATCTTCTTGATTTTTCCTTGATTTTTTGAAAGTTGCATCTTCATCAAATGTGACATCTCTGCTAAGCTCAATTTGACGGTATCCTGGGATATAGATTCGATAAGCCTTTGATTGCTCACTATATCCTACAAACATTCCCTTCTTTTCTAAAGGTTCCAACTTCGATCTCTTCTCCTTGGGAATGTGTATGTATACCGGACAATCAAAAATCTTCAGGTGACTGACTTTGGACTTTTCTCCAGTAAACATTTCTGCTGGAGTCTTATTCCCAAGAGCACTATGAGAGATTTTGTTTTGTACACAAACTGTTGTTCTAGCTACTTCTTCCCACATGTACATAGGTAGATCTTGACAATGGATCAAGGCTTTTACTGCTTCCATGATAGATTTATTCTTCCTTTCAGCCACACCATTTTGATCAGGATTATAGGGGATGGTGAGCTCCCTCTTAATCCCGTCTTCTTTGCAAGTAATCATTGAATTCACCTGAGGTAAACTCACCTTCATTATCTGATCATAAGGTCTTGATCCTCTTTTCAGAGAGGTTTTCCACAAGAGCCCTAAACTCCTTGAACTTTTCAAATACTTCATCTTTCTTCTTCAAGAAACAGATCCAAGCTTTGCATCAATAAAGGAAGCATAGTAAACATGCAAGCTTAGTGAAGTAGTTTGCACTGGTTCACATACATCTAAGTGAACAATGTCTAAGATCCCTTTTGATTCATTATCACTACTTGGAAAAAGGTTCTTCATGTTCTTTCCTTGTGCACATCCTTTGCACACTCCTTCATGGTCTACCTGGATCTCTGGTAAACCTCTCACCACCTTGCTCACAATTTGCAATGCTTTGTAATGTATATGAGCAAGTCTTCTATGCCATAATTCACATGGGCTTATGGTGCTAGCCATCAAGGTTGAATCTACATGCCCCTTTAATTTGTAGAGTCCTCCTTCTTCAACTCCGATCACCACTGCATCATCTATAGTTTTCCCTTTTGACCACATGAGGACTTCACCATCTATGAAAGCAACTCTGAACCCTTTCTTATCTAAAGGAGATTTTTCTTTAACCCTGGGACATATAGAACATCCTTCATCTTTATGGACTTTCCAGAGTCCAGCTTATAAGAGGCTTCTCCCATCCCTTTGATGGGATATTGGTAATCATCTCCAAAAATTACTTTGTGTGGGAAATGTAGACACTGAGAGGGGGGGGGTGAATCAGTGTGTGCAATGTTTATTACTTTTTCAACTTTTATAATCAACAACTTATTCATTGTCACATTATCATTATATGACTATCAGCATTGTTATCATCATCATATCATCATCATCACATAGAAAGCATAGCAACACAGTACACAAGATTTTTACGTGGAAACCCAAGTCCTGGGGGGGAAACCACGGAAGCCTTTTTAAAATAGTTTTCCAGAAATAACTGGAAGGAGGCAACTCCCCCTTATTACAAAGACTTCAATTTTTCCAGCTTCAACTGGAAGGAGGCTACGACCTCCTTTCCTTGCCCCGTCCTGCCACCCTGATAAGAAGATAGAAATAGCTGAACCACAATCGCACTGATCCTGCGGACCTGTTATTCAACACTTGTGCTATACTGCACAATCTGTACCACACTGCACATATACTGCCACTACTAACCACTGATCACTGTCTGCTGCATCACTGCTCATCAACTGATCACCGTCTGCTGTATCACATTGCTCATCATCTGATCATTATTCATAGACTCATCACTTGCTCATCACTGCACTAGAACTAAACAGGTAACCTGTCCAATTTCTCTGTACCAATCAATCATCCAACCGAGTCAATCTGAGTCTGCACACCAAACTCTATCCACCTGAATCAAACCAACTGCTCATACAACTCAGCCAATCTGAGTCAAACCAATTGCTCATAAGGCAACCTGTGCCAATCCAATTTCTGAATCTGCTACAGATATCACTGCCACATACTGCTCATGTACCTCTCATCATACCCAATTACTGAACAAGTAACTCTGCTCTGCTTATGCTAAACACAAGGCATGCATCATCATAGTGCATAGAAGAATACCATGGCATATAGGTATATGATAAAGTATAGTAGAGCATCACCGCATCATATCATAGCACATGTCAAGGAGAGTGTGCATCATCATATCAATATCATCAAGTATGTGCACTCATCATCACCATGTAATATGTACACATCATAGTGCCTAGAAGTGTGTCATTATACCGAAGCAAGCATCATACCATGTAGCATCATATCATTGTCATCATAGAATGTAAGAGTGTATCATCACTTTACAGCATACATATCATCATACCAACATACCTTGGACTGTACTGTACTTATCACTGAAAATGTGTGAGCATTATCAAGCATATATCAGGAAACATATCACTCCATATCATTGTATATTCAACACTATCAAATCATGTCACTGTGAGCATTTTGTCATTTGTCAAGTTCACTAGAGTTCAGCGTTAACACAGACTTGGACTGTCATCATGAAACTTGCACAAACTTCATACTTTGTCAATCACTGTCAATAAACTTGGACTGTCAAGACACTTCAAGAAAGCAATCATCTCTTCATCACAGTACATCAATTTCTGTTTTGACTGTGTATTTCAGTCATCATCCTAGGGCAGTCATCATCATTCACATCAGGCATATAGAATCACAAATACACAAAATTAAACATACCTTGTACGTCATGTCATCATTATTGAATATGGAGTTAAACTATGGCCAGTACTATCTCTGTAGGTCTGCCATTTGATTAGCAGCTAACCTGATTTCTTAATGACACATCTGCCTACAAATCTTCATTCCTGTAGCCGCAAATTTTGCTAAAAAAAATTCTACACTCCTGCATTTATTATAGCCCAAACTATATGCAAGCCTGTATTTTCAGAATTGCAAACTCAGCATAAAAAATATGCCCCCTGCGATTTCTTCTTGCTGAGCCAAGAGTGATCACCAGATTTCTTGATTCAACCAATACATTGTCTCTTCCTTCTTGATTCAGCTCCTGGAAGCTCTGCTGAAGATGATGCCTGTCCAGTTTGTGGGGTGAATCCCATATGCTATTCATTCATTGCTATTCCATATGAGCACAAATATTCTTACTACTGCCTTCGTACTAGGTGTTCAGCAAGCTTGCCATTCCACTGTCTTAAATAAATTAAATCCACATCCAAGCAACGAATTAAAGAAATTGACGCTGGTATGGTAGAATCACCATCTCGTCTAAAATCCCAGAACTCAAATCGGATAGCTCATCACTGAAGAGATCAAATGAAATTGATGGGTTTACGTAGGGAAACTCTTTGAAACCTCTGAAAATTTCCAGTGAAGAAAATGACTGGCAATTTCGTGGCCGGATCTCTGAAAATTTCCAGCGAAGAAAATGACTGGCAATTTCGTGGCCGGATCTTTGAGACCTCTGAAAATTTCCAGCGAAGAAAATGACTGGCAATTTCGTGGCTGGATCTCTGAAAATTTCCAGCGAAAACTACAACGTTCAAATGCTCGCATTAATTACTCAAGCTGAGTATCTTGCTTCTTGAATTTCCATCTTTACAAAGAAAGAAAAAATGCAGAGCTGTACGGCTGAAGATAGCCAGCGAAATTTCTCAGTTGATGCTCCACAAATTTCTCAGTTAATTCTGCCACAGAAAATTCAGAGCATTTTTCCAGAAAATCTTCTTGCTGTACGAGCTTTGCTGTTCCCAAAAAATTTCCAGTCTGCTGCAAAAATTCTATAGTTCGGGACTGTTCCTCCTCTGTCCAACGAGCTGCTCCACAAACATTTCCAAGCTAATGTTTTTCTTCTCGAAAAAATTTCCACGCTCTTATCTTTTTTTTTTTCTAGTGTGCCAAGGTGTATATATACACATTTAAGCTTGTTCAAAGATAGCTACTTCAAAAAAGGTAAAAAAGTAATATGGTAAGTGTTTTAATCTTTTTTTTAATATAAATTTGTTACTTGAATTTTTATTTTTATTTTTCATTTTTTATTATTATTTTAAAATGTGATAACTTTATGTATATACATGTGTTTAAGAAAGCATATGGTGCCACTTGTTTTTTTGTTTTGTTTTGTTTTGTTTTTTTTTAAAGATTCTTAAAAAAATATTTATTATTTTAATTATATTCATCCATTTTTTAAGGATTTAAAAAAAATATTATTAATGTTTAATTAAACCATGTCAACTCTTAATATTTGATTTTAGTATTAATTTTAAATCTTTTATTAATGATTTAGGACTTTGTCATTTAACCTTGTGAAAGTTTTGAATAGACCAACTTAGAAGATCAGGGCTTTTGCCATTGTCCCAAGGGCTCCAAGGGCTTCAGACTTGGGCTTGGGCAAAGTCAAAAGGTCTCCTCTTGACATAGACAACCACAAACCAAACACTAACCCTTAGGGGCTCCACTAGGGGCACCAAGACTCAACCGTTGGCATCAATGACCAGGCACTGTTGGCATCAATGACAACTTAATCAACAGGAAATCCTTCTGTACAAGACATGAAAGAGAATCCTTGTAACCTGTCATAAGCTTGGAGGCACCACTATCTACTAGCCAAGTATCACTTCCATGTGAAACCGATCCTGTGAGGGTTGAAATCAAAACATATTCTTCACAAGAATCTTCGTCTTCTGTAGTCCTCTTCTCATTCACTTGATCATCATCTTCAGCTACATGGGCTTGGAACCTTTTGTTCCCCTTCTTTAATTGCTCTTCCTTCAGGGGGCAGTTTCTGGAGATGTGTCCCATCTTGTGGCAAGTGAAACATTCCAAAGATAAGAAGTCCCTTTTGACCCTTTTCTTCTTTTGAAACCATTGAGTTCTTCTGGGAGGATGATCATTATTCTTTTTCTTGTTCTTGCCTTGTTGACGAAATTGTCATTGATGCCAACATGGACTTGCTGTGGCCCCACAGGTTGTCATTGATGCCACCAAGTACCACTTGTAGTGCCTTGGACCCCTTACAGAGTGGGTTTGTTCCTTGAATCACCTTGTACCCAGTTGACAAGGTCCATGTACCCACAAGGCTGGATCTTGGAGCCACCACCTTGTTGAAGAAGCTGAAGACCCTGTTGATGGTGATGAAGACCCTGGAGATGGTGTTGAAGCCTTTGTGGATGATGGTGAATCCCTAGATGGGTTGTAGAAGCATTAATGACCCATTTTGTGGTCATTCATGCTCTAATGGTGTCATCGTACCCCAGGAGAAGGTCTACCAACCCCACAGGTGATGTCATGATGGATCTTGACCCTTGGAGGTCTCTTGGTGTGGTTGAGGTGGTTGAAGAAGCCTATGAAGCCCCTTGCTTAATGAAGAAGCCCTTGGACCCATATTTGATGGCTTAATGGTCCTTGTCCCCTTAAAGGTGATGATGCGGTCATGAATGACTTGATGAAGACTTGGAACCCTTGATGAAGATCTTGATGCCCATGTAGGCCTTGTTGGGGTCATGGAACCCTTGGAGATGGTCATTATGCATGAGAAGGTTTGGCACCCACATAAATGGCGGCATGATGACCCTTGGACACTATATGATCATTGATGGTGCATTTGGAAATGATTTGGGTCTTGGAATCCATACATATGGTGGTTTGTAAGCCCATAATTGTTGGAGCCTTTGATATGATGGAATCTTTGGTCATGATGCCCTCGTCACTTGGCGATGGAGTTCTATTTGATGGGCTTGAAGTCCATGGAAAGTATCTTGTTTAAATATTAGTATGATATCATTGAAAGAGTCCTTGAAACCCTTGCATGTGATGCCTTGGGTTTTGAACCCACACACTTGGTAGGTTGTTGATGGTGATGTATGGTTATATGGCTATTGGGATGTAGATGGAGGTAGAGCCCGTGGACGTGCCTTAATATGTTGAAGAAAACTTTGAAAAAGACTTTGAAACTCTTTTAGTTGGTGGTATGGTCTTTGGCACCCTCATGTGTGGGGTCTTTGATGTCCTAAACATATTGAAGAATTGAAGGGTATTAGACCAATAATTTGCAAATAAACCCATAATAGGGAGATAGTCCTCATCAAGCCATTTTTGTTGATATGTGGAGAATCTTCTAACTCCTTACGGTTGAAGAGATATGAACTTTTGAAGTTAGTGTACCCCACCTTTTTGGGTCAGCCAACCAAACAAAAGAGAATTTGATTATTTGTAATTTTGAATTGCATGTCGGCCCAATTTGAAGTAGTAACTTTCCTCCACAACCTATAATAAAGAATATCAAACATTTCATTTGTTCATCAGTCAAGTCTCTCTTTGGTATTCCGTAACTCTTGGAGAAAAGTGTGAAACTTTGTGGAGGAGAAATTTTTGGGCATCTTCACTAAAATTGACATAACTTTCTCATACGGATTCAGAATTACAAATTCTTGGATCATTGGAAAGCTTGTTACAATGGCTATGTGTTGACATAATCTAGAGTTTATTTTGGCTTTTCTATTGTTTCATCTTTTGATCTTCGAAAAGGTATGGTTCATGCTTCTAGGCTTCTCTTGTGATGGCACATGTCTCTCATGGATAGAGTTCATCTTTGATCTTAGTATGTGAGCCTCTATATTGTTATATGTATATTTGAAGTCATTGAATATGTTATGGAGGCTATGATGATGATGTTGAATACCTTTATGCTATGATATGATACACTTTATGATGATAATGCATGTGATAATGGTGTACTGATGCACTCCTATACAATATGATGTACATGCATACCATAGTGTGATGACGCTCTCATATGCACTATGATGTATACTTGATATTGATGATGCATACCACTGGTTGATGACATGATACTCCTATGATATGATGAGGGATGATGATGCCTTGTACCCTATGATGATGTCACATACCATGATGATGATGATGCACACCCTTCAGTGTTGATGAACAGTTTTGATGTCCAGAGAAAGATGAACAGAGAGGCATGACCAGCAGTGCAAACTTGACATGGTTGATGAGCAGATGAACAAGTGTTGATGAACAATTTTGATGTCTAGAGAATGATGAACAAAGAGGCATGACTAGCAGTGCAAACTTGACATGGTTGATGAGCAGATGAACAAGTGTTGATGAACAGTTTTGATGTCCAGAGAATGATGAACAAAGAGGCATGACTAGCAATGCAGACTTGACATGGTTGATGAGCAGATGAACAAATGTTGATGAGCAGTATTGATGAGCAGATGAACAGGTTTTGATGAGCAAATTGACAAAGAGGGATGAGTAGAGGTTGACCAGCATAGATCGATGTACAGAGGTACATGAGAAGATATTGATGCAAGTAGAATCTTGCGGATTGGACTCCTCAACCCTTCTTAGCTGGAGTTAAGAAAACCAGGATGGGTCTTGTTACAAGAGTTTGTGCTCCTTTTAGCAGTTGGTGTTGAGTGTAATAAAGAAGATTGTAGTCTTCTATGTGCAATAAATAAAGATCAAAATTACAAATACGCATCTGTCTCTTTTGATGTGATGTTGTGCTTATAAAACATGGTTGATTTAGCTGATGAATAAGATGATGTGATTGATAACATAATGCTTGATAAACTATGATTGACTAATAGAAGTGGAAAAGGTTTAAATTGCTCACACACTGATTCACCCCCCCCTCTCAGTGTGGCCATTGTGTCCAGCTCCTTCAGGGTGCAGTTTCTAGAGATGTGTCCCATCTTGTGGAAAGTGAAACATTCAAAAGATGAGAAGAGCCTTTTGACCCTTTTCTTCTTTTGAAACCCTTGAGTTCTTTTGGGAGGATGATCATGACTCTTTCTCTTGTTCTTGCCTTTGGTATGGGCTGCCAAAGCTTGAACTTCATTGTCATTCAACTTCTCTTCTCTGACTGCTATTATTTCTTCTTCTTGAACACATTCCTCCCATAGCGTTCGGAACTTGGTCAGCTTTCCTCTAGAACATATTCCTCGAATCAAATATTCCTATTCTCTTGGGAGTCCATTCAAAGTGGTCATTACAACTTCTGCATCTTCCACCATGTCACCAATAGCTTCCAATTGCTCCTTGATCTAGGATACCATTGTGAAGTATGATTGCATAGTCTTTGACTTTTGAACTTTCACACTCTTGAGTTGATTCCTCAAGATCATCTTCCTATTGATATTTCTTCCTTCAAATAATCTGGATAATGCTTCAAACATTTCCTTTGGTGTTCTCCTTCAAGATATACTTAAGGGATCAAGTGATCTTTGATGGAGTCGGCTATGATCCTCTTAGCCTTGATCATATCTTTCTTGTACTTTGTCTTGGCCTCATCTTCTTCTGGTTCTACAACTTCCTCCTTAATGAATCCTTCTTGATCATTCTCTTCCAAGATGAGCATGATCTTATACTTCCATGCTCTGAAGTTCTCAGCACCCTCAAGTGTCTCATCCAAGTTGGTATTGTTTGTCATCTTGAACAATAATGTGAACCTCAAATGGAAATAGAAGAAATAGTACTTACTTGCAAAAACTGCTTCTACTTGATCTCCTTCGAGATGACCTAGGGTTTGATGGTAAACCCCTAATTTTTCAGTTGAGATCACTTGTAGGGTTGAGTGGTAGAAAAGATGCACCCCCCTAAGGAGAGCTAGATTGTATCTTGCTTTTTCTGAACTTGGTGATGGAACCTTGAAAAATCTAAAGCCTTGGTTCCTCCTAGCAGTAGTGTTGTGACCATAAATGAAAATTCTCATAATTTAGTTATGTTTTCACAGAATGATGCACCCTCCTAGTGCGAGTTGACTGAGCCCCCATTTCCGGTTGATATGTCAAGGGAATTGTTCGGAATAACAAACCCTAGCTATACAATGTCTTCTTTTTGGGTGGCTCTGATACCATATTAGTTTTTCTTAAATTGCTTAGATGATATTCTAAAACAATTCACAATAGTAGGATCACTGAAATAAGAACAGGCACAACAACACAATGAACACAGAGATTTTCCTCGAGGAAACCACAAGGGAGAAAACCCTGCAAAACTTCCTCAATATTGAACTCAACTAAGACAGTCTAAGACCCCAAGACAACTCCTCTCTCTCCAGCGCACTTCTTCTCTCTCTAACGAACTTGCTTGAGTGAAGTGTGTACAAATGAAGGAGGTGCCTTGTTGTCCACCGATTGCACACTAGCAGCAGAAATCAATTGAAAGCTGTCTCCTCACTTAAGAAAGTGGCAGAGGTGTGACCTTGGGGGCAAGCACAGAGCTAGGTACTATCACCTACTCCTAGCTCCTCCGTTTAGGCTAACTCCTAACGAAGCCAAGGGGGGTAGTCCCTACAAAAGAGTTTCTATGGCTCTTAAGTTGTTAAAGTGTTCTTTAAAGGTTGCAGATGCAGATGGGTGTTGTTTAGGAGTTATTATGATTTGAAGGTGTTATACTTGTTATAAATGTGACACAAAATCAAAGAGCAATCCACGTTGCAACAAGAGATTAAAAGATAAATTTAAATTATAGACTTCAATTAAGCATTCAGCGATAACAATTATACTAAGCCATAGACAATTGATCAAATAATATAATTATGCAAAACAAAACAAGAACCAATGCCTTATGGAGTCAATGAAGCTGAAATGCGCCAGAGAATTAAACACACGTCTAGAAATTAAACCAGTGAATGTTAAATTGTGCGAGTGCTCTTGGTAAGTTTTAAGGATTTTAACGATGATCTTGCTTAAGATGTCTAGGAAACCTAACCGGAAATACTTTCAGTGGCTTCGTTCGAAGACATGGCGGACCTATCTGAAATCACAAGCTAGGTGTTCAATAACTTAACCAACGAGTGTCCAGATTGGGTTGCCCGGCGCCCACACTTGGAATTTGCCCACTACCTGAGTATTTATCGAGACAACGTCGGTGCATTGGTTATGGGGTAAAAGTTTTAATTTGTGATGTTATTGCGGTCTTAGCAAGTCCGTTCACCGTTCTGAGTACGAGCCCAACTTGAAAGTCGGCAGAGCATACTAGGTGAAAGATATCAACGAAGTAAATTAATTAGAGAGAATGTGAGTTGAAAGATTTTATTAAGTAAATTGATTAAAACCCTCCGACAAAGAGCGCTCTTGACTTTGTCTTATGACAAAAGTTCAAAAGACTTAGCTAAACTATATGCTTGATGCAAGGATATGCAATGGGAATGCTCTCCGATAGAGAGTGCTTTTGTCTTGGATTACGGCAAGTTCAAGAGACTTTTATGTAAAATGCACGATTTTTGACGAAACGACCTGAGACTTTTTTTAAATTTAAATTTAAAGATTTTTTAATATTTTAGGCTAATTTCCAGAATTTGGAAAATAGTACAAAATTGCAGGAAATCAGTAAAAACAGCAAGTACAAAATTGCACATTTTTCGAGAAAAAAGTCAAAAATTTTTAAAAAAAAGTTAAAAATTTTGAAAAAATTTCTGATTTTAGGCTAATTTCCAGAATTGAAAAATAACAGAAAAATGTCAAAAATCAGCCAAAAAATAGCAAGCTTGAAATGGCACGTTTTTCGAGAAAAAGTACAAAAAGCTTGAAAAATTAAATTTTTGGAAAATTTTCGGAAAAAAATTTGATTTTATGAATTTCCAGAATTAAAACAAACAAAAAAAATGAAAAATGAAAAAACACAGAAAAACCAGCAAGCTTAAAAGTGGAAAATTTGCACGTTTTTCAGAAAACTCGTGCACGTTTTCCAAGGCAAAAAGAAAGATGGATTTACAAAAAATGGAAATGAAACTAGATCTTTAAAAGTGGGCCTTTAGAAAGATGGATCTAGCTTTGAAAAAGTAGATCTAAGGCTAGAAAGCCTAGATCTAACTTAGTAGAAGCCAAGCAAGCTTGAAATAAAGATTTAAATGACTTGATAACTTCTACAAAAGTGGAAAAGAGGTAGGATAGAACCTTGAAAATAGAGATCCACTTGTAGTAACCAATGTAACCAAGACAATTTTTTTAAGTTTGTTGGAGAAGGCAAGAAATATCCGGAACCGCTTGCAACCCTACAAACAAAATATATTAATAATGGAACACTTGTATGGTAAAGGTATTAGATGCCGAAAGCTCCTACTAGATGCAATCCCTGAAGACACAAACACCCAATGCAAATTTGATTAAAATCCGAAGTACTAGATTGTTAGTCTTCAATAAACATAATAATCAAATTGCAATACAAGGGTAGGGTGAAAGAGATATTACTTCACATAGGATGAAGACAATGCGAAAAGCCCATCAAATGACCGCCAAAGTCTCAATATTTTATTAACAAAAGAAGCTTACAAAATCCAACAGAGCTTCTATGCCAAACTCTCCATCCGAATAGAGCTAAAGGAGCCTCTATTTATACAATGAGATCAAGCTAAAACCCTAAAACCAAATCACAGAACCTGACCGACTTGGTCACATAACTGAGAGCGCAGACCTAAAATGAAGAGCTGGGAGTGAGCGAAGGCTTCCACCTAGGCAAGGCACCACCACTCCAACCCTAACCACTGAAATCCATGCCCAGATGGAGCCACACGTCTGAGGGCGCATTCCTGAAGGAGGTGAGGGCGTGAGCTAGTGAAGGAGGCGTGAGTCTACTGAAGAGAGCCACCTGCTAGGTCTGGAGACAACACATGCTAGGTATGGAAGAGCCACTGCTGCTGTTATCTTCAGTCTTTACCTCGATCAAATCATCAAACCAATGACTGCTCTCCATTTCATCCAATTCGGGAGTTTAGCTAGAGATGCAAATCCGTTAACTGAATATAACTTTATTGCTCACTAAATGCTGACTGAAGCTAAGTTATGATAACTCCAATCATCATAAATGCCCATTGAGATGTCATTTAGCCTTTTATTTCACTGAATTTGGATTAATTTGGAGAGTTTTAATTTTCTCCAAAATAATCATTTTTTTCCTTGAAAATGACTTTTTTGAGAAAATGAGCATTATGTGTCTGATTGATGATCTGAAAGTTGGACCTGACTGGCTGGCCGATCAAGAATGATTTTTGGCTTAAGGTTAGAACCTTCAATCACTGAATTCGAGGTCCGGATGACCGACTTATTACAAACGGGTTTTTTCCAATTAATTTATGGAAAAATTAATCAAAAACTTGAGGAAATAATTAAAAATTTAAAAATTTAAAAAAAAAAATTAATCCGTCCGAAGAAAAAAAAATTCGGAAAATTTTTAACGATCCTATTGACTCAGGACAAGACCATGCTCTATTCTAACAATGCCTAGTATGTTTATAAACACTTAGTTGGGTTCTAATAACCCCCCAAGGCCCAGAATTCAAAATTGAGCATTCCAGCTTTGGAGGAAGCGGGAGAAAACCTCGTCAATTATACTCGGCTATAGGCAAAGCATAATTGTCAAGGGAAAAAAACTCCCTGGAATACCTTAGTTGAGATTCTACGTCTTAAGAGACCGAACCACTCAAAATACCCTACTAGCACATTTTATTACAAACCCCGCGGGGCCATGGTCAAAATTATTCAAATGAAAAACTGGCTAGCCAATATTTGCTAGACATGAAGACGGATCAACTGATACACTGGAATCAGACATTGAACATGTCTATCAACCGGTGGCTCCTCAGGTAACCCAACTATGGTACAAAAAGTTGGTAACAATGCCTCATTATTTATATTTGACACTTGACTTGACCTAAAACCTAACTGGGCCAACTTGTCTAATAAAATGCCAAAATAATATTTATTATAATGACTCATGGATACTATTGACCCGACTTACATCTGGAGGTTTACATTGATCTTTTCAATGACTATTACATGACCAATTACATCAATGACATCTCCTGAAGGAATAAAAATAATACAAATAGAATAACTTCCAAAGTTACATTATTTTAACAAAAACTAATTTGCAGCAGTGGGGTTTGAGCATTAAACTCTATATATTTGACAAAACTTGAAATCGGGTTGGGGATTGAAAAATTTACAAAGGAAGCATTGTGCCTAGTGCCACCCCCCCCCCCTCCTAATTAATCCAAAGTGTGAACTATAGTTACTTTGGTCAGTTAGTTTGATAAAATAATTCTCCTTGGTTAATTTTAACTAAACACACTAAGACCTTAGAAAACCCAAGGAAAAACACGTTAGCTACTCTATTACTTCAAAAGTTCAATTATAAACACTTCAACAGTTAGGGAGACCATAAGTTGATGAGTTCCCATTCCAATAGATAATTAAGTGTTAATTGATTGCATTAATACCTTGGTTATTCATCCTTTTAATCATCAATTAGAGGCAGTACATCATCTTATGAGCAACTTCACTTGTTAAACACACAATACTCGCCAATTCAAAACCATGAAGACATGAAGACACATCACTCCATACATCCTAGTCAATGACCATAGCCACAACTCAACCATGAAGCCAGACCATCTCTAAGCAAAAACACATGGGTACCACCTGCCCATCCAAATGTCTAGCCATGAAATGATGCAAGCTCAAACCTTGTGAACAATTTCACAAGTGATGTGTTGAAAATCAAGTGTGGTTCTCATACAATATGAGGGGTAACACACCCCACAACGTAATCCAACTCCTAGTTAAAGATGTCGTACAACCTTGTAGCTAAGTCACCTGACACGAGGACACGAGACACGGGGATTCGAGTGTCCGACACGGACACGATGACCCCTGGAATCAAGACACGTAGGACACGTTATATATATATATATATATATATAGACATATAGATCCAAATTTTTACAAATATTCAATAGAAATCAAAATCAATGCGCATTTAACATTATTAATTACACATTTAAATCCTTCAAAGCTTCTTCACCTGCACAACAAACACGCTTTAGAGCCCTCTCCACACTTGCAAATGATAAAAAGAAAGTGAAATTTTTTATTTAAAGCAATTCTTGGCGTTTTTCAGTGGAAAACATGTCCTAGAATCAGGACACGTTGGTGACAGTGTAGGACACGCCTGTCCTAAATAGGGAGACACTGAAAAGTCGTGCCCAACATGCTCTGTCAGTGTGTCCGTGTTCGACACGCAGGCCCTTTTGGGCGTGTCCGGTTTCATAGCCTTGTAGTTGTTGAATTTAAGCATTAGCATGAATACTTTAAAAGTTTTGAATACTATAAGATAACAAAAGACAAGTGCAGTAGAAACATCAACACATCACACACATTGACACAATAGTTTTTCACGGGGAAACCTTTAAAGGACAAAAACCCAAAAGCATTAGTAATTCATCTCTTAAATAAGATGACTTGAGTTTCTCATAATCCTGAGATAAATGTTCTTTCATAAATTTTCAAACCCTAATAGGTTTGTTTTGATCCACATATCCAAAAATTTCACAAAAAATGCTTTTACAGTAAAAGAAAAAAATTTAGGGCTTCAAGCCCTAATTCACCCAGCTGCCCAAAAAACTTCTCTTGCTGCCTAGATCTGTACGGATCAGGTTGCCCAAGTTCTTAACAGGCTGCCCGAACTTTTGTCTATTGCCCAGTTGTTTCCCGAAGCCTGTTTTCCTGTCCGAAAAGTCTACCCGAGCCATGTTGGTCTTCCCGAGCCCTATTGGCCTGCCTGAGCTGTTGTTGGTCTACCCGAACTACTTCCCGGATCTTGTTCTTCCTGGCCCGAGCCCTACAGCAAGCCCGAAACCCTGCCCGAGACTTGTTGCCCTGCCCGAGTTGTTGCTGCCCTGCCAGAGTTGTTCCTACATTGCCTGAGGTCTGCCCAAACCTTCTAATGTTGGTCAAGACCTACCCGGATCCTAGACAAAGCTATCGGAGCTCTTGTCTAAGTGCCTGAGGTCACGATGATGTGTGGGCACGTGGAGGAGGGCTGCCATGGGCAGTCAAAACCCTGCTTAGGGTTTCCTAGAGATGACTTAGGGCTGAGGAGGCTTCCCTAAGCCTTCCCGAGGAAAGAGCGTTGTTGCGCATGAAGGTAAAGAGAGCTAAGGTAAAACCCTAGCACATGAAGAAGAAGTAAATGTTGGTGTTGTTCTTTATTGATGAAACCATAGTTTAGAGTTTGAATTAAATAGGTGTGGGTGCCCTAGCTAGAATCCCCCATGCTAGGGCATAACCACAAAAAACCTTCTTTTCAAAAAACCAACGAAAACTTCCTTGAGTAGTTGTAAGATCAAAGAGCAAGTGTTTGTAAAAATGAAATGGATTGATCTTCTTTTATATCCTTTGAGTCACCTGTAAGTGGACCAAAACTCAAAAGAACAAAATAATAGTATTTTATTCTTTTATTACTTTGACTTTTACCTTTAGTGGTACGAAAGGTCTTTTTGTACTTTCAGTTTGACTCCTTAGTGGTACTAAGAGTCCTTATGTATTTTAGACTTTTACTTTAGCCTTCTTCAAGTGCCCTGTGGTCAAAACAAGTGATCAAGGTGGTTCTTCATCCCCACTCAATGTACATCATCATAAACAGAGAGAATTACTAATGCTTTTATCTCACACTCCATGTGCCACCAAGATCGGGTACTAAGGTGTCTTAACTAGGGGTAGCCAATCCCTGGAGAAGATCACAAAGCCCACAGATCGAGGAAGGAGTGTCACACATGCCCGGACCCGGTCTAGGGATTATAGTGTTATCCTGGTTACAGACCAGGTGCCTCAGCCATAGGCTGCATAATTTGACCCAAGGTCAAATACTTGGTAACAGACCAAGCACCTCCATTCTCCCGGAGAATGGCCCTCAGCCCTGGGTTGAGTCCCTAGTCCCGGACTAGGTTAAATTCCTGGTAACTGACCAGGTGCCTCCATTCAAAGAATGGCCACTCAGCTCTAGGCTAAGTCCCCCAGTACTAAACTGGTTCCACATCCTGATCTCGGACAATATGTCTCCATTCAACAGAATGGTCACTCAGCTCTAGGTTGAGTCCCCCAGTGCTAGACTGGCTCCACATCCTGGTCCCGAACCAGATGTCTCCATTCAATAAAATGGTCACTTAGCTCTAGGTTGAGTCCCCCAGTGCTAGACTAGTTCCACGTCCTGGTCCCGGACCAGATGTTCCCACTCTCCTAAGAGAATGGCTCTCGATGTTGCTCAATAAAAATCAACAATAGTTGAATATGCAATTTATGACATCTTGAAACTTACACACAGATTGATAATGATATAGTGTACTCCTGAGATTTTGTAGCATTACTATGGTGGAAATCTGGAGCTCATCAATACTTTAGCTGTCTCCCCCCTCTCTTCACTTTTCTAATATTAGTGTTTGACACTTATACTTAGCTTAGGTATATGTCTCTTTTGGGATAAGTATCTAGCACACCCTTCACTTGCAACCTAAGTTGTCTATAAGTCCTAAGGAACACACATACACAAAAACATGCATACATTCACATACATACATCCATGCAACCATTCATATTGATCAAGGGCATGAGCAATTTTATTTCATTTCTCTTGTATAAATATTTGATAACTTAGCTGTATTAAACATGTTAGCTATCGTAATTGAGCTTCCTTATATATGCATTGTGTGTAAAAGTTTATTGTTACTGTTTGTAAGTGTTTAAAACTATTTCGACCACCAAAAAAATTTATATCCTTATTATTATCTTGTCTTTTTTTCTTCCTGCTTCAATTTCATTTCCTCTAAAAAGTGAACGGTAAGAGACTTAACTGAAGATCAAATATAGTTTGATTCTTGAAAAGTTTAAGAAGAGATCATCAATAAAGTATGCAAACTTCCCATAAACAAATATCATCAAAGAATATATTCAAATTTCTCATTATAAATAAAATAGAAGGGAGGTATATAACAAAGCATACAATAAAAGAATATCTTAAAACAATAAACAAGAAAAAAACAGAACCCAAGAGCCATTCAAAATTACGCAATATCCGCACATATACAGAACCAAAATCAACAATAAATGTCTTACCTCTAAATTTGAAGCAATGCTTGTGACATAGTTTATTGGTGGAATCTTGTCTCGAAAATGAAACATAGTATTGCAAATACCTCGTACCTTCAAACAAACAAAAAAGTTGTGTTAGACCCCTCCAAACTAAGGTGTTACTCCGATCCAACACAAAAATCTACTCTAAAATGTCTTTATCTCTTATTGAAAGAAAAATGATGGCATATTTTACACTACAAATGTTACAAAAACAATTATCACTTATTGCAACACAAATGAGACGAGCAACCACATTTTAGCCATGTGTGTTAAATGAGAATTCATCTGATCTCGCAGGTTTACAGTAACAACAATTAAACACGTAAATTCAAAGATTTTCTGTGAATATGAATTCAATGAACATGACAAAAAGATCAACCGTAGCAACACATAAGATCACAGAAAATGCCATTAAGCTTTTATTCAAACAAGACTCAATTTAAATTTTACATTATATCCAAATGACCGATAGACATGGATATAACGACAAAAAATATATACTCTAATATCACTTCCACATGCAATGATAACTCAACTGGAAATTGTGTGTGTCCTCTCTACATATAAATGACCAAGTACATGACAATTGCAACAAAACTGCTCACCCAAATAAGCCTTACTAATAAGGACTTCCTCAATGACCTCATGACTTAATTCACGACTAACCCATAAGTAATAAAGAGATTACATCATTAACATATAATAGTCATTCAATCAATCACAAGCATAAATAACTAGAAGACGAAAAAATACTACAACACAAAATATATCATGTTAACTATTTTGGTGCTAACATATACCAACTCCTCTACATTTGATCATCTTGATCACGCAATAAATAAACAAGCTTTCTCCACCTATGTGTGTTCATCCTTCTCATCAATAGATCGGATTCTATTCTTCTTAAGTCTCATAAATTCATCATACATCAATTACTTGTTAAGATCTATCAATACCCATTCTGGGTTTCCCTCAATTGATATGAAGCATCCTTTGTAGTTAACTCTTTCAAGGGATCACTAATCTCAGAAAAGTTCTTAATAACCCTTTA
This sequence comes from Pseudotsuga menziesii, assembly GCA_001517045.1. Taxonomy (NCBI): domain Eukaryota; kingdom Viridiplantae; phylum Streptophyta; class Pinopsida; order Pinales; family Pinaceae; genus Pseudotsuga; species Pseudotsuga menziesii. Next base: position 85,277 of record LPNX010624443.1, read on the forward strand.
TATGAACCAGCAAGTCCTAAAGGATCTCTGACCCAATGGATATCACCAAACCTTCACCCAACAAATTAAGGCTTTCTAAAAAGACCTCCTAATGGCATCTTCATAATGATGGACTCATGACTTATCTCATCACCTACACGGAGTAAAAAGGAAATTGCATCATTGACACAGAATACTTATTCCATCCACCACATGTACAGGTCACTACAGGAAAAGAAAACACTTAAGACAAAATAGGTCATACCAGTTTTTCGCTCCTAACATATACCCCCTGCTCTATACTTCAATGTCCTACTTAAGCAATAAACAGAAAGTCTTCTTTGGTGATGTCTCTAATTCTATTGTCAAAGTTGCTACTAATATTATAGCTCCTATTGGACTTGTTCTCAATTTTTTCACCATCCATTGATTATCTTCAAAACTGAGTAGTCTACCATTGGTAGTACAGTTTTCCACATGTGCTCATTCAAACTTCTCATCAATAAATTTGATGCTCTTCTTATGTAGTCTCATACATTCACCATAAGTAAAACAGTACTTGAAATCTCTAAATGCCCATTATTGTTCTTCTCTCTAATGGAATAGAACATCCTTCCTTGTTAACTCATTCAAAGGATCACTAACCTCAACAAAGTTCCTAATAAATCTTTCTAAGAACCCACAAATCCTAAAAAGGCTCTAACACCATGGATAGTACCATAATTTAAGTGATTGACAATCATGTTTGAGAGATCAACACCACCATGTTTCCCTAAAAATAAAATCTACAAATCACTATTGAATTTATACTTGACTCCAAATAATTAAGGATGATTAGAGCAAGCTCCATTACAAATTTAGTCTTCCCATTCCTCTTAGAATTAGCACAACTCCATCTACCTCACACAACAATCGATTAATTTTTGATACACAAGGTCTCATTGTGCACAAGCATAACTAAAGGTATTGAGGAACCCCCTCCTCTAGAATCCTTCTCACTGTTAAAGTCAGGGTTAGGTTAGGGTTTGTAGCAGAAAAATTAAAAATTTGTATTTTAATGAATAAAATAAATTTCTAAATCAACGCTAGAAACAAAATAGCACACTTGTGACAAGGCAAGATAAATTTAAAACATATTTTTCATCCATTTCAACTTTAACACTCCCAAAGGTCCCTGTGTTAAATTTATAACATACAAGGAAAATAAATAACAGCAGTAGCAAGGACATATCTTGACAAATCTAAGGAGCATATCTTGACCACAGGAGCTGCAGGAGTTGGCAATGTTTATTTTCTCAATGGACAGTGGTGCATCTAGCCATATGACGGACATGAGGGATGTCTTCCTTAGAGTTTAATAGACAAACTCAAACTGCCATGTGGCTTGTGGGGTCGACACCATACATGTAGTAAACGGGGTTGGAATAGTGTTATTCCAGCTAGAGTCAAGAGGATCTCTGGAGGTGGAAAGAGTGATGTATGTTCCATAACTGAAGATGAACGGCTCTCAGTCTCAACGCTAGAGGACAAGGCGTATGTGGTTGTGTTCCAAGCTCTGGGATCATAAAACTAACATGGTATCAAAGTATGGGTTTCGCTTTGAGTAGGAGATCTAGTTTGACAGGTTTACAAAGAAATTGTACAATTGTACGATATGGCCGCTAAATAGGGCCTATGGTTGTATGTACAACTGCCATTATGAGTGGACATGGGCTAGCAGCAGTAGATCGATGTTCAGCAAGCAAAGGGGGGGAGGCTGAGTGTAGCACTAGGCCGACATGTGATTGACAGAGGCAGCTCGTTGGCAGTTGGAGCCACGGGTTGAACAGAGGAATTCGTGTGGGTAAAAGGCGTTGAGCTGGATCCAGGCCGCAGTAGAGAGGTGGCAAGGGACATGAATAAGTCGGCAATCATGGGAAATCTAAGTGTCAGATGTGTGGATGATTACGATGTCCCACAAATACTGATGATTAGGTAGAATACCATTAACACCTAAGCTTAAAGACACACTCCAACACTGAGAGGGGGGGGTGAATCAATGTTGTGACCTTATCTTGTTTTAAAATAGAAAACAGCTACTTAATCCTCAAATAGATATCAACAAGTACAGATCAAAACAGTAAAGTAATTCTTTGATCCAATTAGATTTAAATATATGTATAATCCTCAAATAGATATCAACAAGTACAGATCAAAACAGTACAGTAATTGTTTGATCCAATTAGATTTACATTCAAGGTCTATGCAACAACACAAACTGTATGTATCAGCTACAACTAAAAAATATGAGGCTTGAACCCAAGTATCAAAAGTTTAGGTTTTGACTGTAATTGTAGTTTAGGACTTCAACCTAAGTGTGTGGCTTACTTCCTTGATTCTTCCTGCGTTCCAAATTTAAGAACAATTCAAAAACTTGTCAACAAAAACTCTTCCTTACTTCACTTAATACCCAAAGACAGTCACTCTCAGGTTGTGATTGAACTTCACTTAAACTCATCTGCAAAAACACTTCCCTACTTGGCTGCTTCACTTAATACCCAAAAAACAGTCACTCTCAGGTTGTGACTGAACTTCACTTAAACTCATCTGCAAAAACATCTTTGTCTGCTACTGCTCGCATCCTGAGTCCACACTCCTTATTTCCACGTCAAACTGCATACCTTTAAACGACTTATAACTCTCTTATTTATACACCAGCTCTCTTAATAGGTTACAAGCCGACTAGATTTACCCTTCAAAAATAAAATTATTTTATTTTCAATTTAACATTATATGTTCTCTTATCAAGCCGACTTCATCTTATGGATTAAGATATCCATACGAGTACCACAAAGGACCACATGTTGGGTCATTTGATCCTTCTTGCCATATCTTCACTTATCCATGACATTTCATTAATCTTATGATTGTAATACTGTTTCTATATTCATCGTATGATCTGTAGAGGGCATATTAGTGATTGCAGTCGGCATTTTACCAACCCGGGCAAAGATTTTACCTTGTGGTGTAATTGTTGTGTGCATTTTTCATCTTACCTTACACATTACCCAAGTGTGCAGCGGGCATTTCAACATCCTTACTGCTTGCATGACATCAACTACTTATTTGACATCAATGCCAATAATCTTGAATGTTAACAATCTCCCCCTTTGGCATTGAAGTCAATCCATAACTCCCCCTAATAATGAGCTTTCTCAGACTTTCTCCCCCTTTGACATTAATGACAAAGGTGATGTAACTAATGCTTCCTTGGTTCAGACTTTCTCCCCCTTTGTTTGTTACCATAGTCTCTTCAAAGGTCCATGTCTAACTTACTGATGTACCTGTCACTCCCATGGGTGCCAATCTTCAAGTGGCTCCCAGAACACATATACAAGTAGCAATTTAATTTAGAAGGGAGGTAACTCCCAATTTCTGCCGAAGGTATACAAATGTGTCTTTAGGCAATGGTTTTGTAAAAATATCAGCAATCTGCTCCTTGGTATTCACATATTCCAATTTCACCTTTTGTTCACTAACTCGCTCTCTAAGGAAATGATACTTAATAGGTATGTGCTTGGTTTTTGAGTGCATGATTGGATTTTTAGAGATGTTGATTGCACTGGTATTTTCACACTAGATTGGTGTAGGCTGACTATTGTCAACTTGAATTTCTTCCAATAACTGTTTCATCCACAGAATCTGAGTCCAACACTCAGCAACTACTATATACTCAGCTTCAACAGTCGATAATGATATGGATGATTGTTTTCTACTTGACCATGCTACCAAACGATTTCCCAAAAAGAAAGCATTGCCACTGGAGCTTTTTCTATCATCCATACTTCCAGCCCAGTCTGCATCAGTGTAGGTCAAAAGTTCAAGCTTTTGATTTTTGGGATACCAAAGCCTAAACTCTGAAGAACCTTTAAGATATTTGAACATTCGTTTGACTGCTATTAGATGAGATTCTTTTGGACATGCTTCAAATCTAGCCACCATGCCAACTGCTTGCATAATGTCTGGCCTAGAGGCTGTTAGATATAACAGACTGCCAATCATTGATCTGAAGAGTGTGGTATCAACCTGTGGGGATTGATTATCTCTGCTAAGTTTGCAACTTGTAGGCATGGGTGTACCTAAAGGAGCACAGTATGCCATCCCAAATCTACTAAGCATTTCTCTTAAATACTTGGATTGGGATATGAAGATGCCTTCTGAGGTTTGAGAAATTTGTAGTCCAAGAAAGAAGGAGAACTCTCCAATCATGGACATCTCAAATTCACTTGCCATTGCATCAACGAACTCATGGCTTAATTTGTCATTATTACACCCAAAATTAATATCATCAACATATACAACAGTGATTAGAAGTCCATTCTCCTCTGTTTTGAAATAAATATTGTTGTTTGTATTGCACCTTTTGAAGCCTTGTTGGCATAGATATTTGTCTAACCGATCATACCATGCCCTTGGGGCTTGTTTGAGTCCATAGAGAGCCTTCTTTAGCTTCCACGCATCATTCTCTTTTCCTGATTGTTTGAAACCTTCTAGTTGTTCTGTGTAGACTTCTTCATTTAGTTCTCCATTCAAGAATGTTGATTTTAAGTGCATTTGATAGACTTTGAAATTTTTTAAGCATGAGTAAGCAAGAAACATTATGATTGCCTCCATTCTAGCAACAAGCGCAAAAGAGACCAACGAGACAACTTCAATACTTACACGACACAACAACACTCCACTTTCACAAGCACTCCATATTCATAGGCACTGATCTGTTTTACTTTCAATGCTTAAATCAATTATTGCAAAATGTCATGAATGGTGCTTACATTGTCATATGTTGTTGATGTGATCTCTTTCTTGCAATAGTCAATTGTGTTATTTTATCCATTTCATATTAACTCCTAGAATTAATTATTTCTCTCATAGAGTAAAAACCCTAGATTTTACTTTTCATTAGGGTCCACCCCCCTTGGCTTCACTAGGAGTTGGCCTAGACAGAGGAGCTGAGTATCAGGTGACAGCACTTGGCTCGAGCTTGCCCCCAAGGTCGCACCCAATGGCTTGAAGATTTCTGCCACGTTACCCGAGGTGCAAATTAGGCGGCAACATTTTGGCGCCGTTGTCGGGGATAAATCTTTCTATTCCCAAAATATGACTTTGTTTTCCACTTTTTTTGTTTTTGCTTTGTTTGATGAATGTTAGAATAGATCTTTACTTTTCATCTGGCGACTCCACTAACCATTTTCTCTTATAAATTTACAAAGAAAAGCAAAAAATTATTTTTTGTGAGAGTGTTTAAATGCATATTTTTCTTCTCACTTGGCGACTCCATTGAAGGGATAAAACCCTGTTATCTGAAAAAACTTGTGAAGATTTGTTGTGTGTAGATGAGCACATGCGACACATTGATATTTTTTCCAAAGCTCATTGACCACTACACCTATTCAGTAGAAAGTTCCATGGTTATATCAAATGCACATTGTTGATTTCTAATATGGATGAACTGAGGCAACAATGTGGTGCTCAGATAGTCGAATTTTTTCATCCCATAGATTTCTCAAACATCCCAGCTTTTCCTAACTTTGGTCATGCTGTGGGGGATATATATAAATGGCTTCTAGTCTTTCATGGAAATTATGGTGATTCAGCCATCTAGCATGTCAAATCTTTCCTTCAGTTGATGGTCGACTCCAATGTGCTTTATGAGGACAATATGATGGAAATGTTTGCTAGTACTTTTCAGGATGAGGCCTATTGTTGGTTCTATCATGACCTTCCTAATAAGTGTATAAACTCAATTCTAAGCTTCCTTTGGATGTTTTTAGAGCAATAGCATGATGGTAGGGGTAGTATGAATGGTGTGGAAATAATCCTTGAAAAGATCTTTACCTTCTACCTATCTGGGATAGAGTATCATACTGAAACATATGATGAACCCTTTGCCATGATACAAAGTGTTGAGGACTTGGAATTACTTCTAGAACATTTAAGTGAAGACGAGGTCTATGATACTCCCACTGAAGAAACTTCCTCATGTTGTCATAGACAACGTCGAATGTGTGGAAATCCCTGTAAGTTATTTTAGAAAGGAGGAGATTAAGCGGCTTATTAAAGAATATGATGCCTCTCTCAATACACAGAAGGATTTTGAAGATGAGCTAAATCTAATTGAAGAAGTTTATGAAGAAACCTCATATGAAGATGTTGAAAATAATCCTCATGTCACATCAACAGAAAATATGGAGGATGTGGACAAGCTAGAGGAACCCATTGAGCAGCATATCCCAAGCGACCTAATTGAAGATAATGATGAAGGTCCCTTGATCGAAGATATTATTGAAGGTCCTCATCACTGTGCCATGATAGAAACTACTGAAGACTTGAAGTATCCTCAGGATTGTTTCAACAAGGATGATCACATGGGTATTCCAGATTTACCTAGAGAAGAAACCATCACAGAAACTTATAAAGATAATTATGATGAGGTCTATATGGTGTACAATGACACTCCTCTATGTTCTCCTCATGGTGATGAGAGTTTGGAAAGTTCATTCCCTTGTAACATTTTTGAAACTAGATATTCTGAAGAAGAATATAGTGAACATGAGGATGAGTGTATCCAAGAATGTGATTGCATGGATAAGGATTCCCCCATATTTGACGAAGGTATGGATGATGATTATTGGACATACATTAAGAAGCCCATTTTTGATGTATCGAGAGAAGGGAGTGTCGATTTGGAGACCTTTGGAGATCTTGGTATGGAAGAGAATCATGTAGAGTTTTCATATGATCATTCAAAATCACACACAAGTGTTAGCAGTGAAGACCTAGAAAAGCAATGGATTGAAGAGTCAGACTCGATTCAGCAGATGGAATGTCAGTCTCAACCTACATCTTCACATTCAAAGGTTCCTCATGATTTGGAGCAACCTAGGGCTTACACCAAGAGTTATCAGTCGATAATCCCTTTTGATATGTATGATGGAGTTGTTGATCTTCCTCATCATATAGATATCTACATTAGTCCTATCCAGGTTTGGATAGAGGAAACCTACAGAAGCACATGCCAGATTTGGAGGTAGTTTGATGAAGTTCTACATGCCTATGATTTCCCGTCCAGCCCACCCCTCTTGAATATCCGCGCAGGTTTGGTTTTTCTATTAAAAATATCCTTGTTTTGGCTGGTAACCAAACACAAGAAAAAAAAAATTTAATTTTGATCAAATGCTAAGGTAGTTACATTGGATTTTTCATTTTACTTAACATGGTGACTATGATATGCTTAGAAATAAATAACCTTTTATTTTGTTAAATTTTTTGTTTTCCACATTCTTGAATAAATGCAACTTATGATTCATTTGGTTTATTTTTATAAAACTTGTGCCACCAAGGTTGTCTTGTCAGGTTGAGATGTTTTTATAGATTATATAAACCAGAGATTCTAGTGTTCTCGTATCCTCTCCTTGACACATGACTAGATCGAGCACACGTCCCACAGTTGGAGCCAGATGTTACCACCTAAGTTGTACTTGGTGGATTTTTCAAGCGAGCCGGTGAAGTGGAACAAGTATACTTGTTCATTCTTTAGAGTTCAGAAGTTCACCATGCTTTTTCTAGGAGTCTGTTCGGTTTTTTTTGTAACACGTGTTCATACCCCCTTGGGGAAAATTGTAAAAAATGTCCTAGCATTTAATTTTTTATAAAAGGCTCAGCTTCCCGGACTTAAGCATCAAGCCGACTAGCCCAGAGTGTTTTTTCCCTTGGTTATTATTGGTTGTTGAACAAACGACTAATAATTTCTGATTTTTTCACTCACACCTCCAAAGCTGGGGTAGTCATCTTGGTGTTTCGGCCTAGGGAGGTTATTAGAGCCTTCGTGTCGATGTTTTTCACCATGCTAGGCATTCATTTTGATTCGTATTGACATGTACTAGGTCCCCCTAGAGTTTCGTCGAATTCCAAGAAAAATAAATTTTCTCCGTTTTTTAAGCCATTTTTTAATGGTTTAATTAAAAATTTTCAAAATGTGATAAAAGTCAAATACGGAGTCCATTTTTGACATGGGGATGCTCATTTTGACACTCAGAGCATACTCTTTACCCTAGGGACCACTTTCCACATCAGTCGGGCAGCCGAAACACCCCGTGAGGCATTATTTTGCTAAAAATGCATCAAAATGGCATTTTAATGCCAAGTTTGGACAAATTGGCATAAGGGACAAAAGTCAAAAAGTCAAAAGGAGACATAAGAAATGAGTGGGGTGACTTGGCATGGTTTGTCCCCCATAGAGACGACCTCAACCATAAGGAAAAGTGTCACTTTGAAATTAGTTTTCATGTCATGCAATTATCCAAAGTTTAAGGGAGCGCCCATCATGCTCATATCGTTTGGGTTGTACGGGTATGTTAATGTGATGGCTTAACACCATACAAAGGTTGTTTAGCGTGAGGGTTTATACACCAAGTGAATTGTTTAAAGTTTAAACTTAGGAGGTAGCGCCCATGTGCTCACTTTATTGCTTCATGACTCAAGTATGGCCCACGCTATTGGTTAGCGATAGGGGATTGAGACTTTAATCATCTTTTAAATGATTTCATCTCTTATTACATGGAGTATCTACCACGTGCTGTATACCATAGTTTGAGCTCACGTCACCGTCATATTGGATCCGTACACATCCGCGTGAGAGATAAGGCTTGCGATTTGGAGTTGATTTTGGTTGGTGGAGTGAGGTGGCACCTCTTCCATACCAACTATTCAGTTAACTAAAGAATCAGCCCACTGATTCTTCTGATTGATTTAGTTCAACTCAGCTGAGCGTTTACTTCTTCTACCAGTTTTGGTGGTGCCCCCTTGGGCTTGTATTTGCTATAAATAAAGCTTTGCTCTCCTCATTCAAACTAGTTGGAATGTACTGGGAAGAGCCTTGCTGAATGTAATCATTGTTTATATGAGAAATAAAAGAGACTTTGGAGGTCTACTTGTGTGGTGCTTTGTGAGTGGATGTATTACCGAGTTCTTCTTGCTTCAAGTCATCTGCATTTACAAAATTAAAAGTCTTGATTAGTAGGATTAACTGCCAAGTTTAAGTTTCGGATCTAGCATCTAAGTGCTCTAATTTGTTTGTTTTCCTTACTAAACAAACAAAGACCCTAAAAAAACAGCTTTCTAGCTCATTTTTTCAGTTGCTTCTACTTAGTTCATTTCAGCTTTTTACGTAGAATTTTTTCAACAGATTTTGGTAGTTTTCCCAAAGCACTCTTAAAGTGTTTTTGGGCATATTCTATTAATGCTTGTTGGCTGTTTTCTGCAGGTTTACGATAAAAGAGGAGGAAACTCTGGCGAATTTTCGCAAAATCAAGCAAAAAGAAGACCAACGGAGCTCCCCCTCGCGTAAAAATAAATTTTTCCAATAACTTGTAAGCCTTTGAATCCCAATTTGAGGACCAAAGTGCACTTCCTTCCGAAGCATTGTAACCAATTAATAAAAGCAATTTTGAGTAGGCTCGTTAAAGCCCGCTCCCCATCCCCCCTGGGGGGATTTGTGTCAGTGTCTTTTTTTTATGATTTTCCAGTTTTAGTTAGTTTTATCTTCTTTTTTTTCCGATTTAGTTGTTTATTTGATGAAGGAAGTAAAATAAATACTTACCGCACGCTCTCCCGAGTACCCCGAAAGGGTGAAAGAGATTTGTAGTAGGATTAATTAGAAAATATTTCTTTCATTTATTTGTTCTTAATTTTTTTAAATCAATTCGACCGTTGCTTTCCCGAGTACCCGAAAGGTGAAAGAGACTCTTTGATCGTTGTCTAAACAACTCATGTTACATCTCTAATAAAATAAACCAAGTCTCCTTCCCCGTATGCTCTACACCGTTGCAACTTGTCTGATCAGTTGGCTATATCAGAAAGGGATACAAGTTACTAGATTTAATAGGAAAATCCACACAAGTGATTTTCTCGAGAACTCGGGAGGTTGCAAAAGGTAATTACTACAGAGTCAGGGGGCTACTCCAAGCAGGTTCATCCTCGCCCCGTTGGACACTTGGTATTACCACTTTAGCACTCAGTTCGAAGGGACTTGACTTGTTGGGCCAAACCCACAATTAACCCATGCCCTTAATTACTCATTAATAATTTTAAAACTGGCCAAGGAGACAACTGCAATACTTACACAACACAACAACACTCCACTTTTACAAGCACTCCATATTCATCGGCACTGGTCTATTTTACTTTCAATGCTTAAATCAATTATTGCAAAATGTCGTGAATGGTGCTTACATTGTCATATGTTGTTGATGTGATCTCTTTCTTGCAATAATCCGTTGTGTTATTTTATCCATTTCATATTAACTCCTAGAATTAATTATTTCTCTCTTAGAGTAAAAACCCTAGATTTTACTTTTCATTAGGGTCCACCCCCGTTGGCTTCACTAAGAGTTGGCCTAGACGGAGGAGCTGAGTATCAGGTGACAGCACTTGGCTCAAGCTTGCCCCCAAGGTCGCACCCAGTGGCTTGAAGATTTCTGCCACGTTACCCGAGGTGCGAATTAGGCGGCAACACTCCCAAAAATTTTAAAATATCCTACAGCAGCCGATCTGCCTGTCCATAACTCATATGGGGTTTTGTCACTGCTGACTTGTAATTGTGCTCTGTTGATAGTATATACTGCTGCAGCCACTGCTTCTTTCCAAAAGGTTTCGATCACTTTTGCTTCTAACAGCGTAGTTCTTGCAGCCTCTTGAACTGTCCTATTTTTTCTTTCGGTAATACCATTGTGTTGAGGAGTATTGGCTGTACAGTATTGCCTTTTGATTCCATTTTCTTCACAGAAATTCTTGAATTCAGTCAAGGTGAACTCCCCACCGTTATCTGATCTAAGGCACTTAATTTTGTGACCACATTCATTTTGTACTTTGGCTTTAAACAGCTTGAATTTGTCAAATGCTTCAGACTTGGTTTTAAGAAAGGTTACCCAAATCATTCTAGTATAGTCATCAATAAAAAGCATGAAATATCTCTCACCTTGAAGTGACTGAACTCTTGCTGGCCCACATAGATCAGTGTGTACTAACTCCAGAGGTTGTGAAGTAGACTGACAGACTTTTGGCTTGAAGGTAGTTCTGACTTGCTTTCTGTGTAGACATGAACCACACAGTCTCTTTGCAGGCTTGGAGAGCCTTGGCATCCCTCTTACAGCTTCTGTTCGGCTGATTTTTACCAAATTATCAAACTTCAGATGTGCTAGTCTCTTGTGCCACAGCCAGCTGTTGTCACTTTGACTGACATAGCATTTTTCACCTTCTATTTCATCTAGGACATATACATTACCAGGAGATCGAGTCCCTTTTCCAATAATTTTCTGAGAACCATTTCTTCTAATTTCACGGTGATGTGAGAAGAAGGTAATATTGTGATTAGCATCACATATCTGCCCCACACTCAGGAGATCATGCTTCAAGCCATCAACGTATAGTACTTCTTGAGCTTTGGCATTTCCTTTGAGAGCCACGGTTCCTTTACCAAGAATTTTTGCTGTCCCATCATCACCAAAAGCTACATCACCTCCTTTTTCTCGTTTCAAGGTAAGAAATGTATCTTTGTTGCCAGTCATGTGCTTAGTGCACCCACTGTCAATATACCACTTGCCTTCATCCTTTTGTGCATAGAGGGCTATCCCACAAATATCATCTGCTCTACTTTCTTCATGAATGAATTGTTTTACTCTGCAATTTGCAGCAGTGTGACCAAAATTATTACACTTAGAGCACTCTTCTTCATGTGACAGCACGGAGAAGGAATTCTTTGTTTGACTCATAGTCCTGGCACTAGGGTAATCCTTTCTAATAACATTTCTTCTCACAGGTGTCCTGCAATAAATGGCCTTATGTCCAAAGTTATAACAGTTATAACAGTATCCAAGGAATGTATTTGTGTACCTGTCAAGAGGGGGTCTTCTTGGCGCACCTGAGTAGTTTTGGAAGGTGTTTGACAGATTTCTTACATCATTCCCAAAATCTAAAGTTCGCATTGACTCTTTCTGTCTTGAATCAAAATCAGTTTTACAGTTTGAGGAATTTTCTACCATATGTGAGACTTCTTGTTCTAGACTTCCACATTCTTTATCTCCTAAAGCTAGCAGTCTTTGGATTTCCTCTAAAGGCTCACTTATTTTCCTGAGATTTAATCTATGTCTTGCAATCAATTCCTTTATGGGATTAACTTCCTGATTCATAGAGCTCTTAACTTGTCGATTCTCAGTCCTGTGTGTGTATCCAATCCCTCATCTATCCTTGACATCTCTATGTTGGTGAAGAAGGTTGTTCAAGTCTAAGGTGCTTTTCTCAAATTTTTGACTGAAGGATCTTGTCTTCCTTAGCTCCTCTTGAAGAGAATTGATTTCGGCATCCTTTTTGAGAGTATCAGCTCTTATCTGCCTTGCTAGTTCATCTCTGTCTTCTAAATGGTTATTTTCTAGTTTATCATTGATCTTCCTCAAGTTTTCTATTTCGTCTAAGGCAGCTGATAGTTCCATTTCAAGATCTACAGCTCCTCCTTCCTTTTCATCATTAACATGGGTGTCTTCCTTGGCGAAAAACAGGATTTCATTTCTCACTTCAACAATGGATTCATCGTCTTCTTCATAAGCTGATACTCCATTCTCAACTTGAGTGAAAAAGGTTTGTTTGTCACTAACCTTTCTTTCTGATGTATTTCTTTTTGAGTTAAACCTATTTCTTCTCATGGGACATTTTGCTGCAAAATGTCCTATTTTACCACAGTTGAAACACTTCTGTGGCAGCTTACCTTTGTACCTTCCTGTCCCTCTTGGCAACTTGTTGACAAAATTTGCCAGCTCATCTTCTGAGACATCCAGTTCTGATGAACAGCCAGCACGTTCCTCTATGTTCTGGTGCTTTTGCTTCATCGCCTTAAATACTGCTTCCTTTTGCTTGGGATCATCGGTCCTCATTTCATAAGCAATCAAGATCCCATGCAGTTGACTTAAGTCAAGAGAATCCAGGTTGTCTTTTTCTTCAACAGCAGATACCTTGGGGTTGAATCTAGCTGGGAGAGACCTCAAAATTTTTTGCACAACCAAGGTTTCATTAATAGTTTCACCAAGACTTCGCATGGTGTTGACAACTTCTTCTACCCGCTGAAAATAGTCTGTAATATTCGCTTCCTCTTGCATTCTGAGTACTTCAAACTGCCCTCTGAAGCCTTGCAATTTGCCTTTTGAACTTTGGAGTCACCATGATGCATGGTTGCCAATTTATCCCAGATTTCTTTGGCAGTCGAATAGTTCATAACTTCGTAAAATTCTGATGCATTCAACCCAGCAAGAATTGCATTCATCGCAGTGGCATTTTCTTCACAAGCTTTGATCTCTTCTACGGTAGATGGATGAAGATTATCTTTTGGAGGAACATATCCATCAAGTACTCTAGTCCAGTAGTCAAAACCAATAGACATTAAATATGAGGACATTCGCTTGCTCCAGAAGACATAGTTTGTTCCATCGAACTTAGGGACATCTCTGAACTTGACCCCACCCATCTTAGAGTGTGTTAGCTGCGAAAACTCCTTCTAGTTGGCTAAACTTGACAGAAGGAACCTCGCTCTGATACCAATTGAAAAGACACACTCCAACACTGAGAGGGGGGGGTGAATCAGTGTTGTGACCTTATCTTGTTTTAAAATAGAAATCAGCTACTTAATCCTCAAATAGATATCAACAAGTACAGATCAAAACAGTACAGTAATTCTTTGATCCAATTACATTTAAATATATGTATAATCCTCAAATAGATATCAACAAGTACAGATCAAAACAGTACAGTAATTGTTTGATCCAATTAGATTTAAATATATGTATAATCCTCAAATAGATATCAACAAGTACAGATCAAAACAGTACAGTAATTGTTTGATCCAATTAGATTTAAATATATGTATATCAAATTTACATTCAAGGTCTGTGCAACAACACAGACTGTATGTATTAGCTACAACTGAAAAATATGAGGCTTCAACCTCAGTATCAAAAGTTTAGGTTTTGACTGTAATTGTAGTTTAGGACTTCAACCTGAGTGTGTGACTTACTTCCTTGATTCTGCCTACGTTCCAAATTTAAGAACACTTCAAAAACTTGTCTGCAAAAACTCTTCCTTACTTGGCTGCTTCACTTAATACCCAAAAACAGACTCTCAGGTTGTGACTGAACTTCACTTAAACTCGCCTGCAAAAACACTTCCTTACTTGGCTACTTCACTTAGTACCCAAAAAACAGTCACTCTCAGGTTGTGACTGAACTTCACTTAAACTCGTCTGCAAAAACACCTTCGTCTGCTATTGCTCGCATCCTCAGTCCACACTCCTTATTTCCACGTCAAAATGCATACCTTTAAACGACTTATAACTCTCTTATTTATACACCAGCTCTCTTAATAGATTACAAGCCGACCAGATTGACCCTTCAAAAATAAAATTATTTTATTTTCAATTTAACATTATATGTTCTCCTTATCAAGCCGACTTCATCTTATGGATTAAGATATCCATACGAGTACCACAAATGACCACACGTTGGATCATTTGATCCTTCTTGCCATATCTTCATTTATCCATGCCATTTCATTAATCTTATGACTGTAATACTGTTTCTATATTCATCGTATGATCTGTAGCAAGCATATTAGTGATTGCAGCAGGCATTTTACCAACCCAGGCAGACATTTTACCTTGTGTTGTAACTCTTGTGTGCATTTTTCATCTTACCTTACACATTACCCAAGTGTGCAGCGGGCATTTCAACATCCTTACTGTTTGCATGACATCAACTACTTATTTGACATCAATGCCAATAATCTCGAATGTCAACATAATGGAGCTGGCATGATTTTCCAACATTGTTTATGAAGATACTAGTTCAATCTGCATATACGGCATCACATATTTATCACCAAGTGCTTTATCAAATGAAGTAAGCTCCAAACAAGAACAAAGACAACGACATACGCTAGGATCAATATCATTTTCATTCTCCAAATTCATCAATGCATACTCCAAAGTCTAGACCTCTTAAATTGTAGGCATGTAAGTGAATAAAGCTAACTGTTGCTTATATAACCTCTGAATGACCTATTTAGAATTAATCTGCTAACAAACAGTTTCGTGGGTAGGTCTTCTTTAGGATTGGTATCCAAGCCATTTTGCTATCTATCATCTATTCTTGGATCAGCTTTATCAAGGGATGGAAGTTGACATGATTCTCACCTAAGAAACCGGATTCGTCCTGGAGGCCCCCCGTGTCCCGTGGGGATCAAATCGGACACGTGCCCGATTCGTCTTTCAGACGAATCCGAAAACAGGACACGTAAAAAAAACGTGTCGGACACGAAAATGCAGCGTGTCCCGAAAACAGGACACATAACCGGCGGAAAAAGACAACTGGGTTTGTTTTAATTCAATTTTTTATCTTTCTTTTTGTCATTTGCAAGGAAGCAATTGGTTGAGAGTGAGTTTTATGTGCAGGTGAAGGAGTTTTGAAGAAGATTTGAAGGCTATCCATTGTTTCCAAGCGATTCCAAGTGCATTCCGGTGGATTTGTGGAGAGGATTGCAAGCTCAACCATCACACAAGAAAAGGAATGTCTCAATCAGCTAGGGCAGGAGGTAGGGATCAAAGGAAAGGGAGAAATGCACCATCTAGGGCCTCCCCTCCTATTCCACCAAGCACACCCGGTTCTCCTCCTCCGTCAAGTGCTCCATCGGTTGCTAGTGGAGCTCATGCTCCATTTAACCCTGTTTTAGCAAGACAACAAGCCCAGGAAAAAAAATACCCTGTGTGGAAGTATGTCACAAGGAAAGATGGGCCCGGGGAAAAGCTTGGTGGGGGAGGCAATGTGTCTTGGAGATGCAATTTTTGCAACCATGAGTTCATGAGCACATATTTCCGGGTTAAGGGCCATTTGTTGGCCCTTCCTTCTTGTGGGATTTCTTCATGCAAAGCGGTGACTGTTAACCAAAGGAGGGATATGGAAAGAGAGGATCACGTTGGCTTAGGGAAGGTGGCAGCAGCAAGCAAGAAAAAAGAGGATGGTCCTCTTCCATTTTTGAGGAAGCCCTCTAGCACCAAGACTCCATTTCCACCTGGCATTCATGGGCGTGGAGATACTTATCAAACAAGGAAGAGGCAATCTACAGGTGGTCCAATGGATAGGATTTTCCAACAAGAGGCGCGAGAAGAGGTAGACCTTACCATTGCATTTTTCTTCTACCTCAACTTCATCTCATTCAATGTTGCACGGTCACCATTGTATTTTGAGATCGTTCGAACTATCTTGGAACGAGCTCCAAGTGGTTATGTGCCTCCTGGTTTAGAGAAGCTTAGAACCACATTGTTGGTTAAAGCAAAGAAGGAGGTAGATAAAATCCTTGAGCCAATTAGAACAACATGGCCCTCATGCGGTGTGAGTATTGTTTCTGATGGATGGACGGATCTCGCACGCCATCCACTCATCAATTTCATGGTATCTTCCCAAAATGGACCGTTGTTCTTGAAAGCGATGGATGCTCTTGGGAAATACAAGGATGCACAATTTATGGGTGATTTATTCATCAAAACCATTGAAGAAGTAGGTGTTGATTCGTTTGTACAAATCATCACGGGCAATGCACATGTTTGCAAGGTTGTTGGCATGATTGTGGCAGCTAAATATCCACAGGTATGTTCATACTTTCATTTCTAATTTGCTCATTGTTTGAATTTGTTCATTGCAATGTTAGTGTTGTAGAGTCATTGATACATGCTTTTATTGCTCTTACAGGTTTTTTGGACACCTTGCATTGTCCATTCCTTGAATTTAGCACTGAAATCCATTGCTTCGGATGTGACATGGATTGGCAACCTTATTGAGGATGCACGCCATATCCGTAACTTTGTACAAAACCACACAAATGCCCTCACCATCTACAAACAGTACACACAGCTTTCATTGCTGAAGATTGCAGATACTCGATTTGCTTTCTCATTCATCATGCTGAAGAGGTTGAGGGAGGTCAAAACCGCCCTTGGGTCCATGGTGATTTCAGAGTTTTGGGCTTTTTGGAGGACGAATCAGGCTGCTTCACAAAAGGTGAAGGACAGGGTGTTAGATGATGGTTGGTGGGACACGGTAGATCTTAGCATTAAGATCATGGAGGCAATCATTTCTTTGTTGCGGTTTGCAGACTCGGACCAACCCATCCTAGCAGAGGTTTATGAGGGGTGGGATTCCATGATTGAGTCCATGAGGTCCATTGTCATGGAGAATGAGTGTCTCGAGTATGGGACATCGGCAGAGAACTTATGGACCATTATTCGGAATATTCTTATCTCCAGGTGGGATAAGAATTGCACACCTTTGCATTGCTTGGCCCACTCCTTGAACCCCAAGTTCTACACTCAAGAGTGGCTCACTGGTGGATCGGGGGCCTCACACAGAGTCCCTCCTCACTTGGATGCAGAGATTGCACATGGGAGGAAGATAGCACTTAGACGGCTATTTTAGGATAGCGACATGCTTGAGGAGGCGGAGGAGGGCTTTGTAGATTTTTCCACTGGCACTGGGAGATTTGGAGGCTATGATGTGCTTAGAGATAGGGGGTAAGAAACCCTATGCTTGGTAGGCAACTCATGGGGCAACATCCCCTATTCTACAGAAGTTAGCCTTGAGGATCATCTCTCAAGTTACATCATCCTCTTGTTGTGAGAGGAATTGGAGCACATATGGGAACTTGTACAGTGTGAAGAAGAGCAGGCTTGAGCAATCCAGGGCAGAGTCAATGGTGTATGTGCACTCGAACCTTCGTCTTATTTACAGGAAGAGGGAGGAGTGGGTGAAGGGAAAGACAAAGATGTGGGATGTCTTTCCTGATGATATGGGTTTGGACAGCAGTATTGAGTTGGCATTAACCAACATGGATCTTAATGATCCAGTGCTAGAGCCGGTCACTTTTGATGATAGTGATCGTATGGAGGGGTCATCCTCCACAGCAGCAGATGCATATCATCAGATGGGCAGAGAGGAGGAGGAGGGGGACGAGGATGAGGATCAGGGCAAGCGCAGGGGCAGTGATGAGTATGTTGATGTTGATTCAGGCATGGAGGAGGACTACTGACAGTCTAACATATGGGATTCTCCCATCTTGATCCACCCCTTTTTGTATTTACTATTAGACTTTAGTCTATTTGGCATTTGCCAATGCCCAATGGCATTCCGACATATATGTACATTGTATACAATTTGATTTTGATGACTTAATGAGAAATATGGTTCCGACATGCATCTATGTGTCTCATTGTGATTTGTGAATGACAAATGTGTTGTGAATCATGACTTATGAATGACAAATGTGTAATTACTAATCATTAATGTGTTTTTATTCTAATTTCTATTGAATATTTGCAAATGTTCTAGTTTCTAAATATTTTTGAATCTATATGTCTATATTTTTAAATTTTAATATATATTTAAATATATATATATATATATATATATATATATATATAAAACATATCCTACATGTCCTGATTCCGAGGGTCACCGTGTCCGTGTCGAACTCTCGTATTTTCATGTCCTTCATGTCCAATGTCCCCATGTCAGGTGACTTAGATTCTCACTATCACAATTATCACCGATACTGTTAATTGGCTAAGGAGTAGCCTCATCTAGGTCACTTGGAAATGTTGGAACAACCTCTTCAAAATGACAATGCTATAGAGGTAAATTCATCATTGACAAAATGAGGGATCACTTCTA
This sequence comes from Pseudotsuga menziesii, assembly GCA_001517045.1. Lineage (NCBI taxonomy): Eukaryota > Viridiplantae > Streptophyta > Pinopsida > Pinales > Pinaceae > Pseudotsuga > Pseudotsuga menziesii. The sequence continues at coordinate 104,050 of LPNX010624443.1, forward strand.
ATGACATACTTCTGGGTCATGTTTGGAAGGGGCATTTTGAATTTACATCAACTGAATCATGACCTCTCTCATTATCTGGAAACTTTACCTTAGCTATAATGGCCACTGATGAACGTGCCTAAAACATAATAATCATTTATACCAACATAATTATAAGTTGGTTCAAAATCCCCCTTGTACACAAAATTATATTGAATTCCACTTTCAAGAGAGAACCAGAGACTTCCACATTGGCATTGTTGCACCCAAATTGTCTGCAAGGTGCCCTTCGGGATATACCAAAGTGAAGGGGTATTATGCCAATTTAAAAGGCCAAGTCTAGGCTTTCTTATGTAAAACTATTGGTCTAGAGGGGTTTGAGACCCTTGGCTTGGTCATCGCAAGTCCTCTTGGTTTTCATGTCAAGGAGTATTAGATTAGTGGCTCTGCAAACTACCCCTTGATGGATATAAGTACCCCGTCATTTTTGGCATTTTGGCCCTAGGTGGGTGCTCCTGTGCTTCTTGGGATGGACTCATTACGACACATGGCTCTGGAGATCCTAGCCACAATTATATTTATGCTATGTAGAAGTTGATTGCGCATGTAAGGGTTGTCATACCTACTTTAGCAGACCTCATTTATGCCCACTTGGACCTTCTCTTTTCATGAATTACCCTTCCTCTTAGTCTCTACATGCAACAATGATGATGGCGTCATCCTTTCAAAGAAGCCTTACCTTTCTAAAAAGGACGTTGAGGGAAATTCTACATCGTTGGGGTTAGTTGGGGCATGACGACCTCCTTTGGCTCTGTTGCCCACCTATTTCGACTAGGTGGCAACCTCATGTACATTGAAGATGTACATAATTGTACAAATTGTACCTTGGAAAAATCTGAGGATTTTTCACTTCTGCAGAGCAATTGCCCCTTTGTAAAACGAAATGTCCGCTCCCCTGCGTGGGAAAATTAATGTAATTTTATGTGCTAGTATGGGTCATATGATATGGATGCCACATCATGGAACTGGTTGTTAGGGAAGTCCCCTCATCGAGTGTTTTTTCCCTTTCCAATTAATCTTGTTGTTTAAACGATTTTAATTGGTTAGGTTTTTCACTCAAAATCCTCCAAAGTGGTGACGAGCGTTCTAACAGTCAAGTCCATGAGGTGGCTAAGGCTTCAAAATGTTATTCATAACCATGCTAGGCATCTGTATAGAGTCTTGCGGAGTTTCGTTATGTTGTTGTATTTTTTTTTTTCTAGTTAATTAATTTCACCCTTGGTGGTTAATTAACTCAGTTTTGATGTAATAATGTAATTGCTCAAGCACTGACATTTTGTAATAGGGGCTATGAATGCAAGGTAAATTGCTATGAAACCCCCTAAGCCACTGCTTCGAGTCCCTTGTCATTCAGACAAGTGGTTGAAGAGATAGACCAATTTTGGTCAGGAGGGGTCTATCTCCCCTAGGGAATTAATTAATTTCCCTAAGTCAAAAATTTAAATTATTTGATTTTGAAGGAAAAAATCAAATAAGGCCATGGTATTTAAGTTTGGGGGGTGACTAAGCATAGTCAATTTTTATTTAAATAAACCTCCCCCATGGTCAAAATAATTTTTGAAGATTTCCCAAGTGGGGTGCTCCTCTTGTCTTAATAAAAAATAAAAATTAAAAAATTAAAAGATTAAAAAATAAAAAGATAAGAATAAAAAATATAAGATTAAAACTTGAAAATAAAATCAAAAGATTAAAAAATAAAAAGATAAAAATAAAAAATAAAAGATAAAATAAAAGATTAAAAGATTAAAAAATAAAAAATAAAAGATAAAAAAAGATTTAAAGATAAAATATAAAAAGTAAAAGATAAAAAATAAAAGAATAAAAAGATAGAAATTTTAAAAGTAAAAGATTAAATAAAATATAAAAAGTAAAAAAGTAAAAGATAAAAAATAAAAGAATAAAAAGATAGAAATTTTAAAAATAAAAGATTAAAAAATTGAAAATAAAAAGATAAAAATAAAAAGTAAAAGATAAAATAAAGATTAAAAATTAAAAATTAAAAATAAAATATTAAAGATTATATAAAAGATTAAAAAATTCAAGATAAAATTAAAGATAAAATTAAAAATTGAGTCAAAGGAGGCCCCACTTGAGTCATGGAAACCCTAGATCTAAGGGTGTAGATGCATTAAGACATGGATCAAGCACCTAAGCCATGGATTGAAAAATAATCTAAAGGTGGAGAATGGTTGAGAGGGTGCAAAAGTCAAATACCTAGATCTAGTGGTGGAGATCTAATCTAGATCTAGATCTAATCTTGGCCATTGATCTTCAAGGGGTTGGGGTCTTCCTCAACTATATAATGAGGGTCTCACTCCCTCATTTCACATGATCTCTCATGCTATTGTTATGCTGCCAGAATATTTCCCCACTCTTCTCTCATACTCTTTTGCTATTGTAATCTTCTTGCCCTAGTTGGGCCACTTAATACAAGCAATCTTTGGAGGAACTTTTGGTGGCTCTTTTGTACATTGCATGCTTCTTTGTAAGGTAACCTGCTTTGTATTTGTTTTAGTTGCATTTGTATTAGCTTAGATAGCTCTCCACAAAGTATTTTGTGGAGAGACTTGTAGATAGAAGTATTTCTATCTGCATTTGTGAGTAGATTACTAAGACTCTACAAAGTATTTTGTAGGGTTTATTTATGTGCTCACCTCTTTGCTTATATTTAGCAGCTCTTATAAGTTTATTGCAGGGATCTAAAGCAAAGAAGTACCTTTTTGGTTGGTTAATTTCTGTTTTTTCATTTTCGCACTTTTGCTTAAGAGGGTTTTGAAACTCAGTTTTTATCACTGTATAGTGATAAAAACCTTGGTTTTAAAGCCCCAACCCTTAGTATATTAATTAAATGCTTTAAATCTGCTGTTTCAGCATCATTTAGGTGGCTGGAAACTCAGTTTTCAGCCCTTTAAACATCATATTTCTGTCATATTTTCGCTCAGATTTTTTACTGTAAATTAGTGATTTTTTGGGACTAACTTTTTCTAACAAATTCTTTGAGTTTTCTGTAATTTCCAGCAAGTATAGCTTGCTGGTTTGTCACAGGTTTTACACAGGTGAAAGGGAGGTGCTGCCCAAATAGGCCCAGAAATACCTCAACCTTCAACCGATTCCAAAAGGGGTTCAAACCCTCACCTTTCTTGCTTCTTTTTTCTGATATTTGTAAACCCCAATGAGAAGCTCTCTTGGGGTATTCTAAATTTTTATAAAGCATTTGTAATCTGTAAATAGATTAGGAAGTAGAGTAGGAAGTAGTTGCTTAGATTTCTGTTTATACAATTTTTCCTATTTACCCACCTATCTTTGTGACAGACCACCATCTCTGTCACAAAGATTGTTGTGAGGTTAGGATTTGCTAGTTTCATTTTCTGTTCAACCACCTATCTCTGTTACAAACCATCATCTCTGTAACAGAGATTGTTGTGAGGTTAGTATAATCTGTTTTATTTTTCCTGTTTACCCACCTATCTTTGTGACAGACCACCATCTCTGTCACAAAGATTGCTGTGCAGTTGAGCATTGCTTTAGCTAGTTAGAATTTCTTTCAAGTTTCAGTAATTTTATTTTCTGTTAAAAAGTAACCATACAACCCATCTATCCTGTGTATCCTCTATCCACTTGTCATCTCCCTTTAGGGACTTCAAGTTGGATATGAAAAGCAAGAGAAGTGGGGGCTTAAGTAATTAAAACAACTTTTCTTTTTCTGTTACAATCACACTTTTTTTTTTATTTTCAGTCCAAGATCAAGTACCAACACCTCCCTTAAGGGATACCGCTTGGTTGATCTTGTTGACAGCTTAAAATTTACCTTGCATATTAACCACCAAGACTTAAAATTAACCCCTAAAATTTACCAACAAAAGCTTCTCTATTTCCTGCTCCTCTACTCGGTTATCACCCTTCGGGGTACTCGCGAGATACGACAGGGGATAGAAGAGTCCTAGTTTAATAGGCATCCATCTAGCCATTTTTCCTGTCAACTAAAAACAGTGCCCTCGGAGGCGACTTGGGGTAGTAGACCGTGGGGGGTCTCTAGGCGCTTTGACATCCTCCTTGTTGAGCACCAGGCCATTAAGGTTTGACCTGTGAGCTACAGGTGGGCTTTGCTCCCACTTTGTTGAGCGCAACAGCATTCCCTCTTTGACTGGAGAAGTACTAGATCGGGGTAGTCACACCACCAGTTCTAAAACTTAACTTCAAGAAGAAAAACTTTAATAAAATTTATTAAAATTAACCAAGAGACATTGCAAAACGTCCTACAAACACAGGTCATTGCTATCACCTTGTTGTTCAAGGTTTTCACTGCAAGCACTTTTATTTTTGCAAGCTCTTCACTTTTCAATTACAAGCATTTCATTTCAGTTTCGCAAATTCTTGTGGTGACATCTTTAATTCATGGCTTAGTAATCTGAGATCTTGTGTAATAGCTTGACAATTGTTCCATTGTTCAATCTGTTACAACTGTGGTTACTGCTAATATTGGTTAACTGCTCATTTATTATTGTTTTTATTTTTCATAAGTATTCATTTGCCATATTGTAACCTTGTTTAATTAGGATAACACCTAAACTGTCGCTTAATTAACTTACATTTCAATTTCAGTTGCAAATCTGTAAAGTTATAATTTTGACTCCATTTAATCTAGGCACTGATCTTGTAATTTTGTAATCTTAATAAAAGATCCCTTTAACTAATAGTTAATAATCTTAGGAACATTTTCCTGTAGGGACTACCCCCCTTGGCTCTGTTGGGATCTTGCCTAAACGGAGGAGTTGTGGACTGTGGTGACAGTGGTCCCCAGCTCTAACTTGCCCCCAAGGACACACAAAGCGGGTTGGAGACTTCCCCGTGTCACAAAGTGTGTATTAGGTGGCAACAGGCGCAACACTTCACTTGGTTGAAGCCATTTGCATCATTTTATCATTATTTTAGTCTTTTTATGGTTTAGTCCTTGGCTTGTTGGTGACAAACCCTAATTTAAGTTATTTTATCTTTTGGTAAGTTAGACTCTAAAAACTGAATAAGACTAAGACCCCTCATATAAATAAAGGCTTTTACTTTCATTTGTAAACAAGACAAGGGTTCAAATATGATCTTATTACTTTTTCTCTTGATATATTGGAGCTTCTAAGGCATGCACACCTCTCTCTTTGGCATAATTTTCTTGTAATGAAGAATGGATGATGAAATTTCTAGGGTATTGCTATCTCTCAAGGTTGATTCATTGAATGGTTGTTATAACTCAAGGCTAAGAAAAGACCGAAGACCTCTCTCTTGCTCTTTTCTTCGTGAATGTGGTAAAATCTTTTAATTTCTTGTTTGACGTCGCTCTTGTGCACCTTAAGCAAGGCTAGTTAGGGTTTTGCTTGCATCTTGCCAATCTTGTTTGACGAGACTTTCCTCTTCAAGGAGTTGTCCATAGTTGGGCCTTGAAATTCATTGTTTGCCCTAATTAGGTTAAGGCTACTTTGACCTATATAGGGTTACTAGTCTTTGCCCTTATTGGTAAATCTTGAATAGCCTGAGAAGGTACATTAACCTTGATCTCTTATTGACCTAGGGTTAAGGACTTATGTCTATCCCTTTCTCTTCTTCAACCTTTTTATCAAATTTATGTTGTATATATTACAAAAATACAAAAAATAATATTTGAAAAAACCCTAAAAATATAGAAAATCCATATCTAAAAGAATATCATGAATTTTGGAATTGTGATCTGTTGGAAAAGTGTACCCTAATAGGTTTCCTGGTGGATCCTTGAGGGTGTCCCTTTCTTGTGGTTAGATTGGGAATTATATCGTGTTTTGTGATATCTAGGGCATTTTTCAGATCTGGTTAGCAGGTAAAAAAGGTACATAAGTCAACTCAGCAAGCTTTGAAGGCCTAAAAGAGCAAGGAATTAGGCCTAGGTTGACCCCTGGGGAGGTGGACATCTCTTGGAAAGGTTTCAAGTGGGTCCACCATCTATTTAAGGGCTGATTTCAGGCTCAAACTGGATCTGGTTAAACACTTTCAGATCTGATTTGGGGCTCCCGTTCAACCTCTAAAGGCATGTCACTTGCCCTAACCTTCATGATACATCTTATACGGTAAGTTGGCATTGTTTGCATCGGCTTTCATCCATTTTCTGAAGTGTAATTGACTGCTGCAATTTTATGACAACAATAATTTATTGAAGTTATCTATCTTGAGCTTCATAATACAGTGTTATAACTCCTACACTTTTGAGGTGTCGTATTTATACTTAATTGTTTTGACTCCATAAGGCATTGGTCTTAGTCAAGAGGTTGCTTGTGAAGGGTATTTATTGTTGTTGGAGTGATTGCAGATATTATTCACCAATATCAGGGACGCCCACTTGGTCTTAGGAGTCGACCTAAAGTGTTGAGAAGCTGGGCTGTGGTGGCATTGGGCGCTAGCTTCTCCCGTGCTTACCCTTCATAGCACCAAGATCCATGACCTTGATCAAGGGTGCTAGTTTAAGCGGTAACAGGCACCTTCTACTGCTCATCTACATATAGCAACCAAAGTGCAGCTGAGCAGTATGCTTCCTTCAATAGAATTCTGATGTTCCAGCCATAAGATATTCTTCAAAAAGGGACATGCCAGAGGCAGCAGTCCTGTTCAGTACCCTGCTTAATCTTCCTCCAAAGTTCATTTTCAAATCTCTTCTGCTGAAAGGACATCTCAAAATGTCCATGCATTCTGAGGGGTAACCCCGCTGAATATGTGGAGCTCTGAAACTAATCTCCATACTCATACACAACACTGAACAAGGAACTGGAACAATGTGCCACTCTGGCCAAGGTACTTATGAGTGTTTTGGATTTTAACACTCAAATTTTCATGGGCAAATTCAGTGTTGAATCTTAATAATACCTTAGGTATATTACAAGACCTCCCCCCAAAATTCTTTGAGATCAAAGCATTCTTTGAGATCAAAGCATGGGCAGAGAAGAAAGTTGTGTTTCATCCTCTGGTAAATTTTACTAGTCTATAAGATATGCTTGAAGGAGACCTAGATAGAATACATGAGGTGATATGATCTTCGAAATTCTGAACAATATTGTTGCATCAAAAAAGGATTAATCCATCCTAAGTGCATTCTTTCTGAAACTGAATTTTGTTTTGAGTAATTTGATGTTGGTAAGTTGATTATTCCATGATGACTTCTGTGAGTAGGATGACAATATGGCACCCTTTTAACTTGTTTTTCTTGATCTTCAATATTGGCAACTTTTCTTCTGTTAATTTCGTTGATTTCTCAGTGAAAACAGTACCTCGTAAATGGTGAAAATTTGAGTTTTAACTTTAGTTGGTTCTAAGGAGTACTCCATAATAAATCTGATCCAAGTTTCAAGAGAATGAACTTGCTCTAGTAAAAACATTAAGGTATTCAGAATGTCATAACTGAGAACTCTCATAGGTGTTTTTCTTGTTATTCAAGCCCTGCATCTCTGACACAAGCATGTTTTGGTAAAACAAATACGCAAAAACAAACTAGTCAAGACAACATCACTGTTCATCAAAAAGAATGATCGTATATTTCTTGTCCAGCAGATAAGAACAATCGATTTTTAAAAAGTAGGAAAAAGAGCAGAGATGAAGCATTGACAGTTTCAAACCTCATCAAAGATCCAATCAGCAATACCACTTGTACGTAAAATGTGAAGATACTGGAATGTAAATTCAATTATTTCTTCCATATGCTCTGCATTATAAACAAAGAGAAATTATGTGTGAAGTTTAACTAGGCATAAAATCAGATAGTTAAAAGCAACCAAAACATAGCCAGCAGAACAGGTCACTCCACAGCTGTAAAAAAGTTTGAAATATTGGAGTTTTGATCTGATCATAGAAATCAGAAACCAAAATTCTGCTTATGCACTGATCTGTGAAATATTATAATTACATCAATACTGAATAGAGGGGGAAGAAATTTCATACAGCATAAATAACAATAAAATTTTAAATCACTGGTGGTAATTATTTGAATGAAAAATGTTTCACCTTGCCCTGCATCAGTAAGTTCAATCCTTACTTCAAAGAATGCATATTCAAAGCTATTTTCTCTCTCCCCTGCACTCAAGCTGCCTGCCCAACCTGTATAAATTCAAACATTTAAACATTTCCAAAAAAATTATAAAAAGTACAGTAAAAATCTAATGGGTTGAAAAAAGGATTTTATGTGGAGAATATAATGATATAGCTGGGGGAATATCTGTTCATCCAGAGTATATATCACATTCATATCACTAAACAGATGGACATTAGACAGATTTTCTGCAATGCAACAAGTTCCCTGTACTTGAATGTTTTTTGCAGAACTTAGAGCAGGTATGGGAGGTTAAAGACTCCTAAAGGGTATGGTCAGATTTTCAAGATTTTAGTTTTCTTGATTTTCAAGATTCACTTTCTTCAAAAATTTTGGTTTCTTGAAAAAATAATCTTTCTTGATATTTCATCACATATTGAGAGAACCCTTTATGAAGAAGTGTTTATGGATAGAATTTCTTGCAAATCAGAGAAATCCAAAATTTTGTCAAAGTAGCTTGTGTTAAAATATAAGGCTACATTAATGTAATAACGTCACTTATGTGACTTTAGGTTAAAAATTAGGGTTTATCTATTAGGATTTTGGTCTCTCAAAACTCTTTATAAAAGCAACCCTCAATGTAATGTTGTACCATCTCATAGTAATATTGTTTCGTGTGTTATCGAGATCATGTGTTCGATAACGTAACCTGCTCTAGGGTTTCTTGTTTATTGGTTCCCAGAATATGGTATTAGAGCAAGAGTACACCTTGGACTAGTCCGTTGAGTATGCTCTTCGCTTCCACCGTAAGATGATCTGGAGAATCAGAAAAGCATGATTAGTGTGACGGCCTCATAAACAAGGCCACGTGGTGTAGAAGAGCGAAGCTGAACAAGAGGCTGAAAATGTCAAGAGTGCCTATATATGATAGCCATCGGCGAGAGGAGCGAGCGGGGCTCTAGCTCAAAATCGGAATCCTCTAGAACGCCCGAGGTGTCTAGTTGTACGATCCAGGGGGGGAACTACTCAACTCCTTCGGGCTTGCCTCAAATATATCGATCGAACTCTCTGAGAAGGAGGTTGTGGGGGGACCCGAGGCATCACTATTCTACTATATAGTTTTTTGTAATTTCGTTAGTCACTAGTTTTATCACTATAAAATGGGGAAAGTAGCAACTTTTTGTAGTTTACCGCAATGCTTTAAAACTTGAACTTAGACTCAAAATAGATCGAGGGACAACTCAGACTTGAAATAGTTTGAATTTTAGACTTGGTTTACTTGAAAACACATCAAATATTAAAGTTTTAATTAAAAAATATATTTTAAAGATCCAAACCATTAGAGACAAATCATGCAAAATCTACTCATGTATATACTATACCATTAAACCATGGAAGGTTGAATATATCAAAATTGTCCAACATGTTTAATGGGGATTTTGAAATTTGAGGTGGATGGGGGTATGAAGTAGCTCGAGCTTCCACTCCAATCCCACCCTGAACCTTCACAACCACCTATTGCTTGCAAATGAAGAATGGTGCACTTTACCCATGAAAGGGGTAGAGGGAATTGATGATTTAGATTCCTATCATCTATCATTTTCATTGTATTATGTACTATGTAGTATCTAAATGCCTCATGATGATTCATCTCATGAGATAGATTTTTTTTTAGCATTTTATGTGATTTTGTATCATCGTATCAAGAACATGTTTTAGAATTTTCAGTTTAGTAACGATATGTGACCACTTGACATCTTATGCATCTTATTTATTAGTTGTATCATCATATTTATGTAGCAATGTGTCTATTTGATGTTGTTGTTGCTTTAGATGTTTAAAAAATTGAAAAACAAAATGAATATTTTTGTATTTTCTTGAGGTCTTGCGACATTTTTCGAGATTCTCCCATATTTTCCATCGATACCATCAAGAAGTTATATTGTAGACCCTCTTCGATACTTTCCCCAAGACGATATATGCAACATTGCTTTACATAAAGTAATTACAAAAGTGCATTCATTTTAATAGTTCACATTACTAAAGTGAATCTCCTAAGTCTAAGTCTCATTAATGACAACTTCCACCTATTAGACACAGAACCTGTGGAAGTATTTTCCAATGATACAAAAGTCAACGGGAATGATCCCTCATTGGTTGAGACATGCATGTGGATTGCAGTTTAGTGAGGTTACGCGACATACATGTGGATTGTTGTCTACTAGTGAGGTTACACAGCATTCCACCTGCATGCTCCATTGTTCAATCACTCCAGCCCCAAGCTTCTTTCCTTCTCTTTATCTCTTTCATTTAAATCTCTTTGGTTACCTTGTTGTTAAATACATATTAGATCTATTCTTTTAAAAGGCATATTGATATCTATTTGTATTTGCATAAGTCTAGATCTCAAGTTGATAGCAAGAGTTCTTACTTCTTTTAAAATCTAGATCTAGCATAAAATTCTTTTATTTTTGTAAGTCATTTTATAAGAAGATCTAAAGGCTTCAAAGAAAAGTTTCTATTTGTTTTACAAGCATGTCTGGAAAGTTTAGTGTCGTCTATTCGCTACCTCAAAAGGGCAAGCAAAGATCCTATAAGAGAGCTAGCTTTCTAGCTTGAGCATGTTTTCCAATCTTTTGCTTGCTAGTTTCTCACTTTTGTTGAACTGGTAAGAGGAGGTGATGGCAAAATTTGGACAAATTGGACCATTTGGGACTCCAGGAACACCTTACTTTGATCCTATTTCAAATTCTGAAACGTGTAAGCCTGTTGGATCCTGCTTTATAAAGGACCAAAGGCATCCACTCAAAATTGTAAAAAATAACTCATAATAAATTTGATTTTTTCTAACCAATAGGTTAGTTTCAATTTATTACATTTTGCAAACGTAATTGAGGCTTTGCGTTTTGAGCCCAATTATGCTCTTATAGTCACTGCAGGCTTGCCTGAGTTGGTGACCAACAATCAGAAACGAGATACTCGGCAATAGTTTAATAGGAAAATCCATTCGAAGCTTACCTTGAAAAAATGAGAGGTTGCATTAGACTTACTACATAGTTAGAGGGGTTCCCAAAGCAGAGTATACGCCTCCCTCTATTGGACACCTGGTGTTGATGTTTGTAGCTACGTGAGACATCTTCACATGTAGTTATCCCAGTGAAGAGAAACAAGTCGACCCAATCAAAAGAGGTCTGCCCAGGCAGATAGACAAGTCGACCCTAGTGAAAACATCTTCCAGAAAACAAGTAGAAATAGAGGTGGCACCGTCCTCATTTGACACACTCAAGCAAGTTCGCTCAAGTTAGCTAAGAAGTGTGCAAGAGAGAGAAAAGACTAATTCTTGGGTTGTAGAAGACTATTTTTGGGTTTGTTATTGTTGGAGAGTTTCCTCTATTGGGAACACCAATTACACTGAGAGGGGAGGTGAATCAATGTGCACAGCTTCTATTACTTTTTCACTTTTATTAACAATCAACAACTTATTCAATATTATGCATTATCACATTATCATTATATCATCATCAGCATTATTATCATCATCATATCATCATCACATCAAAACCATAGCAAGAAACACAAAACACTAGATTTTACGTGGAAACCCAACTCTTGGGGGGAAAACCACAGAAGCCTTTATAATAGTTTTCTAGAAATAATCGGAAGGAGGCAACAACCCCCTTGTTACAATGACTGCAGTCCTCCAGCTACAACTGGAAGGAGGCTACAACCCACTGATTTACAGGCTACAACCTGAAGGAAGCTACAACTCCCTAGTTCTCCGGGTACAACTGGAAGGAGGCGACAACCTCCTTTCCTTGCCCCGTCCTGCCACCCTGATATGAAGATAGAAACTGTTGAACCACAACCGCACTGATCATGTGGACCTGCTAATCAACACATGTACTACACTGCCCAATCTGTACCACACTGCACAACCACTGCCACTACTAGCCACTGCTCATCATTTGATCACTATTCATCAACTGATCACTGTCCACCGTATCACACTGATCATCAACCAGTACAATCAACCTATCCAATCAAGTTGTACCAATCAATCTATTGCTCACATCATCCGACTCAATCAATCTGAGCCTGCACACTAAACTCAGTCCACCTGGGTCAAACCAACTGCTCATACAACTCAGCCAATCTGAGTCAAAGCAACTGCACATAAGGCAATTTATGCCAATCTTGCTCAACTAAACCAACATGTACCAAGATGCTTGTATACCTTTGCCAAATCAATCATATACTTGTGTTAATCTAATCAAGTGCTCTAATAGTCAACCAACCCTTCTTACTTGGCCTGGTTCATCAAGTAAGAGACACATATGAGCAACCAAGAGGCTTCTCATACGGTCAACCAAACTTTCTCCAAACACACTCAACTCAATGACACCACAACCAACCTCAATCACAGTCAAGGAATACTTGACAGTTAAACATGATAAACCTCAACCAACTAACCTCATGCAAGAAGATAAGAGACTTAACCAACTATGTCAAACTCATCCAGTCTCATAAACAAACTCTTAGACACAAAAGGAATTTCACTCCACTTAAATTAAGTCAACAAATTAAGCAAATATCAAGCAAATAACCAATTACAATACTGTCAGAGGTTGTCATTAACAATCAATAACAATCCAGCTCCACTTAGGTCAAAGACACAATGATCAACACTTGCCAAACTAGTTTTCAAAGAAAACACTTAGGGTGATCAAAGAAATCACTCACAAGATCTATTACTTACATGTCAACTTGTCCTTCAATACTACACTATACAACAATCAAGATAAACACCAAAATCTATGCCAACAATATCTAAGATAATCATCAAGATCTATATCAAGATCACATCAAGAAATATTCCAAGATAACCATCACCATAGCCTCCATAACATATTCAATGACTTCAAAGGTATATACCAATATATAGGCTCACATACTAAGATCAAAGATGAACTCTGTCCATGAGAGACATGTGCTATCAGAAGCATGAACCATACCTTTTTGAAGATCACAAGATGAAGAAAAATTAGAAAAACCAAAAGAAACTCTAGATCATGTCATCACATATCCCTCGTAACAAGCTTTCCAACAAGCCAAGAATTTTGTAATTCTGAATTTGTATGAGAAAGTTGTGCCAATTTTAGTGAAGATGCCCAAAAAATTCTCCTTCACAAAATTTCGCACTTTTCTTCAAGAGTTGAAAAATTCTTGAGAGAATTGATGATGAAAAAATGAAATGTTTGATATTCTATTTATATAGGTTGTGGAGGAAAGTTATTACCTTGGGCCGACATGCAGTTCAAAATTACAAATAATTAAATTCTCTTTTGTTTGGTTGGCTCACCCAAAAAGGTGGGGTACACCAACTTCAAAAAATCATATCTCTTCAATCGTAACGAGTTAGAAGATGCTCCACATATCAACAGAAATTTCTTGACAAGGACTATCTCCCTATGATGGGTTTATTTGCAAATTCTTGATCTAATACCCTTAAATTATTCAATATGTCCAGGATGTCAAAGACCCCAAACATGAGGGTGCCAAAGACCATACCACCAACTACAAAAGTTTCAAAGTCTTCTTCAACATATCAAGGCACATCCATGGGCTCTACCTCCATCTACATTCCAGTAGCCATATAACCACAAATAGGACCATACATCATCATGGTTCAAGACCCAAGGCACCACATGCAAGGGTTTCAAGGACTCTTTCAAAAATATCATATAATATTTAAACAAGATACTTTCCATAGACATCAAGCCCATCGCATAGGACTCCATCACCAAGTGATGAGGGCATCATGACAAAAGATTTCATCATATCAAAGGCTCCAACAATCATGGGATTACAAACCACCATATGTATAGATTCCAAGACCCAAATCATTTCCAAATGCACCATCAATGATCATATAGTGTCCAAGGGTCATCATGCCGCCATTTATGTGGGTGCCAGACCTTCTCATGCATAATGACCATCTCCAAGGGTTCCATGACCCCAACAAGGGATACATGGGCATCAAGATCTTCATCAAGGGTTCCAAGTCATTAATGACCACATAATCACCTTTAAGGGGACAAGGACCATTAAGCCATCAAATGTGGGTCCAAGGGCTTCTTCGAGGCTTCTTCATCAAGCAAGGGGCTTCATAGTCTTCTTCAACCACCTCAACCACACTAGGAGACCTCCAAGGTTCAAGATCAATCATGACATCACCTTTGGGGTTGCTAGACCTTCTCTTGGGGTACCATTGCCTCAATAAACAAATGACCACTAAAAGGGTCATTTAAACTCTTGCAATTGCTTCAACCCACCAAGGACACTTTTGTAGGGTACTGGGGCATAAGTTGTGGTACTAGGGAACCAAAGAAACAACTAGGGAACCGTAAAACATCTTTGGGGTACTTAAACACTCTACAGGGTGTTCAGGGCTTTTGCCATTGTCCCAAAGGCTCCAAGGGCTTCAAACTTGGGCTTGGACAAGATCAAAAGGTCTCCTTAGACACTGACACTTACTTAACCCTCAGGGGCTCTTCAAGGGGCACCAAGACATGTTGGCATCAATGACTATACACAGTTGGCATCAATGACAACTTAATCAACATCCTCCTTTGGCTCTAGGACTTATCTAGAGCTTGTCTATGTGATGATTCTTGTATCTGGATGTACTATTGTATCTTGAACCGATATCTCTAATAGTTTCTTCCTATTTCTTGAAGATTTCTCAAATCAAAGACAAGCTGGCATTTGTTTGTGAAAGTGTCCCTGACAAAGATCTTGTGTTGACATCTATGGGTGGACTTCCTCCAAAATGGAAGCCATTTGTGAAAGGGACATGTGCTCATGGTCAGTTACCTAATTTTAATCAGTTTTGTTCAAAATGTATCCAAGTGAACAAGGGAGCTTGCCTCTACCTCTAAGGAAAAGGAAGAAAAACTAGTTCTTGTAGCCAAAATTGGAAAGAGTAAAGGAAAGTGGAACAAGGGCAAGAAACGCATCAAATCAATTCAAAATCCAAAGATCAAGAAGGATAAATCCAAGCTCAAATGTTTCAATTGTGGCAAGCTAGGTCACTTTGCTACAGAATGCTGGAAGAAAGGAAAAGGCGAGCATGATCCCTCTATAGCTAAAGAGAAGCATGCACCAGAAAAGAAGAAACAAGAACAAGAAATCTAGAAAGATTACTTTCTTGTTACTGCTCTCTCAGATTCTATTTTGGAAAGTGATGTATAGTTGATAGATAGTGGTGCATCTGGGCACATGACAGGTTATCAAAAAACCTCGCTCAAGGTTGTTAAATAAGCATGCCTCGTTTCAGGTTGAATTTGGTGATAATACCAAGTATGAAGTAAAGGGAGTTGGTTCAACATCCTTCCAGCTAGACTCAAGTGATTCTTTCCATTTGGGAAAGGTGCTTCTTGTACTCGGTCTGAAGAAGAATCTTATCTCCATTTCAGCTTTGGAAGATCGAGGCATCACAGTTGCATTTATGGATGGGCAAGTCCTCATGTGGACTAAAGACTCAAGTATTGATTTAACCAAAATTATTGGTACCAGATTTGGGGGTCTTTACAGATTATCAGGGCAACCAACTCAAGCTCTTGTTCATGACTCTTGCGGTTTGACTGAGCTATGGCATCGTAGATTTGTTCACTTACATTATAGATCTCTTCCAGCATTGACACAAACTCTCAAGTATTCCAAATCTTCCAAATGGACATGAAGGTGTATGCAGGGGATGTGCAATTGGAAAGAATTACAAGCATTCTTTTCCATCCAATAATAGAAGATCCAAGGGAATCTTGGACCTAGTTCACTTAGATATTTGTGGACCTATGTGAGTACCATCCTTGGGAAGATACTTGTACTTTACTACTTTCATTGTTGACTTCTCCCAGAAGACATGGATCTATTTCTTGAAGAGCAAGGATGAAGTATTCTCCAAGTTCCAAGAATTCAAGGATCAAGTAGAAAACTTGACAGACAAGAAGATCAATGTCTTCAATTCAGATAATGGAGGAGAACACACTTCCAAGGATTTCAACAATTTCTGCGAGAGTGCAGGAATTAAGAGATAGTTCTCAGTACCTTATAATCCTCAACATAATGGGATTGTTGAAAGGAAGAATAGATCCATTATTGAATTTACTAAAGCATTGATCCATGATCAGGGGGTTCCTATGTTTCTATGAGCTCAAGCAACCAACACTACAGTGTATGTTTAGAACAGATGTCCTCGCCAAGCTTTAAAGGACAAAACTAGAAGTTAGACATTTGAGGATCTTTGGTTGTCCAACCTAAATTGATGTGCCTAAAGAAAAGAGGACAAAGTTGGAGCCTTCAAGATAAAAAGGCATCTTTGTTGGGTACAGTGAGAATTCAAAATTATATCGAGTATATATTATGGGGCATCATCATATTGATATCAGCAAAGATGTGACTTTTGATGAGGAGGTGGCCCTTCGAAGATATCGAGAACCTCACATGGATGATGATACTAAGGAGCAGGAGGATCTTACTCTTGAGTACCATGATTAAGATCATCAGTAGAACCTATCTCAGAGCCAGAACCTCATAGAGATATTGGATGAAAGAGGCCAATATGTTTTCTTGATACCTTACAGGATGCAAAAGGACATGCAGCTCCTCAAGGTATTTTCAAAGAAAGCAAAAAACTGCAGAGATACTCAAGATATTCATCCTTGATGAATCACATCAGTGATTCAGAGTCTTCCAATTTTGAGGAGGCAATTGAACATCAAGTCTGGAGAGATGCCATGATGGATGAGTATCAATCCATAATGAAGAATGATGTTTAGGATATTGTTTCAAAACATGAGGAGAAGTCAGTAGTGACTTCCAAATGGATCTTTAAGATCAAGCATGTTGTAGATGGCATCATTGAGAAGCACAAAGCCAAATTTGTAGCCTGAGGTTTCTCTCAAAAAGAGGGAATAGATTATGATGAGACATTTGCCCCAATTGACAGGTACTCTACTATCAGGTCCATTATTTCTCTTGATTTTGATATGGATTGGAAATTACATCAGATGGATGTAAAGATTGCCTTCCTCAATGGTATAACTGAGGAAGAGGTATATATGAAGTAGCCTGAGGGTTTTGTTATACATGAGAAGGAGTCTCATGTTTGCAAGTTAAAAAAGCTCTTTATGGGCTTAAGCAGGCATCCCAAGCTTGGTACTCCAGGATTGGCAGTTACTTGACAGAGTTGGGATCCACAAAAAGTGAATCAAATTAGAACCTTTATTACAAGGTTATTGAAAACCGTCCCTTGATTCTAGTACTTTATGTTGATCTCTTTCTCACAAGGGATGAGATTCTGATTGACAAGTGCAAGAGGGAGTTGACTCGTGAATTTGAGATGAAAGACCTAGGGTTGATGTATTAATTCTTGGGCTTAGAGGTGTGGGAGGGACCTGATGAGATCTTCCTTGGACAAGGGAAGTATACCATTGAGATCTTGCGCAAATATGGTATGATGGACTATAAGTCCATGGCTACACCCATGGAAGCAAATATGAAGAAGTTACATGATTCTTCCATATCTTCAGATTTAGTGGATTCCACCATGTACCACCAATTGATTGGTTCATTGTTGTACCTAGTTAATAACAGGCCAGATATCTATTATGTAGTGAACACATTGCGTCAAGTTGATGTAGGGTTTTTCCGAAAATTCCGCAGTAGTCATTTTTAAATCGACGTTTCGATTCCGAATCAGGAACCATCATCAGGACAAGTAGTCAGTTGAAATAGTTGCAGCTCCGGAGTAACAAAACCTTATTTATTACTCCGGAGCTATAGCTATTTCAACTGACTACTTGTCTTGATGATGGTTCCTGATTCGGAATCGAAACGTCGACTTAAAAATGACTACTACGGAATTTCCGGAAAAACCCTACATCAACCTAACTCACCGCAGAAACTTACAAACATTGAGTCAACTCATGGT
The DNA here is from genome assembly GCA_001517045.1 of Pseudotsuga menziesii. NCBI lineage: Eukaryota > Viridiplantae > Streptophyta > Pinopsida > Pinales > Pinaceae > Pseudotsuga > Pseudotsuga menziesii. The sequence continues at coordinate 122,115 of LPNX010624443.1, forward strand.
CAAGTCGAGACAAGCACATTGGGTAGCAGCTAAGCATGTGCTGAGATATCTTCAAGATACAATTGGGTATGGATTGAGATGTACCTTAGGCAATGGAGTGATGTTAGATTTTTATCATTTAATCAATATGATCAAGGATCTTATCTAAGAGAATAACATGCACACCAATAATCACAAGAGACAAGAGACAAAGAATTTTCTTCGGGGAAACCATAAAGGAAAAAACCCCACAACTTCCTCAAAGATAGAATGAGCACCAAGAGCAAAAGTAAAATCCAAAATACAAAGATGATCTCAAACAGTTGTTCTCTCTCTCACTTGTGCGAGCTACTTCTCTCTCACTCATGCGCTACTGTTGAGTGAGAGTGTTTTCCAAATAGAGAGTCTCACTCTCTATTTATACTTGTTTTCCACTTGGCATTTACTCTACAGGAATGACTTCTCTAGGAGATTCTAATAACCCTTATACAACTCAACAGTGGGGACTATTGACCCGACTTACAACAGAGGGTTAACCTCAATGACTGTACATGACTTTATTATATTAATGACTCTCCCGATCAGAGGAACAAACATCTCCGTCGAGGTACAATGAAATACAATAAGAAATATACAAGTGAAAACATTCTAAAGTTAAAAATACATCAAGAAGTGAAGTTGTTGGGCTTCACATATTCAGATTGGGTTGGGGGTGCAGTTGATATGAAGCTACTTTATAAAGTTCAGTTCCTTTCTTAATTTTAAAGTGACTTTATGAGAAATAAAGTGAGTTTTTATTTAAATGCCTAGTTACATATTTACTGGAGAGGGTACATTAATTATCCATTTAATGAGAAATAATGAGTATTTTATCTCAACCCTTGATCTTTATGGTTCAAGATTTAATCTTGACCATTAGAACTCAAAAGTGGTTATCATGAACAAAACGGGGCAAAGTTAGGGAAAGAGGCATCATTATCATTGTTCACAAAGAGATTTTGAGAGCAAGAAAGAGAACTCAACCTGAGAAGGAGAGGATTTGAGAGGAGAAAGACAAAGAGAAATTGAGAAACTCTTCTCTAGGGCACAATTTCCAAGATATTTCCAGGAAATTATTGTTGCATGCATCCCAAGACAATCTGGTCATAAATTTAATGCTGACCATACAGTCATAATTCTTGGCACGATTTTCATAACAGAGGGGCACAGAAATCGAGGCAGGTCATACTACTGTTAGGCACAAAAATCGAGACAAGTCTTCCTGCTATTAGGCACAGAAAACGAGGCAATATGGGCGCATTAATTGCTGACTGTTGGACACGATTTTCAAGAGAAACCCTGGCACATGTGAATAGGTCGTACTGCAGGCATTTAATGCAGGCACATGTGAGGTTGTACTACTATCAGGAGGGCACAGAAATCGATATTAAGGAACAACATTAATTGTTGATTATTACAGCAATGTTTTTTCATTAAGGGTGGCACAACTTGTGAGAAGAAAAGGAGATAACTACTACTGGTTTTAATTTGTAATTTCGTCCTTGAAATAAAATCTTGTATCTCATCAATTTTTCGCTATAGGGTTTTATCTTGGGCCTATTTGTTGAAGAATGTAACTTCAGAAGATACTCTTATTATACTTTTATTTTATTATTGGTGTACCTCCTTCGGGAGATGTTATTCTTGGTCAAGTAAAAGTCTTTGTAAGAATCAATGTAACCCTTTCGTTGTAAGTCGGGTCAATAGTACCCACAAGAAATATTATAGAAATGTTATTTTGAGTCTCCCTAGACAAGTCGGCCATGTAAGATTAACAAGTTGGCCCAGTTAGGAAAAAAGGTCACTCACTTGATAAGTATAAATAGAGAGTGCACACCTCTCATTTCGACACACTCAACTCAAGCAAGTGTGCAAGAGAGAGAGAGGAGGTTCGCTGGAGAGAAGAAGTAGCTTCTTTTCTCTTCGGGGTTTATCTTTTATTGGTTGGCATTGCGCTTAGTGACGGAATCTATACTAAAGAAGTTGATGGGTTTTCTCCCTTGTGGTTTCCCAGAGGAAAATCTTTGTGTTATTTTGTCTTGTTGTGCTTGTCTTTCTTGTGGTGATCCTAATGCTATGGTTATGATGAAATAATGCTAAATGGTTAAAGATCTTGTATAACCATTAGGGCATAGAAATCGATATTAAGGAACAGCATTAATTGTTGATTATTACAGCAATGTATTTTCAGTGAGAGACTGGCACAATTTTCAAGAAGAAAGAAGATAAGTACTGTTGGTTTTAATTTGTAATTTTGTCCTTGAAATAAAATCTTCTCTCTCATCAGGATTTCCCTTCGAGGTTTTATCCTAAGCCTATTGGCTAAAATTCACAGCTTAAAAATTTCATGGTGTGGCTGATATTTTACTTCTGCTCATTAAAAGTTAGTAAAAATTTCCATGTGTTTCAAGTACAATATCATTTATGTATGAAAAATCTCACTTGCAACAGTGAAACATAAACGAGGTTTGAGAAGTAAATTTTTATGCACTGGAAAAGTTGAAACCTGGTTGGGAATGAAAAAAATTTACATAGAAAAGTATGTCCATATAGTCTGTACAACAGTACATATGTACAGTCCATACAACAGTACAGAATACAATCCATACAACATTGCAGTCCGCACAGCCTACACAACCGTGCATTCCGTACAATTTGTACATATGTGCAATCCGTACAGTGGCGTATAGTCTATACTGTTAAAGAAAATGCAGCTGCAAGATGCATCCTTTGGGAATGGCACCCTAGTCAGTTAACTAGGGTTTCTAGTCAATTAACCAGGCAGTTTAAGTCCCTAGCAGGTATCTAGGGCCCCTAGCAGTTATCCAGGGATCTTTGTCTAGGACCAAGCAGTACAAAGCCATGGCAAAAGCCCCTAGCTGATCACTAGGGCCTCTTGGGCAGTTACACTAGAGAGATTCTTGGTCTGGGACCAAGCAATGCATAACCCTTGCAGTTATCTAGGGAACTTGGTATAGGACCAAGTCAGATAAGCCCCTAGCAGTTATCGAGGGCCCCTAGCTGATCCCTATGGTACCTCCTCAGTTAACCAGGTGGATATTAGTCAGTTAAACAAGATGATGATGTGTGATGTCCTCCTCTCCTAGGTCTTCGAGAAGGTTGAGCTAGGTTGTTTCCTTAAAGCACTGACTGGCCACCCCTTAAAGGAGTCACTAGCATTTGACCTTGGGAGCAGTCAAGAGGATCAGACGATCAGATTATCTAGTTTGAACCTTCCTTATATGGTGATGATAAACTTCCAGTTTGCATGGGACATGTGGGCCACATACATTAAGAGAGTTAGAAGGAGTGTTTTCCCCTCCTTGTAGTTAGCCCTATTGTTGATATGTGGTTAGTCTTGTGTTGGCCTACCCTTGTGTTAACCCCTCTTTTGTTAGCCTTATGTGAAAGCACCCCCCCTTGAGTGTGGTAACTTACCCATCACTATGTCTTATATGAAACCCTCTACTAAAGACGTCCTAATATTAAATTATAATTTATGTGGAAGCTTTCCTAAAAGTATCATGTCTAGTCTAACCCGAAGGGTCAATGACCAAATAGAAGGTGGAACCTCCTAGGGGTCATTGAAAGGCTATAAATATAAGCCTAGCCTTCATTGTAAAGACATCTTGAAAAGGAAATCAGAGCTCTGATTTCTTATGATTGCTCTAGGGCTTTTGGTACACTTGTTTGGGTGACGTCAAGGGTTTCAAGGCTCTATTTGCATGGGCGTTCACTTGTCTTAGGCTCTCCTTCTCAGCGTTGTCCTTTCTGAGGGTTCGAACAGTTGATCTCTCCTCCATCCTTCCACGCATGTGAACCAATGATCTATTTTGTGGCTATCCTTTATTGTTGGAGTGTTCTGTGGTTGTCGTCTATTGTTTTGAGGTCTATTTTGAGGTTGCCCTTACTCAACGTTGCCCTTTTCGAGGGTTCTTACAACAGATCACTCTTCTTTCCATCCACATGTGTGAACCCGTGATCTTTGCTATGGTTGTCGCCTGGTTTTTAAGTTCTGTTTTTGCGTTGTGTTATGTCTCCTTGCCTAGCGTTGAATGGAAAAGAGGTCTCATGGACTTGTAGCATTTCTTGGTTGGCCTCGTTGATGTTTCGAGCCTATTCTTGGATGTGTCATACCCTCATTATAGTTGTCGTACCTTTTGTTGTAACTATCTAACCCTATCCTTCAACACCTTGTCTCTCTCTCTCTCTCAAGTTTGTTCATGCCCTCAAGTAAGGGCCACTTTTTGTTCCATTTATTGACTTGTCTCTAAGAGGCAAGATCTTATCTGAAAGTTAACTTTGAGTATAAGGAAGGCTCTCCCCATCAAGTAAGTTATTAGATATGAGTTTTTGTTTCTAGATTTTATTATTGTTGTTGTCTAATAGTTTATGAATCTATTTCGGTAATATTTTGTAATTTAAATTTGCATTAAATTACAAATTTTTATTTTTTATTTAAAAGCCCTAATTTTAACATGGTATCAAAGCTTAGGGTTTGTAGTGAGCTCTGTTTTGCAGCCTAACCGAGCCTACATAGATCCTAGGGTAAGGGTTTGAGCATTAACCAACCTAGCTATAAGGGTTTCTTGGCAAATTTCAGCAGATTGGTCGTGAAGGTCTGAAGATGGCTTCTTTTTCAGTAAAGATAGAAGATAGGCTTGAACAGGCCTTGTTACCAGCTAAGTTGTACTTAGTTGGAATTCAAGTGAGCCAGCAATTTGAACAAGGATACTTGTTCATGATCAGAGTTCAAAAGTCTACCAGGCCTTCTTGGCCCTTTTACTTTTTGTATCACATGTTCATATCCCTTAGGAGGAATTGTAATAAATGTACTAGCATGGCAAACTTTTTGTAAAGAACTTAGCTTCCTAAGACTTAGACGTCAATCCGATCATTCCAAGGTGTTTTTTCCCTTGTCAATTATGCAATGTTGAATAAGCTGTTAGATTTTTATCATTCAAGCTAGCATTATGATCTTAGGATCTTTAACTGAGAGAATAACATGCACAGCAATTAGGCTTGAACGGGCCTTGTTACCAGCTAAGTTGTACTTAGTTGGATTTCAAGTGAGCCGACAATTTGAACAAAGATACTTGTTCATGATAAGAGTTCAAAAGTCTACCAGGCTTTCTTGGCCCTTTTACTTTTTGTACCACATGTTCATATCCCTTAGAGGGAATTGTAATAAATGTACTAGCATGGCAAACTTTTTGTAAAGGACTTGGCTTCCTAAGACTTCGACGTCAATCCGATCATTCCAAGGTGTTTTTTCCCTTGTCAATTATGCAATGTTGAATAAGCCGTTAGATTTGTATCATTCAAGCTAGCATTATGATCTTAGGATCTTTAACTGGGAGAATAACATGCACGGCAATAAAACACAAGAGACAATGAGAACAAAGATTTTCCTCAAGGAAACCATAAAGGAGAAAACCCCGCAACTTCTTCAGAGATAGAATCAGCAGCAAAAGTAAACCCTGAAAGCATAAAGATGATCTCTCGACAACAGTAGTCTCTCTCTTGTCCCAGCAACTTCTCTCTCACTCATGTGCCCCAATGAGTGAATGTGTGTGTGATAAATAGAGAGGCTCACTCTCTATTTATATTCTTTCGTTGACTTAATGTCCACTCCAACATGTTGGCCTCACTTAACAATTATTTACTAGAGCCGACATCTCTAGGAGAGTCTAATAACCCTAGAGTCTAATAACCCTAGTGCCCCACAACTTGTGGGGACTTTGCCCTCTGATCAACAAGGAAGGTTAACCTTGACTTAGATGGTGGGGACTATTGCCTCGACTTACAATAACTCACCTACGGTAAACTTCCCTAGGATAGTCTAACAACCCTAGGGCCCCACAGCTGTGGGGACTTTAACCCTTGAACAATAGGAGGGTTACCCACAATGACTTGACATGACTTGTTTACATTATAGAAACTCCCGATCGAAACATCAGGGCATGACATGACTCAAATACATTACAAACACTTCCCGGAATAAACATCAAGGTACAATACATAAGATATACAAGTGAATACATTCCGAAGTTACAATTACATCAACACTCACTCTTAACTAGTAAGGTATTCTCTCGACACAATTTATCAACACAAGTCTTCTTCTCTGTATCATCTGGATCATCATTGAGTTCTCGTCATCTTCATCTTCAAGTCATCTTCATTTGGATCTGGATCATCACTCGATCTGGATCATCATCACTAGATCTAGATCATCACTCGATCTGGATCATCATCACTGGATTTGGATCATCATTGGATCTAGATCATCATTAATGGATCTGGATCATCACTTGATCTGGATCATCACTTCTAGATCATCATCACGGGTGCTATCTCATGATTCTTCTCGTCACAGGAAGTTCTACAAAGCCAGCCCTTTCTCATGCTGGTTGTAGGCTTAGCCTCCATGTAGGTCTTTTTACAGCACTTATATCTGACCCTAAGTCAGAATGGCCAGCCCAGCACTTACATCTAATCATGTAGGAACCAATCCTATAATCACATCAGAAAGGCACTCCCAGCACTCACATCTAACCATGTGGGAACACATCCCACAACCCTGTCAGAAAGGCCCAGCAGTCACATCTGACAACCAATGTCAGAAAGGACCAGCACTTACCTTCGACCATGCGAGGAACCAATCCTCCATGTCGAAAGGGCTCTGCACTTACATCTGATCATTGTAGGAACCAATCCTACAATCACCTCAAAATGGCTCTGCACTTACATCTGATCATTGTAGGAACCAATCCTACAATCGCCTCAAAATGGCTCTGCACTCACATCTGATCATGTAGGAATCCATCCTACAGTCACATCAGAATGGCCCTCAGTCCCAGACTGAGCTTTTCTGGTAACTGATCAGGTGCCTCCATTCCAAGAATGGCATTCAGCGCTTATATCTGATCATGTAGGAACCAATCCTACAGTCACATCAGAATGGCTCAGCACTCATATCTGACATGCGAGGAACCAATCCTCTAATCATGACAGAATGGCTCAGCCCTTACATCTGACCATGGAAGGAATCAATCCTCTCACCATGTCAGAATGGCTCTCGGACTCATCACTTCCCTTTGGAGGGAACCTCGATCTGGAGAACACCAAGCTTCTCCCTGAAGTACTCAAACTTCACTCTAGCTAATGGCTTCATCAACACATCAGCTATCTGTTTGTCCGTCGCAACATACTGGAGCTTCATTGCTCCTCTCTGCACCATATCCCTAATATAGTGATACTTGATCTCGATATGCTTCGACATGTCATGGAACACCGGGTTCTTCGACAACTTCACACAACTCTGGTTGTCGCAATGTATACAAGTAGCGTCCAACTGCAGATTAAATAAATTAGACAGTAGCTTCCTCCGCCATTCTGCCTCACAACTAATTGAACAAGCTGCGACATACTCTGCTTCAGCTATACTCAGTGCCACATAGGATTGCTTCTTGCTAAACCAAGAGATCACACCTGATCCCATACTGAAACAACACCCTGAAGTGTATGTGGAGCAACCACTCGGTTTTGAGACACATGACAAGGAATCTCATGTGTGTAGATTGAAGAAAGCCCTGTACGGCTTGAAACAGGCACCCAGGACAAGGTACGGCAGAATTGACGGCTTTCTATCTAGTTTGGGCTTTACCAAGAGTAAAGTAAATTCCAACCTTAACTACAAGGTTGAAGATGGCAACCCAGTGATGCTCCTACTATATGTAGATGATCTGTTTGTGACAGGTATGGATGGGTTGATTGCTGATATGAAGAGAAAGCTTGCTACCGAGTTCGAAATGAAGGACTTGGGTATGATGCATTATATTCTAGGTATGGAGGTGTGGCAGAATACAGATGGAATCTTCCTTGGACAAGGGAAGTATGCAGTAGAGATCCTGAAGAGATTTGGGATGATGGACTGCAAGGCATTAACCACACCTATGGCATCGAATCTGAAGCTACTGAGTGATGCCTCATTAGAGTCGATTGATGCCACGATGTATCGTCAGATGATTGGGTCCTTGATGTACCTTACGAACACGAGACCAGATATTTGCTTTGCTGTGAACACCTTGAGCCAATACTTGACAGATCTGAGACATGTTCACTTGACTGCTACAAAGCACATTCTAAGGTACCTAAAGGGTACGGTTGATTATGGGCTCAAGTATAAGACTGATCAAAGGATTAACCAGGATCAGATTCAGATTAGGCAAGCAGTGCCATCGATAGGAAGAGTACTTTAGGGTGTTGCTTCAATATGGGATCAGGTGTGATCTCTTGGTTTAGCAGGAAGCAATCCTATGTGGCACTGAGTACAGCGAAAGCAGAATATGTCGCAGCCTGTTCAGCTAGTTGTGAGGCAGTATGGCTGAGGAAGCTACTGTCTGATTTATTTGATCTCCAGTTAAATGCTACTTATATATACTGTGACAACTAGAGTTGTGTAAAGTTGTCAGAGAATCCAGTATTCCATGACAAGTCGAAGCATATCGAGATCAAGTATCACTATATCAGGGATATGGTGCAGAGAGGAGCAGTGAAGCTCCAGTATGTTGCGATGGACGAACAGATAGCTGATGTGTTGACTAAGCCATTGGCTAGGGTGAAGTTTGAGTATTTCAGGGAGAAGCTTGGTGTTCTCCAGATCAAGATTCCTCCCGAGAGGAAGTGATGTGGTGTCCGTGTTGTGCCCTTCTGACATGGTGAGAGAATTGGTTCCTTCCATGGTCAAATGCAAGTGTTGTGCCCTTCTGACATGGTGAGAGGATTGGTTCCTTCCATGGTCAGATGTAAGTGCTGTGCCCTTTCGACATGGTGAGAGGATTGGTTCCTTCCATGGTCGGATGTAAGAGCTGTGACATGGTGAGAAGATTGGTTCCTTCCATTGTCAGATGTATCTGATGATCCCACATCCAGCATGAAAAAGGGTTGGCTCTGTGAAGACACATCTAGTATGAAAAAGGACTAGCTCTGTGTAGATGCCACATCTAGTATGAAAAAGGACTAGCTCTGTGAAGACACATCTAGTATGAAAAAGGACTAGCTCTGTGTAGGTCCCACATCCAGCATGAAAAAGGGCTGGCTCTGTGAAGACACATCTAGTATGAAAAAGGACTAGCTCTGTGAAGACTCATCTAGTATGAAAAAGGACTAGCTCTGTGTAGATGCCACATCTAGTATGAAAAAGGACTAGCTCTGTGATGATACATCCAGTATGAAAAAGGACTGGCTCTGTAGATGTACATCCAGCATGAAAAGAGGCCGGCTCTATAGAAATTCCTATGACGAGAAGAATCAAGAGATAGCACCCGTGATGATGACCCAGTGATGATCCAGATCGAGTGATGATGATCTAGATCCAGTGATGATGATCCAACAGTGATGATCCAGATCAGGTGATGATCCAGATCAGGTGATGATCCAGATCCAGTGATGATCCAGATTCGATGATGAAGATGATGAAGATGATGAAGATGACTTGAAGATGACGAGGACTCGATGATGATCCAGAAGATACACAGAAGAAGACTTGTACTGAAAATTGTGTCGAAAGAATACCTTCCTAGTTAAGAGGGAGTGTTGATGTATATGTAACTTCGGAATGTATTTCACTTGTATTTCTTATATATTGTAACCCAATGTTTATTCCGGGATGTACTTGAGTCATGCCATGCCCCGATGTTCCTATCGGGAAGTTCTATAATGTAAACAAGTCATATCAAGTCATTATGGATAACCCTCCTATTGGTTAAGGGTTAAAGTCCCTGCAGTTCCGAGGCAGTAGGGTTATTAGACTCTCCTAGTGAAGTCGGCCTTAGTAGGGTTTAGTCAAGTCAGGAATTAGTATAAATAGAGAGCTGGCGTCTCTATTTATCATACATCTCATACACACTCAAGTATAGTGCATAGTTGAGGAAGAAGAAGTCACTGGGGCTAGATAGAAAGAAGGTTACTGCTATCGGGAGATCACCTTACTGTTTTGAGTTCTACTTTTGGTGTTGATCTATCTCTGAGGAAGTTGCAGGGTTTTCACCATTTATGGTTTCCGGGAGGATAAACCCTGTGTTCATTGTCTCTTGTGTTTGATTGTTGTGCTTGTTATTCTCTCAGTTAAAGATCCTAATGTATTGCTAGCTTAAAGATAAAAATCTAACATGGTATTAGAGCTAAACTGAGAAGAAGAAACTGTGCAGCTGTGAAAACTAGGGCTTCCTACTTAATGGATCTTCCTCCACAGATTTTCAGGAAAAGAAGGTTGGATTAACTCTCCTCCTTAGGGCGCATCTTTCTGTCGAAGCAGAATCCAATTCTAAGGTTTTTCAGTTTTGGACCCAACACTACTGCCGGAAATTAGAGCTTTTCACAGAAGAGGAATTTTTCAGTGAGCCCAGGCCTGGATTGATCTCCTCCCCAAAATCGAAGTTAGGGATCAAATTCAAAGCATTTGGTTGGACAGAAATCCGGAAAAGCAAAACCCTAATTTGCTACTAAACCAGCACTACAGGATTTCAGCTCCAAATCCAAATCCGACATCTTAACCTGGTAAGATCTAAATCTTTTGTATTTCCATTTGAGGTTCTCAGTTAAAATGTCTCATCATACCAAGCTTGATGAAAAGCTTGAGGGCGCTAATAACTTCCGACCCTGGAAGTATAGGATCTCCCTAGTCCTGGAAGAAAATGAGTTGGACTCCTATATCAATGAGGAGGTTCCAGTTCCAGAGGGAGATGAGGCTAAGGCCTTACATAAGAAGAATTTGGTTATGGCAAAGAGGATTATTGTTGATTCAATCAAGGATCACCTCATACCACAGGTGTCCTCCCTCAAGACACCTAAAGCTATGTTTGATGCCCTAACCAAACTGTTTGAAGGGAAGAACATAAACAGGAAGATGACTCTGAGAAACCAATTGAAGAATGTTAAGATCCAGATTGTTGAGACTATCCAGTCTTACATTACAAGGGTATCTCAGATCAAGGAACAGCTGGAAGCAGTAGATGAAGAAGTGGAAAATGCAGAGATTGTGATGACCACCTTGAATGGTCTCCCTAGATCATGGGACACTTTCATTCAAGGGATCTGTGCCAGAAAGAAGTTAGTCAAGTTCAGCAGACTATGGGAAGAATGCTCTCAAGAAGAAGCTCGGATAGCAGCTCGAGAAGCGAAGATGGGAAATGAAGATCAAGCTCTCACAGTTCATTCCAAGAAAACCAGAAGGAACCATCATCACTCCAAAGGTAAGATCTCACACCCTAAAAGAGATTTGTCTACCATTAGATGTTACACATGTGATGAGAAAGGTCACATATCCAGATTCTGCCCTAATAAAGGGAACTTAAAGAAGAAGAAGGAAAACAAGAGAAGACATCATGCTCATGCTGCAGAGGATGATGAACCTTCCACAAAGAAAGTCAGACAAGAAAGTGATTCTTCAAGTGATGAAGAATATATGCTGATCTCCGCTCTTACGGAAACTGTTTCACATGCAAGCAACGATTGGCTCATAGACAGTGGTGCTTCCAAGCACATGACAGGATTCAAAGAATCATTCGTGAAGCTATCTAAACATGAGTCACCTCACAAGGTGAATCTTGGGGATGACTACCAGTATCCAATAAAAGGTAGTGGTGAATCCTCCTATATACTAGACTCTGGAAAGACTATGAAGATGAAGAATGTATTATTTGTTCCAGGACTAAAGAAGAACCTCCTCTCCATATCTCCATTGGATGCAAAAGGAATGAGGGTTGCTTTTGTAGATGGCCAAGTTCTTATGTGGCCAAAGTGAAAGACTTTTGACAATGCAATAGTGATTAGGGAACAAGAAGGAGGTCTCTACAAGTTGAAGGGTCAACCAGAACAAGCTTTGGTTCATGACTCAGTAGAACCAAATGAACTTTGGCATAGAAGGCTTGCACATGTGCATTATAGAGCACTACCACTTGCAAGCAAAGCTGTTGAAGGTCTTCCAGAAATTTAAGCAAAACATGATGGAGTCTGCAAAGGATGTGCGAAAGGAAAGAATACAAAGAAGACATTTCCAAGTAGCGAGAGCAAGGCAAAAGGAATCTTGGAAATCATCCACTCCGATGTATGCGGACCAATGTCATCAAGTTCTCTAAGCGGGTATGCATACTATGTTTCTTTTATTGATGACTTTTCTAAGGAGACATGGATTTACTTCATGAAGAACAAAGACGAAGTATTCAGCAAGTTCAAGGAATTCAAAGCCTTGATCGAGAACCACACTGAAAAAAAGATCAAGACTTTTCAATCAGATAATGGCGGAGAATTCACTTCGAATGAGTTCAAAGAACTATGTAAAGACTCAAGGATTAAGAGATAGTTGTCCACTCTTTATAATGCACAACAGAATGGCATTGTAGAAAGGAAGAATAGAACTATCATGGAAGCTGCAACAGCTATGCTTCATGATCAAGATCTTCCTATGCATCTTTGGGCAGAAGCAGCCAGAACAGCAGTGCATGTACAGAACCGTACTCCACACAGGGTACTCGAGAACAAGACTCCTGACGAAGTCTTCTTCGGCAAGAAACCAGAAGTCAGCCATCTCAGAATATTCGGCTATCCAGTGTACATACACATTCCAAAAGAAAAGAGGACAAAATTAGATCCTTCAGGAAAGAAGGGTATATTTGTGGGATACTCTGAAAGCTCGAAGGCTTACAAAATATACTTCCCAGGGTTCAAGAAGATTGACATCAACAGGGATGTAACATTTGACGAAGATTCAGCCTACATCAAATCCAGAAAGAAACCTGCTGAAGAACCTGAAGAAGCAGAAGCTCCCAGAATTCATGATATAATCATGAACGAAGAAACTAAAGAAGAAGATCGAGAATTTGAAGAACCACAAAGACCTGTAGATCCACCACAGGAGAAGAATCCTCACAAGAGGAAACCTGCTTGGGTACAAGAGATTATCCAAGGTGCGGAAAGATATGGGGTTCCAAAAGAGAATCACAGAGAAAGAAAGAGGACCAGATCCTGTTCCAGTTATGTAGCATTACTATGTGATTTCATTAATACAGAACCTTCCAATTATGAAGAAGCGGCAAGACGGAAAGAACGGAAGGATGCTATGATCGAAGAGTATCAATCGATCATGAAGAATGATGTTTGGGATGTTGTCCCAAGACCAGAAGGGAAGTCAGTTGTGACTTCCAAGTGGATCTACAAGATTAAGCATGTTGCAGACGGTAGCATAGAGAAATATAAAGCAAGATTCGTTGCTCATGGTTTCTCCCAGAAAGAAGGAATAGACTATGAAGAAACCTTTGCACCTGTAGCCAGATACACTTCCATCATATCGGTACCTGCTCTGGCTACAGTGATGAAATGGAAGATACACCAAATGGATGTCAAGACTGCTTTCCTGAATGGTGTAGTGGAAGAGGAAGTGTATGTGGAGCAACCACTCGATTTTGAGACTCATGACAGGGAGTCTCATGTGTGTAGATTGAAGAAAGCCCTATATGGCTTGAAACAGGCATCCAGGACATGGTACAGCAGAATTGACAGCTTTCTATCCAGTTTGGGCTTTACCAAGAGTAAAGCAAATTCCAACCTTTACTACAAGGTTGAAGATGGCAACCCAGTGATGCTCCTACTATATGTAGATGATCTGTTTGTGACAGGTATGGATGGGTTGATTGCTAATACGAAGAGAAAGCTTGCTACCGAGTTCGAAATGAAGGACTTGGGTATGATGCATTATTTTCTAGGTATGGAGGTGTGGCAGAATACAGATGGAATCTTCCTTGGACAAGGGAAGTATGCAGTAGAGATCCTGAAGAGATTTGGGATGATGGACTGCAAGGCATTAACCACACCTATGGCATCGAATCTGAAGCTACTGAGTGATGCTTCATCAAAGTCGATTGATGCCACAATGTATCGTCAAATGATTGGGTGCTTGATGTACCTGACGAACACGAGACCAGATATTTGCTTTGCTGTGAACACCTTGAGCCAATACTTGACAGATCTAAGACATGTTCACTTGACTGCTGCAAAGCACATTCTGAGGTACCTAAAGGGTACGGTTGATTATGGGCTCAAGTATAAGACTGATCAAAGGATTAACCTGAAGGGTTATGTTGATTCAGATTGGGCAAGCAGTGCCATCGATAGTAAGAGTACTTCAAGGTGTTGCTTCAGTATGGGATCAAGTGTGATCTCTTGGTTTAGCAAAAAGCAATCCTGTGTGGCACTGACTACAGCTGAAGCAGAATATGTCGCAGCCTGTTCAGCTAGTTGTGAGGCAGTATGGTTGGGGAAGCTACTGTCTGATTTATTTGATCTCCAGTTAGATGCTACTTGTATATAGTGTGACAACCAGAGTTGTGTAAAGTTATCAAAGAATCCAGTATTCCATGACAAGTCGAAGCATATCGAGATCAAGTATCACTATATCAGGGATATGGTGCAGAGAGGAGCAGTGAAGCTCCAGTATGTTGCGACAGACAAACAAATAGCTGATGTGTTGACTAAGCCATTGGCTAGGGTGAAGTTTGAGTACTTCGGGGAGAAGCTTGGTGTTCTCCAGATCGAGATTCCTCCCAGGAGGAAGTGATGTGTCCGTGCTGTGCCCTTCTGACATGGTGAGAGGATTGGTTCCTTCCATGGTCAGATGTAAGTGTTGTGTCCTTCTGACATGGTGAGAGGATTGGTTCCTTCCATGGTCAGATGTAAGTGATGTGCCCTTCCGACATGGTGAGAGGATTGGTTCCTTCCATGGTCGGATGTAAGAGTTGTGACACGGTGAGAGAATTGGTGATCCCCATCCAGCATGAAAAAGGGCTGGCTCTGTGAAGACACATCTAGTATGAAAAAGGACTAGCTCTATGTAGATGCCACATCTAGTATGAAAAGGGACTAGCTCTGTGAAGACACATCTAGTATGAAAAAGGACTAGCTCTATGTAGGTCCCACATCCAGCATGAAAAAGGGCTGGCTCTGTGAAGACACATCTAGTATGAAAAAGGACTAGCTCTGTGTAGATACCACATCTAGTATGAAAAAGGACTAGCTCTGTGAAAACGCATCTAGTATGAAAAAGGACTAGCTCTATGTAGATGCCACATCTAGTATGAAAAAGGGCTAGCTTTGTGTAGGTCCCACATCCAGCATGAAAAAGGGCTGGCTCTGTGAAGACACATCTAGTATGAAAAAGGACTAGGTCTGTGAAGACTCATCTAGTATGAAAAAGGACTAGCTCTGTGTAGATGCCACATCTAGTATGAAAAAGGACTAGCTCTGTGATGATACATCCAGTATGAAAAAGGACTGGCTCTGTAAATGTACATCCAACATGAAAAAGGGCTGGCTCTGTAGAAATTCCTATGACGAGAAGAATCAAGAGATAGCACCCGTCATGATGACCCAGTGATGATCCAAATCGAGTGATGATGATCCAGATCCAATGATGATCATCCAGCAGTGATGATCCAGCAGTGATGATCCAGATCAAGTGATGATTCAGATCCAGTGATGATCCAGATCCGATGATGAAGATGATGAAGATGAAGATGACGAGGACTCGGTTATGATCCAGAAGATACACAGAAGAAGACTTGTACTGAAAATTGTGTCGAAAGAATACCTTCCTAGTTAAGAGGGAGTGTTGATGTATATGCAACTTCGGAATGTATTTCACTTGTATTTCTTATATATTGTAACCCGATGTTTATTCCGGGATGTACTTGAGTCATGTCATGCCTTGATGTTCCTATCGGGAAGTTCTATAATGTAAACAAGTCAGGTCAAGTCATTGTGGATAACCCTTCTATTGGTTAAGGGTTAAAGTCCCTGCAGTTCCGAGGCACTAGGGTTATTAGACGCTCCTAGTGAGGTCGTCCCTAGTAGGGTTTAGTCAAGTCGGGAATTAGTGTAAATAGAGAGTTGGCCTCTCTATTTATCATACATCTCATACACACTCAAGTGTAGCGCATAGTTGAGGAAGGAAAAGACACTGGGGCTAGATAGAAAGAAGGTTACTGTTGTCGGGAGATCACCTTACTGTTTTGGGTTCTACTTTTGGTGCTGATTCTATCTCTGAGGAAGTTGCGGGGTTTTCACCATTTATGGTTTCCCAGAGGATAAACACTGTGTTCATTGTCTCTTGTGTTTGATTGTTGTGATTGTTATTCTCTCAGTTAAAGATCCTAATGTATTGCTAGCTTAATGATAAAAATCTAACACTACGAACTTCCCTTCATGTATCGATATTGTATCCTAGACATCATTCTTCTTGAACTGGTCTTCCCTTTCTTCTTGGTTACTTCTTCATGGCTGGAAGGTTCTGCATCAATGATGTCGTTGCATTCGTCATATTATTTTTCATCTTGAACTATCGTTACTTGTTCTTCGGAACAAGTCTCATCCTTCTTTGCTTGTAGGCGATTTTACACGATCTTTCCTACAAGTCAAATGCATTTGTATAGTTACAAACATTTCATAAGGAATATTCATAATGGAAAATTCTTATGCATAAATATATGATCATTCAACTACTTTAGCCAATACAACATCCATCCATATCTCACGGAAACTTTCTAGATGCCTTCCATCTCTACCAGGACAACATTGAGATTGTGAACTAATCCAATATGTCAGCAAAGAGGTTTCATTCTAGATAATTTGCAATGGAGAGTTGTATAGCACCATGAGCTACTTACCCATCACATGCATATTAGTAGTATACTCTCATTAATGCAAACATTCTATCATGCATAATACATTAATTGAATATAAACAAATGCATAACAAAACAATATCATGAAATGACAATTGAATACTTATCTTTATCTGTTTCGTGGGTAGACTCCTCCTTGACCCTTCAGCTTCATCATCTTCTTCATTCATAATAGCATCGTTTCTTATCCAAATGCTAAGATGGATAAGAGGCTCTTCAAGAGTTGAGTCCTTTGTATTCCTCATCGCTTGAGGGATCTTCTTTGGATGGTCAGAGCTTGATCTTCAGTTGCTCCCATCTTCTCTTCTCTTATTATGAGTCAAGCTTCTTCTTCTTCCCAGAGTCTGCTGAAAGTAATCACTTCCTTCTGGCACACATTCCTCGCATGAATGAATCCCATGATCCTGGGAGGCCATTCAAGGTGATTATCACCACTTCTTCTTCTACCGCTTCAAGTTGTTCTTTGATTTGAGAGACCCTTGTAAGGTATGATTGCATGGTCTCTGCATTTTGGATCTTCACATTTTTCAACTGTTTTCTCAAAATCATATTCTAATTTATGATCTTCCCTTCAAATAGCTTGGTCAAGGAATCAAACATCTCTTTTGGTGTCTTTAGGGAAGACACTTGTGGTATAAGGTGATCCGTGATTGAATCAGCAATGATCTTCTTGACCTTGACCAAGTTCTTCTTGTGTAAGGCTTTTAGCCTCATCTCCCTCTAGAACCGAAACCTCTCTAGTCATGTAGGTGTCCAATTCATTTTCTTCAGAGAGATCATATACTTCCATGTTTGGAAGTTGTCAACTTCACCAAGCTTATCATCAAGCTGATGTGATAGATCACTTTGAAATGAAAACCTCAAATGAAAATAGCAATAGATTAGATCTTACCGATTTGAGGTGTTCGTCCTGGTTCTGGAGCTGGCTGATCTAGGGTTTGTCAGAGAAACCCTAATTTTTGAAACTTGGAATCTTTCAAATATTATTGGATAGAAAGATAGACCTCTTCAAGGTGAGTTATCCAATGTACTCCTTTTCTGAAAATAGTGGAGGGAAGCTCCGAAACAGGAAGCCCTAGTTTTCCAATTTCTTCTGCAGAAATGCCTGATATTGTTTCTGTGATATCTCCGAAATTACTGCTCCTCTGTGTCTGAAACTTCATACTAAGGTAGCCTTGCCTGTCCCTGTTCCAACACCACAAATTTTATCAAAAGTGGTTTCACCAATTGGGACTTATGATCGTTTTCCCAAGGTGACCTGTTTCAGGACTATTCAGCACAGCGAAGTTGTACGGACTGCCACGTGTCACTATTTCATCTTCAGGGTCTGAAACTTCTACCACAGAAAGTACAGTCCGTGCCCTTTCTAGAACATCTTCAGAAATTTCATTTGCACCTTTGTAGCCCGAGATATAGCAATTCTCCCCAGGTGTCCTGTTTAGGGATGAATCCTAGAAGAGACTAGAACCCTAACTTGGAGGGATAATATCTCCTAGAATATAATGAATCTGAGGCTGAATTTTGGACACAATGTAAATCAGGATTTTATCTTCGGCCTGTGAAAGTTTCAACTCCTGAGCCTTCTCCAATCCCGAGATATAGCGAATGTACCAAAACTTATCAGTTTTAGTATTTTAGGGTTTTTCCGGCTCAGGGTCAAACTAGGGTTTGACTTTCCCGGAGTTTCACCCAACCAAAAATCTCGACCCAGGTCTCTAAACTTCGATTTTGATGAGGAGAGAAATCCTATGCCGGGCTCACTCAAAAATTCCTCTTCTGTAAGAAGCCCTAATTTCCCGCACCAAAAACTGAAAAATGCTCGGAATCGAATTACGCTTCGACAGAAAGATGTGCCCTTCAATGGAGAGTCAGCCTAGCATACTTTTGCTAATGGATTGTGGAGAGAGACCCAAAAAGTAAGAAGCCCTAGCTTTTGTAGCTGCACAATGTCTTCTTCTCAGGTTAGCTCTGATACCATGTTAGATTTTTATCATTCAAGCTAGCATTATGATCTTAGGATCTTTAACTGAGAGAATAACATGTACAACAATAAAACACAAAAGACAATCAACACAATGATTTTCCTTGGGGAAACCATAAAGGAGAAAACCCCGCAACTTTCTCAGAGATAGAATCAGCAGCAAAAGTAAAACCCGAAAACATAAAGATGATCTCCCGACAGCAGTAGTCTCTCTCTTGTCCCAGCAACTTCTCTCTCACTCATGCACCCCAATGAGTGAATGTGTGTGTGATAAATAGAGAGGCTCACTCTCTATTTATATTCTTTCGTTCACTTAATGTCCACTCCAACATGTCGGCAGTGTCCACTCCAACATGTCGGCCTCACTTAACAATTACTTACTAGAGCCGACATCTCTAGAAGAGTCTAATAACCCTAGTGCCCCACAACTTGTGGAGACTTTGCCCTCTGATCAACAAGGAGGGTTAACCTTGACTTAGATGGTGGGGACTATTGCACCGACTTACAATAACTCACCTAGGGTCGACTTCTCTAGGATAGACTAATAAACCTAGGGCCCCACAACTGTGGGGACTTTAACCCTTGAACAATAGGAGGGTTACCCACAATGACTTGACATGACTTGTTTACATTATAGAAACTCCCGATCGGAACATCGAGGCATGACATGACTCAAATACATTACAGACACTTCCCGGAATAAACATCGGGGTACAATACATAAGATATACAAGTGAATACATTCCGAAGTTACAATTACATCAACATGAGCGATGTATAATTTTCAAGTTTTTCACTGCTCCTCCAAAGTTGGAATGGTTGTCTTAGTGGTTAAGCCTTAGGAGGTTATTAAGGTTCAAGTGGCAATGTATATAAGCATGCTAGGCATCAGTATTGAGTCATATGGACATGTGCTAGGTCCCCCTAAGTTTTTGTTCAATTCTGAGAAAATAATTTTTCCCGCAAAATCAAGCCATTTTTAATGGTTTAATTAAAAAATTTGTAGAAGGCATAAAAGCTTGATCCAGAGGCGGAATTTGGCATGTGGATGCTCATTTTCACACTAACAGCATCCTCTTTACTCCAGGACCTACTTTTCATATTCTTCGAGCGGCTAAATCATCTCCTAAAGCATTTTTGCTTAAAGAGGCAACAAAAGGGCCAAAAATGTGATAAAATGCGACAAAATGACTCAGTCAAAAATCATGTGGGGACATCTTTTGAAAGTCAAAAAATGTGGTTTTCTCTTTTATGATGAAGCAACTTAGGCTAAAATCAAAGGCGTCCTAAGTTGAAGTTCATAAAATAGGTTTTGTAAAGTTTCAAAGGGTGGCAATGACATCATATGAGGAGTGCGCCCACTTTCATCCCACCATCTCATGCGATTGCGTGATATGGCAAACCAAATAAAACGTGACATGTCTAGAGTTAAAGGTGAATGCATTTTAAGTGATGGTGATTCAAAGTGGGTCCCAATTTAAAACATTGGTGATGACATCACCCAAGATCAAATGCACTTTTCTCCTTGTGGGATGGCATGGGTCGTACGATATTGCTTGTTGTGTTGGCAATATATCATGTTGGAGGCGAATCATATCTTATTGGTGGCAATTAATGTGAGAACCGTTTGAGGAGTTGGCAAGCAATCATAAGTTAAGGAACGCATTATGGTATGTGGCGAACCACTCCACATTTAAAGGGATGTGTTCCTCCTTTTAAAACTCACGGCTTTGTTATGTGGCACGATCCATTGGGTGGATAATCAACATGGGGATGGTGCATATCTCATGTGAGAGGTGGTGCCTCTCCTCTGAAGATTAATTCATATTAAATCCCATTAATCTCCCTTGAAACTCAAGCTAAGTTGATTCTATCTCCAGGTGAAAGATACGCCCCCCTGGGCTCTCTTGTCTATTTAAGCGAGGCACTTCTCCTTCATTTGGATGAAGAGTGAAACCTCTACTGTGTATTTGCTTTGTAATATTTATTTTTATTAATGAAATAAGGCTTTGGAGGTCCATCTTGTGTCTTTGTTAGTTGGATGTCATGGTTTCATGTGCTTACTGAGGTAACCGTAGAGTATTATTTTGCATGTTGTCTTTCTTGTCAAGTTTAGCCTAATGAAGGATTAGGATTAATCATAGGATTGAATAGCGCTGTTTCATTATTCAATTGAAATATCTAGATTTGAGATATGCATACTCATTTGCCTATGAGTATGCTCTCTTTATTTTCGGTCTAGAATTTCACTAATATCTTGACAAGTTTGTGCAAGTGTTAAGGTTCCTACAGGGATCCCGGTAAATTCGTAAGGGATCTTGATTGCTTTCCTTACCCTCCATCTCTTTGAGACAAACTTAGTCCATTGCAAAGTTGCAAGCATCTTCAAACGCCCATTTCAAATAGGGGGCTTTCTTTCACCTTCTTCAACTTCGAATTTTAAAATCAATCTTTCAGTTGCTTGGTTACTCTTTTGTTGATTAGATCTACCATTTCAAAAAAAGCTAATGTATCGTTTAGATCTAGTTCATAAGAGTATTTTTGCTTAGATGTAAAAGTTTACAAAGTCTTATCACATTTCAAGAGTAGATCTAGGAATAGGAAGTCTCTTTGTTGAAAGTATTTAAAAGTAGATATAAAGCTTGCTCTCAAAAGTAGTTTCCTTTGAATATTAAAGTTTAAATCTAGCATTCAAGTGCATCATATTGGCTTCCCAAAAGCAAGCCAAGATTCCAAGGAAAGCTTGCTTTCCTTGGTTATTTTATGAATTTTTTTTATCATAGGATTAACTTAGAAATTATTTTTAGAGTTTTTTCGTGGATGTTCAAAGACACTCTTAAGACTTGAAGTGTTTTTGAGCATCTTTTACGACTAATAGCTCGCTGATTTTTGCAAGTATGACGAAAGAGAGAAGGAAGCTCTAGCCAATTTTCCAAAATTTGAACCATTCAACGCTTCCCGGAGCACCCCAACTTGTTTTTAGTCAAATTTTCACTCAACTACAAGCCTTTGGATCCCAGATAGCAAGGACCAAAGTGCATTTCTCATTTCTATCGTTGTAACCTCGTAATAAAAAGTATTGAGTAAGCTCCTAACATCCCACTCCCCATCCCCCTGGGGGATTTGTGTCAGTGTGTTTTTCATGCATCTTCCTCTTTATATTTGCTTTCGGTTAAATCTAACTTAAGTAGATTAGATTTTAACATTTTATTAATGTAGAACGTATACTTTTGAGCTTTACATTTCATTATTAATTTGCAAAAGTAATACGAATACTAACCTACTATGCTATACCAAATTACCAAAAGGGAAAAGATTTGCACAATATAGTAATTAGAAAACATTTCAATATTCTTTGCATTTTTATTTTTTCAGTAATAAACCCCCCTTGCTTTC
Organism: Pseudotsuga menziesii; assembly: GCA_001517045.1. Lineage (NCBI taxonomy): Eukaryota > Viridiplantae > Streptophyta > Pinopsida > Pinales > Pinaceae > Pseudotsuga > Pseudotsuga menziesii. Next base: position 144,248 of record LPNX010624443.1, read on the forward strand.
CCGAGCAGGGTTTATAACCTGAAAGAGACTCATGGGGATTTAATAAACAAGCAAACATTGTTCAAAAAATCTTTAAAATTAACAAGGCTAATCCCCGTTATGCTCTGGATCTCTGCGGCTTTAACCGACTAGTTGAACACATCCAGAAAAGGATTGAGTGACTAGTTTAATTAGCTTTCACATTTTCAATAAACCTCCCAACAACGAAAATACAACGTTGTGTTTTGCTTTGTATGGGAAAATTGTATAAAGGAAGCAGGAACAACTGAAAAGTGACCGCGGGGCCCCGTCAGGCTACATCCTTGTTGGTGTACTGTTGGACATCCCCCCCGTGACTCCATTCAACGCACATTTCCTCGTGTGCTACCACACTTGGTGAGTCTGGACACATTCCTAGTACCTTCGCGGTATATCGAGAATCCCCCTCCCTCTTTATCCACGCATCTCATCAATAAGCTAAAATTGACCACAAACAATTGCAACACATTTTCAGCGCTACAATTTTGTGACTCCATTTTTCAGCACTGGTCTCTTATTTTGTATCGTACAATCATTTTCTTTAAGTTCATTCATGTGTTGATTGATTATATTTTCATGCTGCGGAATTAGTTTGTTGTTGCATTATCTGGTTTCAGCATTTACCTTCTAAAAAACTCCTAAATCACTTATTCATCCATCACTAAACGCTTAATCAGCCTTAGCAACCAAATAGGGTCTAACCCCCTTGGCTTCCTTAGGAGTTTGCCTAAACAAAGGAGTCAAGATCAAGTGATAGTACTTGAATCAAGACTTGCCCCCAAGGACACACCCAGTGGCTTGAATATTTTTGCCACGTTAACCGCCGGAGGTGTGTGAAAGGCGGCAACATGCCTCAAACTTCAAAAGCTTAGAAAGGTAGGGTCATGAACATCCTTGAGGAAAGTGACCTAGAAGATCTGGTTAGTAAGGTTGTGGAAGAGCCCACAACAAATCAAGGAAGAGCAGCCTTTAAGAAGAAGCAAGCTAAGGCAAAGAGAGTCATTTTTTACTCAATTAAAGACAATATGATGCATGTAATAACTTCTCTAAGGACAGCTAAAGAATGTTTTGATGCCCTAGCAAATCTCTATGAGAAGAAGGCTCCTACTCAAAAGAGGGTTTTGTAAAAGCAGCTTCATTCAATGAAGATGGAGAAGGATGAGCCAGTTGCCTCTTTCTTCTCCAAGATCTCTCAAATAAGAGATCAGCCCATGGCCTTTGGAGTTGAAGAAGATGATGATGACCTTGTGCAGACCATAGTTTTAAAAATCGTTCAAACCGGAATCGGAACCGGCCGGCTCACCAGTTCGGAACCAAACCGGGTCAAACCGGTTGGTTAACCGAATCGAGGACCGGTTAGTTACCGAACCGGCCGGTTTGGTACCAAACCGGTCCGGTTCGGTAACTAACCGGTCCAACCGGCTGATTTCGAACCTGACCGGTCCGGTTTGGAAAAATGCCAATTTTTTTTTCATTTACCCTTTTGTTATTGGAATGATCATTCAACATTGTTGCAGCTCTGTAATACCGATGATATGCCTGTTAAGAGAATTGTACTATTCTGTTTGTTTTCTGACTTGTTATTCTATTTTCGATATTGCAAAATTTTTAAAACTTTTCATTATTCTGCAATTTTTTTATTTTTCAGCACCTCCAGACTACTATATTATACAGTGCAATAGATTAGGTGAGTGGGATCAAAAGTACAAGTAACCACGGCAAAATGGTAGTGTCTAGAGCATTTCTAGAGCATGTCTAGAAACAAGAAACTACGAAATACCCATGTCAACAACTAATATGGGGAAACCTAGAAGGATAAACTTAGAGTACGTCATTCATACAAATAACTACGAACAGCTATGCACAATCCAGGAAAATCTTTTGTAGAAGGAATTGTTTTATATTAATAGAAGCAGTGATTCTTCAACGTTATATAGCAAGAGTTACTTATATGTCATACAAAAATGTCATAAACAAATCACATCATTTACTATTATTCCTGCATATTTTTATGAATATAGTTAGACTAGGTAATTTTTATGTGAAATTTTGGCTAATGTTTGAGAGAAATTTGTCAATTGGCAAACTAATCTCTGAATAAATATGGATACAATATCCATTTGGTGAACATTAAACTATAGAGTTTTTACTGGTACAATTTTCTTCCTCTTGTGTACTAGTTGCTGATCTTTCGGACATGGGGGGCTTATTTACCCTTTTGTGTGACCAACTACTACATTTACTATTTACTACATTTACCCTTTTGTACCATTTTGATATATTGACTCTTATATGGTATATACATGAGTAGATTTTGGTTAATTTGTCTTCAATGCCTTGGAATCATGGATTATAATCTTGAAAATGTTGTTTTCCTTTAAAATTTAAGTATTTGATGTATTTAGCAAACCGATTCATTAAATTCAAATCGGCCGATTTATGACTGATTCATTACCGATTTCGATTCCGATTCCGAGTTGACCCTCGACCGATTCCGAGTCCGATTCCGATTTTTAAAACTATGGTGCAGATAGCAATAAATGGTCTTCCTGCATCTTGGGAGTCATTTCTGGCAATGGTGAATGGAAGAGAGGTTCAACCAAGTTTCAATAGTTTGTGGCATGATTTCCTAGAAGAAGAAGGATCCAAATCAGGATTGGGCCTCCCACTAGAAAGGATCATGCCCTTGCTGCCAAGACAAAGGAGGGAAGACGATTCCCTCAACGCAAGGACTAAGGCAAGAAACATCAAGGTAAGCATTTTGACATATCAAAGATAAGGTGCTGTAATTGCAACCGATTTGGTCATTTTGCAAAAGATTGTAAGAATTCTCATAACAAGAAGGAGCACAAAGGCAAGTACCATGGTTCAACTGCTACAAAAGAGGAAGAGCCACAACAAAAGAAAACAAGGGCTGCTACCAAAGATCAAGAACAAAGTAGAGAATGCTATACCTGGTACCAACACTCTCAGGTTCCTTCTCCAACTCAACAGATTCTTGGTGGATAGACAGTGGAGCCTCCAAGCATATGATTGGATTCAGGAAGGCTCTTGCAGATTATAAGGACAAGAAGTTCAATGTGAAAGTGGAACTAGGAGATGATAGTACCTATGCCATAAAAGGAGTTAGTTCAACCTCCCTTCAACTTGATTCAAGTACGATTATTCACATTGAAGAAATTTTATATGTTCCTAGGTTAAAGAAGAATCTTCTCTCAGTTGCAGTTTTAGAAAACAAAGGGTACATAGTAGCCTTCTCAGATGGAAAGGCTCTATTGTGGCCTAAGAATGGAAACATGAATTTAGCCATCGTGATTAGGGATTGTGAAGACAATCTTTACAAGGTTTCAAGGCATGTTATTCAAGCCCTTTCCGATCCGCAAAAGATTGTCACAAGAACCAGAGGGAGTTAACAGTGCCCTACTACCCCCAGCAGAATGGGGTGGCAGAAAGGAAAAACAGAACAATCTGTGAAGCATCTAGGACCATGATGCACGACCGAGATCTTCCTCTTTCTCTTTGGGCAGAGGATGCTAGTACTACAGTTTATACTCAGAACAGATGTCCTCTTAATCTCTTAAAAGAGAAGACTCCAAAAGAAGAATTTACAGGTCAGAGGTATATTGAGGTCAGTAGAGATGTGACCTTTCCTAAGGAGGTTGTTTTTCGTCGATCCAGAGAGATTCCCAGTAATACAGACATGGAAGTGCAATAAGCTCCAGCTTGAGAGAGTCCATTCCATGACTTATCTCATTCAGATGAGCAGAGTGAGGAGGCCAAGGAGCCTTCAATTGAGGAGCCTACTTAGAGGACTCTAGTAGCACTTCCTATCAAAAGGAGACCAGCTTGGTGTAGAGAGATCCTACAAAAAGAAAAAAGGCATGCAGCACCAAAGGGAACTTTTAGAGAAAGAAAAAGGTCTCAAAGTTAGTCAGGTTTGATTTTGGTTCTATATGTGGATGAATTATTCCTTATTGGAGAGGATTAGTTGATAGCTCAATGCAAGAGGGTGCTTGCATTAGAATTTGAGAAGAAAGATTTGGGCCTCATGCATTATTTCCTTGCGCCGGAGGTGTAACAGAAGCCAAGAGAAATCTTCCTTTCTGAAGGGAAGTATTCTCTTGATGTGCTCCACAAATTCAGAATGATGGACTGTGAGTCCATGGACACACCAATGGTGTCCAACCTAAAGAAGTTACATGACTCAGCTTCAGGTTCAGATCCAATAGATCCTACCTTATTCCAACTCATTAGGATCATTGATGTACTCGGTACATACCAGACCCAACATTTGTTATGCAGTTAACTCCCTGAGCCAGTGCATGTCTGATCCAAGGCATACATTTGGTGGCTGCCAAATATATACTCAGATATATCAGGGGTACGATAGCTTATGGGCTCAGATACACTTCGAGTAGGGGTGTAATGCTTCGTGACTATACAGATTCAGATTAGACAGGTAGTGCCTTGGACCGGAAGAGCAATTCTGGATATATTGTCTAGCAGTGTCTAGCAGGAAACAGGGCTCCATAGCTTAGAGCACCGCAGAAGCAGAATATATTGCTACTAGTGATGCTTGTCAAATAGCAGTGTGGATAAAGAAGCTACTTGTTGATTTATTCGATGCAAGGCTTGAGTTGATAGTCATACATTGTAACAACCTAAGTTCTATGAAGCTCTCAAAAATTCATCTATTGCACGACAGGTCGAGACTTGAAACACATCGAGATGAAGTATCACCATGTCAGGGACATGGTGCAAATAAATGACATCGAACTCCAGTATGTTTCATCAAACGAACATACTGTCGATGTGTTGACTAAGCCTCTCTCCACGATGAAGTTTGCGTACTTCTAAGACAAGATTGGTGTTGCTGAGAATGCCTCTCATGCTGAGAGGGAGTGTTAAAGATAATGCATCTACAAGAGCCATTCTCTGACAATGGCACCCTAGTCAGTTAGCTAGGGTTCTCAGTCAGTTGACTAGGCAGTTTAAGTCTCTAGCATGTATCTAGGGCCCCTAGCAGTTATCTAGCGGTCTTTGTCTAGGACCAAGCAGTACAAAGCCATGGCAAAATCCCCTAGCTGATCACTAGGGCCCCCCTGGGCAGTTACACCAGAGAGATTCTAGGTCTGGGACCAAGCAGTGCATAACCCTCGCAGTTATCTACGGAACTTGGTCTAGGACCAAATGAGATAAGCCCCTAGTAGTTATCTAGGGCCCCTAGTTGATCCCTAGGGTACCTAGTCAATTAACCAGGTGGATATTGATCGGTTAAACAAGATGATGATGTGTGATGTCCTCCTCTCCTAGGTCTTCGAGAAGGTTGAGCTAGGTTGTTTCCTTAAGCACTGACTGGCCACCCCTTAAAGGAGTCAATAGCATCTGACCTTGGGAGTAGTCAAGAGGATCAGAGGATCACATCATCCAATTTTAACCTTCCTTATATGGTGATGATAAACTTCCAGTTATTGCATGGGACACGTGGACCACATACATTAAGAGAGAGAGAGTTAGAAGGGTTGTGTTGCCGCCTTTCACACGCTTGGGGGGAACGTGGTAGAAATATTCAAGCCACTCGGTGTGTCCTTGGGGGCAAGTCTCGAGTCAAGGTTGTCACCTTGTTCTTGACTCCTCCGTTTAGGCAAACTCCTAACGAAGCCAAGGGGGGTAGACCCTACGAGTTACTAAGGTTGGTTACTTAGATGATGATGGTATTAAGTGAGTAAGTTTTTTAAGAGTTTTGACAAATGAATTCGACACAAGATATTTGCAATATCTATTATACCACAATAGCATAGAAATCAAAACTTGATAAGCAGTAATGCGAAAACATATGATAATATCAAATAGATCAGTGCCAATAATGGAGTCCACAAATGAGATTGGTGTTCAAATACAATGGGTGTTGCAAGTGCTCTTGGTCAAATTTTAATTTAATGTATGATGAGTTGATTAAATTAGGCGGAGGGACTCCAAATATACCCAGGGGGTACTGGGAGTATGTCCAAAAGTAACAACCGCTACGGCTACCCGCAAGGAATGTGTGGGTTGAATGGAGTCTCTAAGACTGTGTTCATAATACACCCGCTAGGATGTAACAGACATCAGTGCCTCGAGGTCACTGTCCAGTAGTTCCCACTTCCTTTGGGTATTTTGCCACCGTTTACGGTTCAATCGAGGTGTTGGATTTTCACTTGAGGTGGTTAATTGGGAAAGTTAATCCTAATTATTCTAGTATCTCGCGTTGTTTTCTATGCATCTTAACTGATCGGACGAACCGCAGCCAGTGCAGAGCATACACAACGGAGCCTTGATAAGTTTTTTAAGGATTTTAAGATGTGTTCTTTGTTAAAAAAAATTAAAACCTCCAGGAATCTCTTTCGGTCCAAGTGGACCTCAATCGAGAAAGCGAGGAGGGGTTAATTTTAGATAGCAGAAAAACACAAAACACAACTCACGGATTATCTAATTAGTCCTACCACGCATCTCTTTCCCCATTCGGGTCAATCGGGAAGTCGTGGGGTAAGTAGTATGATTACTTTAAATTTGTGAATATTGAAAGTATATAACGCGAATTCAAAGTATACAATGCTGCAATCCAAGACAAAACTAGAAAAAAGCGAAAAAGTGCAAAAAACAAAAAACACAAGACCCCCTCGGGGGATGGGGAGTGGGCTCAAAAGAGCCTACTCGAAATTTCTTTTTATTCTCAGTTACAATGGTTAATTGAAAAAATGTCGCTTGGTTCTTATACCGAACGAACCCAAGGGCTTACAAAGTACAACAATGACTATGGAAGATGGGGAGACCCCTGGGGGGTTTCGAATGGCCCAAAAATCGCTTTTCGGACAGCACCTCCTTCTCTTTTCAGACGGACCTGCTAAAAACCAGCAAGCTTTAATTAGTGTAAAGTGCCCAAACACACTTTAAAAGTGTCTTTGGACAACCCCCAAAAAACTACCAAAAAATACTAAGTTAAAGTACTTTTAAGAGAAGACAAAAATAACTCAAGAGGACAAGTCCTCCTGAGGAACTTGGCTAGCTTTGGGGCAGCCAATGCAATGTGCGCTTTAGATGCTAGATTTAACTTTTAATAAAGAAAGACTATTCAATTTAAACAAGCTTTTGATTTGGCTTAAAACTCCTTATAAAAAATGAAAGACTTTTACTGCTAGATCTAGTTTTTAAAGAGAAAGGACTTGAATCTTTTTCTTAAGTGAAACTAAATATATGCATGCAACTTCTAAATGTTCAGATCTAGAAAGATATCAGCTTTGAAACAGTAGATCTAAAATATAAAAGCCAAGTAACCAAGAAGATCTAATTTTTTAAAAGGAGAGTAAGAGGAGAGAAGGTTGGTTCATTGCTTGAATGAAACAAGCTAAAAGGAGGCCCTTTTGTGGAGCGCCGAGAGACAGAGTCTTGAGCTTATTGAATAAGGAATGGCGTCAATCTTGATCCACACCTCATCCGATCGGGAACCTGCAACTAGATCACACAAGCCTGCACAACACCTCGTGAGATCTGGATATATATGTATGAAACAAAAAAATGAAAGATCATGCAAAAATAAACTTATTTAAGCATATAACTTAGATTCTTGAGCATATATAATATGAATAAACAAGAGCAAGTAATCTTACTTGCCTATTTTACACCCTTACTTGATTCATCCGAATCCTTGAAGCCAGAATACAAAGCAGCATAAAAATTGGAAAAAAATTGCAGTTACCACATTAGCAGCATGACGCTGGGAATCCACACTAACATATGCACTACACAGTATAGCCTCCAAAGCTTCCTTATTCACAATGAAAATATAGCAGTATTACAATGGCAACAACTCTTCATCCAACTCTACCTAGCTTGGAAGAGGAAAAAATTGCTTTATTTATAGCCAAATTGGCCAAGAGGGGCGCATACCTGACTGAAAGAGAGACTGGAGCTAAAAGAGAGTCAAGCCAAACCTGATCTGATGATGAACTGAGTCTAATTGGACTGGAACTGCAAATCGAAGTGACACCTCACTCAGTGAACTGACCATCAAACAACTCCCAGATTGATCCACATGTGTGGAGGAGAGAGAAAGGAGGGTGCAACCCCCCCAGATCTACATGAACCTGTTAAGTCCCTCTTCAGCCCTGATCCATGCCTTCAATCAAGGAATGGGAACTCCTGGTCAATCTGAAGCCGATGAGAATGATTTCAGTCAAATCGTGGCAAAATCCACTGATTTAGGAATTTGGATTTGCTCCATTATTTAATTAATTTTTAATTAAATTAATTAATATTTGATTTTTTTGGATTTTCTCACTTGACTGATGGAAAAATCACTCAAAACTTAGGAAAAGTGGGTTTATGGGTTTACCGGGTGCTCTGAGTTAGAAAATGAGCACCCCCATGATTGAAACTGACTTTTAACCCCACTTTTATTACAAGACCAATTTTTCCAATTAGACTATTAAAAAATAGCCTAACCTTTGTGGAAAAATTAAAAATAAAAATAAAAAAGTAAAAAAAAAACTAGGGGGACTTAGCACATGTTCATATGACTCGACCACAATGCCTAGCATGTTTATACATTGACACGGACTCTAGTAACCTCAATAGGCCTAAATGCCAAGCCAACCACCCCAACTTTGGAGGTATTGAGTGAAAAACTTAGAAATTATCAGTCATTTATTCAACAACCAATAATAACCAAGGGAAAAAACACTCTGGGCTGATCGAATTGATAAATAAAGTCCAAGAGACCGAGTCTTTTACAGACACTACCATGCTAGAACATTTTATTACAACTCCCCCAAGGGGGTATGAACATGTGGTAGATAAAAAAACACTTCCCAGAAGCAAGTCTGAACGTCTTCTGAAGTCCGAACAAATCATCTTTGTCCGGTTCACCAGGCTCACTTGATAATACCGACTAAGTACAACTTAGGTGGTAACAGGCTGTTTTCCCCTCCTTGTAGTTAGCCCTCTTGTTGATTTGTGGTTATTCTTGTGTTGACCCCTCTTTTGTTAGCCTTATGTGAAAACGCCCCCCTTTGAAGTTGATAACTTACCCATCGTTGTCTTATATGAAACCCTCTCCTAAATACGTCCTAATATTAAATTATAATTTATGTGGAAGCCTTCCTAAAATTATGATGTCTAGTCTAACCCTAAGGGTCAATGACCAAATAGAAGGTGGAACCTTCTAGGGGTCATTGAAAGGCTATAAATCTATGTTGCACAGGAACTACTCCCGGACTTCAGGGAACTCGTTCTAGAAATTCCCCCGTTCCAGGGAGCTTAGGAACGGGTACGAAACGTTCCAAAACCTGTGGGAACGGTTCCGGGAGCTGCGGAACTTTCCGGGAACGAGCAACAACAAAATTGGGGAACGCGGGAACGTGTACTTTGCCGTTCCGTCTTCTAGGAGCTTCCACACGCTCCTCGTCAAGCAGGAACGCCCAGTCGTTCCGGATTAAATGAGAACCTAATTTTCCCTGCTAATTGATCATCCCGCCAATGAGAATTACTCCCGCCAAGATTAATCTCTCCCGCCAAGGTTAATCCCTCCCGCCAATGCTAATCTGCAATGAAAAAACTATAAATAAATGCCTAGTTGTGGTTATATCCATTCTCCATTTTTGCTTGAGGGTTCCGATTCAATGTCAAGAGTGTCTTTGTTATTCAGTGTCAAGAGTGTCTTCGCTTGAGTGTTCAACTCTGATTGAGCATTCGCTGTTCATTATTAAGCATTCGTTGTTCAATATTCGGGTTCACTGTTCAGTGTCTTAGCTGTTCAGTATCTTCCCTTGATTGAGCAAAGTAGTGTGCCGAGCCGCGCTGCTGGGAGTAGTGTACCTTCACTCTAACAGAACGCCGAGTCGCTCCACTAGAGTAGTGTATCTCGCGGGTGCCGAGCCGAGTAGACACCGAGTTCAGAGTTCAAACTTCAGAGCTTTCAAGTTTTGCTTTGGAAGTCTTGGACGCTTTCCCCCGAAATCGAATGGATGCGAGTCTGTGAGAAACAGAGGTTAAATCATTAATTTTTTAATTCTGTTGTGTCGGCCCTTCACAAACATCAGCCTCAGCCTCCACAGGCTCCAGATGTCAGCCTCCACAGGCTCCAGAAGTCAGCCTCGACCCTCCACAGCGTCTTGTTTCAGTGGACGCATCAAATTGCCAGATTGTGTCATGACAGAAATTTTTGAAATTGCTGATCTACGAGCGTCGGGCTTTAAGGTATTATTCTTAATTTTATTTTTTAATTGATTTTAAATTTTAATTTGTTTATAATTGGTCCATGGTTTATAAATTATTAAATTATAATATATGTAACTAATAATATTTTAATTTAATATATGTTTTGTATCTTGTTTCATTAGCCCATGATTTATAAATTATAATTTATTTTTAAAGTTTTCAGTTGTATTATTAATTTATTTTAAAGTTGCTTTCTAAATTTTAGATTTTTTAATTTTTAATACTCAATTTGTAAATTATTAAATTATATTTCTAAATTTTAACTTTTTATAAACCATGGTTAACTTTAAATATATTATTTATTTTTTAAATATTTAATTCATGTTTTTAAATATGGGTTCTTTAAATTTTAATTTCAACTTTTTAAATTATATTTTTATTATTTAACTTTTAAATTTTAATTTGTTTTATTAAGTGAATGGCAATGGCTACATTAACATTTATAATTTTTTAAATTATGTTTTATTATTTATTTTATATTTTAATTTTTTTTTATTAAGTGAATGGCAATGGCTACATTTATAATTTTAGAAATTATTAATTTAAATAGTTTTTATAGAAATTATAAATTTAAATATTTTTTGTTTTTTCTTAGGTGAACATAACGTATATTATTTTTTAAATATTTCTGCTTAATGGTAATGTATATTATTTTTTAAATATTTCTGCTTATTGTAAATGTTTAATTTTTTATTCAATAAAGTAATGTTACAATACCCAAAAATTTAATTTACATATGATTTTAATTTTTATGGTTTTAATTTTTACTAATTTTTTTTATCAATTTTAGAAATTTTAATTTTTTATGAATGAATCAATTGCATTTTAGATTATGATGATAATTGTAATTTATTTTTGTAATTAGTTATATTAATCACAATGTTAATTAGCTATTTTTATTTAGAATTTTTATGATGTCAATTGCAATTTTTTTTAATGTATGTTTTTATTTTTCTTGCTATAATTTATTACAATTTTAAATTTTGAGTATATATACAATGGCTCATTAAATCTTTTTAAATTTTATTAAATATGCAAAGAGGCAAAGATACAATACAATCATATAAGCTATATATCTAGCTTAGTTACAATTAAATTTAGAAATTATGTTTCAGTTTCTATTATGTTCAATCTTCAATGCCAAGTTTCACTTTACAACTTTAAAGTTTACTTTCATAAATCTTTCATTCAAATTCCATATTAATTAAAATTTTAAAGTTTCACTTTACAACTTTACTTTGATAAATTTTTCAATCAAATTCCATTTTAATTAAAGTTTAAGATCTATTATGTTCAATCTCCAATGCCAAGTTTCACTTTAGGACTTTAAAGTTTACTTTCATAAATCTTTCATTCAAATTCCATATTAATTAAAATTGGCTCATTGAATCTTTTTAATTTTTATTAAATATTCAAAGAGGCAAAGATACAATACAATCATATAAGCTATATATCTAGCTTAGTTGCAATTAAAATTAGAAATTATGTTTCAGTTTCTATTATGTTCAATCTTCAATGCCAAGTTTCACTTTACAACTTTAAAGTTTACTTTCATAAATCTTTCATTCAAATTCCATATTAATTAAAATTTTAAAGGTTCATTTTACAACTTTACTTTGATAAATCTTTCAATCAAATTCCATATTAATTAAAATTTTAAAGTTTCACTTTACAACTTTACTTTTGTCATCAAACTAAATTTTAAACATGCTATGTTGTACTTGTGTACTATTCAGGGAAGTCATGGAGTGTGGGAGCATACCATCTAGTGAGCAAGACACTAATTCTACTCCAAGTCCAGTTGAAAGCTCAAGCTCAAGCCTAAGCCAAAGAACAGACCCCAAGAAACCCTTGTTAAAATTTGTGAAGAAAATTACTCAAAATAAGAAAAAGAACAGTGGGGGTTGTGAAGAATGGGTGTGCATGTTGTGCAATCATGTGTTTAAGGGGAGCTATACTAGAGTGTGGCATCATCTTTTGTGCATAGCTGGTGATGGGGTTAAGGGTTGTACATGTAATGTTGAAAAAAGAATGGAGTTGACCAAGCTTCACATGGCTGCTACAGGTGTCTGTGAAACTGACTTAAACAATGATCGTCCTTTTAAGATACCTAGGGTTTTATCATCCTCGAATGATGTCCAAGATTCAATGAATCAAATTCAACTAAACCAAGTTGAGTCTCAAGTTGGTTCTACTCCTAAGAGGAACAAGTCTGCTAGTGCTGCTGCTGTTGAACAAATTCGTAAAATCTACAATGTTGTACATAGGGATGAGGCTGACAATGCTATCGCTGATTTTTTCATAGCAAATGGGATGTCATTCAATGCCACCCATTCACCATATTACAAGGAAATGGTGAAAAAAATCTTAGCCGTTGGGCAAGGATATACACCCCCAGGTTACAACAAAATGAGGACATCATTGTTAGACAAGGGGGTGACAAGAATGCAGGGGCGTATGGCGGATGTCAAACAATCATGGACTTCTTCAGGGTGTTCAATAGTCATGGACGGTTGGACAGACATTCAACATAGGCCATTGTTGAATATTATTGTTACATCTCCTGCAAGACCCTACTTCT
>LPNX010624443.1:164296-201843 GCA_001517045.1 Pseudotsuga menziesii
TACCAAACGAAAGAACAATTGACCATCACTGAAAAGAAAATGCAGATATATACATAGATAGATAGATAGATAGCCAATGTAAGCAGAATCAACTCTTGTGTACTAATTACTTAGATCTTTGAATTGCAATGTTCTAAGGCCTAGGAATGTTCTATGTAACCATGTTAAACACTATCCAAAGTCTTGCGGGATCTCATTAGGTTTTACCTAGGATTTTCTAATTTTTGGTGATTAAAAATTGTCCCTCAACATAAAAATGTTGTGATAAAAAGAGGGTTAAGTGGCATATAATGCCCATGAATAGGGGTATGGGTACTCAAAATCAATGGCATGGGTCCCCCTACACACTTGGGCAAAGTTTGAAGTCACTCAGACAAATCTTGCTAAGGTTTTGGTCACATTTTCCAAAGTCAGTCAAGAAAATCAGGAAAATTAGCAATTAATTAGCAAGCCAAATTTTGGAAAAGTGCCTAAAGTCACTTAGAAGAGGGAAATTAAGTTTCTAGGTGTTATGTTATGTTCCTAAGGTGACTTTAGAAGAAAAAAGGGGGCCCCCATGCAAGTGTTTCACAAGAATGAAGATGTCGCCAAAGGGGGGCACCCTCTCTACCATGGAAATTGGGATAATTAAAAATAACCCAAAGTAAGGGGTCCCACTTTGGTGGTCCCCCCCCCTAGGCCTAGAATGAAAATTAAAACCATTAGAAGGGGGTTTCAACCCCCCATTTCTATTTGAGTTCTCACCCTAGGAGATGCCCCCAAGAGAAGTGGTTTCCCTCTTTGAGCTCCCACTCTTTCATTTTGACAAGTGGCTTGCATGCACTTGGGCTCTCTCCTCACTCATTTCCTATTGAAGGAGGCTTCCCCTCCTCATTTGGGTTAGAATCTCTCATGCTCTCACTCTCTTGCTCTCTCTTGCTTCCATTTTGCTCTCATTCTTTGAGATTCCTGTAATTCCCAGCCATTGGGCATTTTTAATAAAAAGCTTTGAAGGAGATCTTGTGTTGTTTGTTGGTGACTTGCTCCCATTTTCTCAAGTTTTTTCAAGTACAAGTGAGGCCAAAGAGGCAAACTGTTTTACCTTGGTAAGATCTTCTTAGTTTGTGTAGATCATATGAGGTTTTCTCTCTTGTATTCAAGAACTTCAAGCATTTCTTGGTTGAATAGTTTGATTTATTTAATCATTGTGAGAATCTCACCTCTCTTTGTGTTTGTTTAGCTTATCTTTCACGTTGCAGGTTATCCGGATTGAAGAGTGGGATTCTTTGGTTAGATGCCCCACTCCTTCAACCATTTGAAGAGCAAAGAGCACACTAATCCTTACTTCAAAAAAAATTCTGCATTTTTCTTTATCTTTATTTGCATGTTCAAATCTAGTTTAAATCTTCATTTTACAAGTTATTTGAAGCCATTGATTCTATAATTTTTATTACTTATCTTGAGCAATTTTTTACAATTGTATGCAAAGTGTCCCAAAGTGATTTTGGGCATTTTTTACCATTTTTTGCTTGTTGTTTTTTGGCAGATTTAGGGTTTTACAAGGGGAAACTCTGTCAAAATTTGGGCAAAAAATAGTGCAAAAAACCCCCAAGGGTCACCACTTCAAAACCCATTGCCTCAAAGTGGTCAAATCCTCATTCTCTTTCTCATTTTTCCTTATCTAAAGGTGCTGAAATTTCTGTCATTGTAACAAGTCCAAGAGAGTCTCTTGGACTTGATTCTTTGTTTGATTTTCAAAGTTATATTTGAGGTATATATTTTGGCCATCCTTGCATGCAAAAGAGGTAGGGCTTGCCCACCCTTGCATTGCAAAGTGAAGAAAGGCTAGGGCTTATTATTTTCCATTATTTACTTTCAATTGCTTGCCCCATCTCTTCTTTAGGACGAGACTTGTGTGGCTAGGTTAACATTTGTTATTCTTTGAAATTTGTCATCAATTGCATGTAAAGGCAGCTGGGCTTGCCCACCCTTGCATAGCAATTGAAGAAGGGATAGAGTAATTAGGTTCCATATCTGCATGTTTATTTTTTGCCCCGTCCTTTCCATTCGGAAAGTGGATTGAGTGGCTAGGATTAGTTTGTTATTTAGCTTTATTTTATTTTTTGCCCACACCGTGTAAGTGATTTGACTTTGTCATCCTTGCAATATCATGCTGGCTAGTGTAATTAAATCTCTATAAAGTTTTTTAATTCTTCTTTTTTGTAGTAAATAACATTGCCCCAACCTCCACCCCGTATTCACTCCCCTTGCCAGTTGGTCCGACCCTGGGTGACAAGAAAGGGAGAAGATTTGAGTTGGCTAGATTAATAGGCACCCAACTTTTATTTTGATAAGAAATTGAAAAAAGATAGGTTGGCCTGTGGAGCTAGAGGGGTAGAGGTTGATGGGAGCCTCGTGGCACTTAGTGTCCTCCTGTTGAGTGCCCAACAATCTTTGGGATTGACTTGTGGAGCTAGAAGGGAACCTTGTGTTCTCTTGTAGAGCACCCAACAATCTCTCTCAAACCATAAGAGATAAGTGTTAGGGGTAGACACATTAGATAAGTTGTATTTTGATTGTTCCACACATTAATTCCCCTAAGTTCAAGTGAGACCTAAACTGAACTAAAACTTACAGGATCACTTGCAAAACATTATAATCTCTTGTTTCATTCACAATTTTGCTTTCAAAGCATTTTCAGTTCAAGTTATTTACATTTTCAGATCAAGTTACATTTCATGGGTACATTTCATTTGAAGCAAGTTGAGTTATGTTAATGAGCAATTTATTGTATTCAATGATCTAAGGATTTGGGAGGCATTTCATTGTGAATTATTGTCTATCTTGTATTTTTACATTATTGTGTATTGTATTTTCCAAAGCCCAATAGAATAGGTACTGGACTTGAATAGTTGTTTCTGTCTTTCTAGTAATTGCGTTTGATTTAATTCGAAATCAAGGTGTACCTCTCATTGAAAACTATTGCATCTCCGCATGGTTGTTTGAAATCAAACTTAATTTAAACCTTAATAAATTCCCACTCCCAATTAAAATCTTTAAGAAACTAGGTAGGGACTACCCCCTTTGACCTTTAGGGAGTTGGGCCTAAACGGAGGAGTTAGGAATCGAGGTGATATTGGATTCTAAACTCATAGTTGCCCTCAAAAACACACCTAGAGGTTGGGAGACTTTTCTGTGGTTTAGTGTGTTTTAGGCGACAACATTTTTGGCACCATTGCCGAGGACAAGTCTTTTTGTTCCTAGAGTACAACTTTTTCTTTCATGTTGGCCTTTGCTTTGTTTGATGAATGTTTAGAGTGGATCTTTATTATTCATCTGGCCACTCCACTCACCTTTTTATTTTGTAATTTACAAGAAAAACAAATATAATTTTTGTGAGAAATTTATAATGCATATTTTTCTTCTCACATGGTGACTCCATTGAAGGGATAAAACCTTGTTTCTCATAAAATTGTTGAGATTGATTTTGAAGATGAGCCCATTGTTTGATAGCTCCAGTCCAATTCAAAATGCATGATTAACTCAGATATGTGCTATTACTAACCATTATGGATGACGAAGAATCCATAACAGAAATTTCAAATGCATATCCTCCCATTGACTTCTCAGGTGTCCCGGGCTTTCCAAACCATGAGCCATGTTTTTCAAAGGAGGGAAGTATTATGCTTCCTATTTTTTTTGGAAATGGTAATTCAATTGTTTGTCACATCATATATTTTCTTTCATTTTATCTGATTCTGAAAGCATTAAATGGTTTGCTAGATCAACGTTTATGTAATTCTTATTGATTTTCGGGCAGATAGCGATGCAGACGGTCTTTCCTTGAATATGTCCGTAAATTTTCAATATAGCATCTACATATATTTTAAAAGTTTGTGGGAATCTTCCTTCTTTTTTGCCACAAGACTCCATTTTATTATGCTTTCTTAAAAATAATCCATTTTTTTGTAATAATAATTTTATTATTACTAATACAATGTATAAGAATAATTTTATTATTATTAATACAATGTATAATAATAATAATAATAAAATTATTATTAAATTTCTTTGTGGATTCTGTGTAGATTGGGTGGTTGGGAAGAATAAATGCTACCCTCCCCACCCAAGTTCAAATCCCACTAGCTCTTTAGTAGCTTTAAAAATTATTATGCACTTTTAGATTTTTTTCCCCTTGGGCTAATATATCCAATAAACCACTTGTTGGAAAAGAAACCATGTGTTGTTTTTAAGTGTGGTTTCTATTGTTTTTACTTTTCCCTTTCTTTTTTTCTCTTGTTTTTCCGCCTTTCTTTCTTTTTCCTTTTTTTATATTTTCTCTCTTTTTACTTTTATGACTTGTTTAGACAACCACAATTTTAGGAAACCCTAGGATAATAGTTAAAAACCAATTTTCACCAAGTGTAAAATATTAAAAATAAAGTAATATTAAATTTTAAAAACCAGAATCTTTAGCCAAAAGCTGTACCAGAACACGGCTCTGATACCACTATAACAGTAAAATATTGTTTTCTTATGGGAAAACCCAATGTAAATAAAATAAATAATCCATGTATGGATAATAAAGTATATTTGATAAGATAAGATGATGATTTACAATTACATTGCCTTGGGCTTTATAAGCCATTTTGCGCATTTTTTAATAAGTCATGTCTTTTGACTTTTCATAATTAGTTAATTAATTATTTCTTTTAATAATTATTAATTATTAATATTAATTTATTTAATAATTAACATTAATATTTAATATTATTAATTATGGTATGTTATATAATTTTTTATCAATAAATGTCAAATATCCACATAATCTAAGCATGTTTGACAAAATACCATCTGAAAATAATTTCAAATGAACAGTTTCACATCCACTACTGAAAAATAGATGCTGTCATCCTGTTCAAATTTGATTCGTCCAAAAATTCAATATACATATTCTTTCATATCTGCTTCATATGAAAAGTAAGACCACTAATGCTTCAGCTGCAAGTAAAATTTGTCACTACTTACCTGTACCAAATTTATGAAATGGATGATCGTTGGAACTTATATGTTTTTGCAACTGTGTCAATACAAAAAGTCCAAGTATTTTTCTTATTAGTACAATTGTACACGACATTTCAATGAGGAATTTCGTCTCAAACAATAATGCATTCTAAATGACATGTTTGAAATGTTTCATGTTAAGAAAAAGAAAGAACTACGAAATGTTACTTAAGCCACTGTCAGGAATTTTGGTATTCTGTATTTTCCATAAGGTATAATGGAGGCTTGGACACAGTTTGGAGTCTGGACACTTTGTATGAACCCATTATCAAGCCATTTATGTTCCAAACATTACACATATTATTCCAGTAACCAATATAATTCAGATTTGACAATTATTTACTGAGCTTTTGGAGCTACATTGACTGAAATTGGGCTATCTTGACTAGTTATGAACGAGAAATTCATTGATAGCATTATTTCTTTATTTTTCTAGCTGTAACTACATAGTCCAGACCTATTTTGTTCACTTACACATATTGTAACAGCTATGCCGGAGGTATGGTATGCCACTCTTGACATTAGGATGTAACTTGGAACTTGGAAGCATTTCTGCTGCCATACGTTTCATGCATCCAAGCACTGATAAAATATGTTTTAACATATTTTTATGGCTATGATTAGCTAGAACTTAGAAGTAAAAAAATCAAACGTAGAACCCATCTCTTAAACCCTAAGTATTACATATAGAGAATGTACTATGCATGCAGTTTGTGACACAAACTATTATCGTATGCACTTTGTCCAACTACCCTTGTTGCCTTGATTAGGCTCTATTCCCACCATGGATGTCATGTCATTAGTCACTGCCGTTAGTTGTCAGGGATGTATCAATAAAGTTATGAACTTATGAGTATATAATGTCAGGAATCTGCTCTATTGTTCTTAATCAATGATGTGTTTGCAGGTTTCAGCAGTATTTACCATTTAAAGAGTATGGAGAACTCCAGCTGACAGTAAATTCAGCAATGAAACTAGTTTTGCACCCATTCTAGTGGAGATCCACTGTAGCAAGGTTCCTTCAAGACTGAAGGACTGTGTAAAGACCGAATGGAATTCGTACTTTTATACATCCATGGAAGTACTATATTGCAAACATCATTTTGGGGAATATATCACAGAGGGTCCAGAAAAAACCTTATTGGAAATTTCGGAGAATATATCACCAAGGATCTGGAAAGAAACTTATCAGAAATACCAAGGAATATATCACCAAGGATCCAAAAAGAAACTTATTGCAAATACCACTGAAAAATATCGGGAAATATGTGCAAGAATAAAATTGAACTTGGAAAACTAAAAAAATCTCGGAAAAATCGGAAACCTGAAAAACTCAGAAGAAATCAGAAATATTGGGAGAAAACAGAGATAATTTCAACACCGGTACTACTACGCCATAATTGTCCAGGATGATTGGAAAAGAAGACTAAGCTTGGTAACATTGGAAAACTAAACTAATTCATCATTCATAAGCAACAAGCCAAGAAGCATACCCCACAAATCAAATACATTTATGCCACCCCTCCACAAAGTTCACATGGTGAACAGTCTCATGACATTGCTTGCACAGATACACTTATCTAGAGTGCAACATGTAACGTCCCTTCGTAGAAGGACATTGAAAGTGTTGACCTTGCAAAACACCTAGGGGATCAAAAGTGACATTAATGAATGTACCTAGGGAGTTTTGTTAAATTCTTACTTAAGAGGATTATACTAAGTTAATTTCCAATTATGAATTATTTTTATGTCATTATTAATTAATATGTAAATAATATATGTGGAAATTAGTTGCCATGTCAAGGAGGGCGCATTGGGGCAAGTCAACTTGCCTAAGATGTCAAATAGAAACTGGCAAAAGCAAGCAGTTAGAAAAAGATGGAAACTAACCAAAAGCAAAGAAAATCCAACAGTTACAAAAGCAAAAAGTACAAGAAAAGCAATCAAGGTAAAAGCAGGCAACTCTGGGCCAAAGGAGGGTGCAGTTTCTATAATGATGAGCACAGTTACAAAAGCAAAAAGTGCAGGAAAAGCAAGCAACTCTCGGCCAAAGGAGGGCACAATTTCTATTTTGATTTAGAGTTAATGACAGGGAAACATCATACACGACTCAAACATGTTATTTTCCTCAAGGAGGGCGAATTCATGATTAGGGTTAGGGTTTAGCAAGTGGCAACTTGCTCAACAGGTGATGGACTTGTTCAACAAGTAACCCAAGGTCTACTTAAGGATAATTCCAACTCCATTATACAGTTTGGTTTGTTATTGTTTTGATGATATGTGAAGCTTGGCTTCAATACTGAGTGATGAGCCTCAGATCTCTTGGGTGATGCACCCCAAGTCCCATGTTCAAATCTCCCTCTCTTCTCCCCACCTTCATTGCAGGTCATGTAGAAGCTAAGGAGCAGCCACCTAGAGTTTGATTCATGATATGATAGCAACTTTCAGCCATTAATGGAGTGTTCTTGCAGGTTCTGAAGCCATTTTCATTCTAGTGCAGCACCAATACAGAGATTAGGATACTCTCCCATTCAAATCTCAGATTTCTTTCCAATCTTCCCTTCTTTTTCTGAGAGATTGTTGATCTAAAGTTATGAGGTGTGGGTGTTGGCTCTTTGCCATTAATGGAGGTCATTATCAGTCCCTGATATCAGTTTCAGAATAGTACCAAAGTTTTTGTAGATTTCAGATAGTTTGCCACTCCAATTCTACCTTAAATTCTAGTCTTTTGTCCTTGTAATGAAGTCTAGATTAACGAATGAAGATATGAGACTCATGTGAGCTTAAATTCAGTCCTAAATGCTCAATATTAATGTATTCTTACCTTTCTACAATTATTACAAAGGTTCAAATGAGTTTGACTGAGTTTTGAATAGCATTTCAATCCCCTATCTAGAATTGCATGAAAATATGACTGGTTTTCTGTTTCAAATAAGTTAGTGGACTAACACAATTCGAATCTTCTTTCTCTCAGTACTGAGCATTAATTTACATCATATTAAATATCTTTCAAGTCTGAAACTCAAGTTTATAAACATTCTTCACGTGTTTGGAACCCCCGAAAATCAAGCCTACGGTGCAGTCCAAAAGACTAGTTTTTCCCATCCAATTTCCTAAACATCCGAGATCTATTATAAACTTGCATAGACCTTTGATTACTGTCTTATAACCTTATTTTAGAGCCATATCAGCTTCCTTAGCCACTGGTTGATTGGAGGTAATGGTTCATTCCTAGTTTGCACGATTGGAACACCCAAAAGCGTGGGAGTAGACTTCAGCGGAGCTGATTTCGAAACCTAAAAGGACCCAACATCCAAGTGCATAGGGAAAAAACTCTCTCTGTCCAAATTTGTCTCTTGGTCTCTTCCATTAGCCCACTGCCATTCACAGATTTGCCAGTACTGCCTATATTTTTCCTTACACGAAGAAGTGACTGGTTTTATTCTAAAGTTTTAATTGCACAATTTAATTATATTTACAACAGAGTTAGTATTCTGATCTGATATCAGATCAGGGATATTACAGTGGTATTAGAGCACTTTCCTCCACCCCTGTGGAAAGTACTCTCTCAAGAGAAGAAAATTTCAGCCATGTCATACCCTAATGATGACTATGATGAGCAGTATGAAGAGTACTGTAGACAATATGAAGAAGAAAAAGTACTCTATGTTGATGGAGGCCTGTCAAGAGATGAGGATGGTGACTTCTATGGCCAAGCATATAGAGAAGAAATCAGGGTTGAACCTTCAATGGTTAAGAAAGACTTGTCCAAGATGAAAGAGGCATGTGAAAACATGCCTCACTGCTACCACGAGTATCTAACTTTGGGTAAGAAAATTTGTGCAGACATTTCTTTCAAAGAATATATTTATTTCCAGTATGGATTCTAGCCCAAGGATGTTGATGAGCATTCTTTGAAGACCAGTAAATCATCCATAAAGGAGCCAAGTTGTTCCAACTCCATGACTAAAGAAGAAGAAAGAGGAGCAAAAGGTGAAGATTCGGCAAAGCCATCTGCTGGTCCAAGCATTATGAGATTGTTTGGGTGTTTTTCTAATAGATCTTCCAAAAGTGGTGACATGAGTACCATTCCAGAGAGTGAAGTTTCATCAACTTGCTTGGAAAAGCAAGAACCACTGACAAACCATCCTTTAAAGGAGAAGATCATAAACCTTCCAGAGGAAGAACCAAGAAGGGCTTTTAATGAAAGTATTGATGAGGAACAAGAAGAAGGGCCTGTTGGTCCAAATCATCTGGATGGGAAGGATGAAGAGGAGGATGAGGCCCCAAAGCCATTCTCAATCATAGAAAAGGGCCATGATTCACTTAGTTCTTCAAGTGATCAAGAAGAAGAAGAGATTCATGAGGTGGAGTGCAAGTCACTGCAAGGTGACTGCATGGGAGAAGAAAGTGAAGATGAATGCACTTCCAGCTTCCTTGTGGGTGATTTCCAGATCACTGCTAAGGATGTTGGTTCATGTGAGGGTGGTAAGACATCTTTCGGATCAGATCCAAAAGAAGTTCATAAATCAGACTTGCAGTCACCTCTTGAGCCACATAATGAAGAAGAAGACAAGGCCACACCATTTGGGTGTGAACCTAAGAATTTGGTGGAAGAGAAGGCCACCGTAGTGTCCATACAAGAAGATGAAATGCCAAGATATGACATACTTTCTTATTTGTGCAATGATCACATTTCATTGCAACCTTCAAATTTACCCTCCACTTCACATCATGGAAGTCATTTTACAGAATATTCAAAGGCTGACCTATATGTTGAGGATGAGATTTGTGTTGTGGATCCATGCCACAAGAAAAATGGTCTTATATGTCAGCTATTAGAAGGAGAAACCTTGGTGGAGGATCTTCTTTGTGAGCCACATCATTTGAGTGGATCACTAAAGGTGGGCAGAGAGAAGCTTATGGCAGCCATGAACAACTTTATTGACATCATTGCCTTGGTGGCAAGATGTTGTTGGAAAGCTTTTGGAGGAAAGATGGAAGGAGAAGCCTTTCTAGAAGAGTGCATAGCACTTAAAGAAGTCATGGCCAAGATGAAGGAGAGATATATGAACTTACTATCTGACAGAGATCATCTCCTCATGGTGGCTGAAATGTACCATTGTGCATTCAAGAAGGAAACAGAAAAGTCTGAAAGGCTCCATAGTAAATGGGAGGCTACATATGATTCCTTGAAGAGAACCCAAGAAGCTCTTCAAGGGTCAAGGTTGCAGAATGATCAACTTCAAAGGGAGTTGAATGTACCACACCCCCCATCCTACATGGAAAAGAATAATGTGCACATGGTAGGAACTACTTTGGATGTGCTGAAGGAACCTCATGTGGAGGACAACCATGAGGAAGGAGCAGATTTGCAGATGCTTGTGAAAAGCTATGAGAAAGAAAATCTTGGCCAATCCATTGATATTGAAAGGAAGGAAGAAGTGTTCTTAGCTATGGGAAAGAAGGCTGAGGACATTCCAAATGAATCAACAATCAAAGATGATTATCTATTCATGGATTGGGTAGATAAATATATCATTGAAATAGAGGATCAAGGATGCACTAGAATTGCTTGCATCAGTGGAGGGTTGTTTGACATGCATGCTTGGAAGGAGACACCTTATGACATACCCTTATGGATGGTAGATTCTTCTTCAGAGGAGGTGTCTGATCACATTCCATATGGATCAGCAAGTAAAAGTCCTTATTCATCCCTTGATTGGGTGGATAGAGACATCTTTGGAATGAAGACATTGGGAGGTAAAGAATTTTATTTCTGCAATAAATTTATTGTTGTGACTGACATTGTCCTGACATGTGAACAGCAACAAAGACTTATTTTGCAGCCATTAAATACCTCCCATACACATGCACATGAAGTGCATTATGATTTTCATTTGCTTGAAGAGTTTGAGGTCAAGCAAGATGAAGAGCAAGCAATTGCATGGTTCCTAAGAGATTATGAGTTGTCTCTAGGAAAATGTTGTACAGTTTTGTAGGAGGCACATGATCACACTGTCACTTAGCCAACCAATGGAGAAAGTTGTGCATCCATTAGCTTGATGGATGAGTGTTGCAGGGAGTTGGTTCACAATTCTTCACCCCACACTTCTATTTCAGCCACATCATGTGGGGATGAAAATTGGGTGAAGGGAATTTTTTTTGTTGATGCCACAGGAGGAGCATGATACTCCACCTCTTCTAGTTGAGGGATTGATGGTCAAGCCATGTGGTTTGACAAGTGCATCAACAGTAGTTGAATTATTCCCACTTGAATCATTCAACATGAAAGTTTGTTCATCCATTGATTGGGTGGCTAGACACATGATTGAGATGTGTACTCTGGAGGGTAAACATATTGCTTGCATCAATGGAGAGATATTAGACACATCAGAAAATTTGTATGACCAGTGGCATGGGTATGTATGGCTGCGATTTGATGTTCACAGTATGCATGGCGGGGCATGGGATAACCAACTGTGTCTTCATGGCAACAGTGATGTGAGTTCCAGTGCTAGCTTGCACATGGATTTTCATACTTTAGAGAGGCTCAAGATGGTTTGGTCCCACATTAAGAAGTTCCATGCTTGGTGGGAGAGTCTCAAAGATATTCAATTTTGGATTGGGAGTTTTCAATTTTTAGTGCAGTGGTATGATTTCCACATCATCACTTTCATTTTCTGTGATGATAAATTGTTATGGTGGTCATAGATGTTTGGGAGGATGAAATTGAGACATTGGGACCCTGGCATTCCTTGGAATGACAACTTTCCAAAAGTAGCAGGAACATTTGGATACTTAGAGATGAGGAAATGGAATCCAAGCATACTTTTGTCTAAAGAGTTGTGTTGGAAGGCATTCTCACTGAAGGGGATGCAATGCAAGCAATGGGACCCTGCCATTGTTCGTCTTTGGAGCAGCTATTTACATGTTGGCTTGATGGAACAAGTCAACCTTTCTTCAGATGAGTTCATCTATATGATATCATTTACCAGTTATCCTACATGGGGGAATGACTTCTTTGGGTGAACCAATTTTGCAGCACCCTGGATTGTTTTGCTTGAGGACATGCAAACTTGGGACGGGAGGACTGTAATGTCCCTTCCTAGAAGAACATTGAAAGTGTTGACCTTGCCAAACACCTTGGGGATCAAAAGTGACATTAATGAATGTACCTAGGGAATTTTGTTAAATTCTTACTTAGGAGGCTTATACTAAGTTAGTTTCCAATTATGAATTTTTTTATGTCCTTATTAATTAATATGTAAATAATATATGTGGAAATTAGTTGCCATGTCATGGAGGGCACATTGGGGCAAGTCAACTTGCCTAGAACGTTAAATAGAAACTGGCAAAAGCAAGCAATCAGAAAAAGATGGAAACTAACCAAAAGCAAAGAAAAGCCAACAGTTACAAAAGCAGAAAGTACAAGAAAAGCAATCAGGGTAAAAGCAGGCAACTCTGGGCCAAAGGAGGGTGCAGTTTCTATTCTGATGAGCACAAAAGCAGAAAGTGCAGGAAAAGCAATCAAAGTAAAAGCAGGCAACTCTGGGCCAAAGGAGGGCGCAGTTCATATTTTGATGAAGAGTTAATGACAGGGAAACATCATACATGACTCATACATGAAATTTTCCTCAAGGAGGGTCAATTCATGATTAGGGTTAGGGTTTAGCAAGTGGCAACTTGCTCAACGGGTGATGGACTTGTTCAACAAGTCGACCAAGGTCTACTTAAGGATAATTCCAACTCCATTATTCAGTTTGGTTTGTTATTGTTTTGATGTTATGTGAAGCTTGGATTCAATACTAAGTGATGAGCCTCAGTTCTCTTGGGTGATGCGCCCCAAGTCCCATGTTCCTATCTCCCTCTCTTCTCCCCACCTTCATTGCGGGTCATACATAAGCTAAGGAGCATCCACCTAGAGTTTGATTAATGATATGATCGCAGCTTTCAGCCATCAATAGAGTGTTATTGCATGTTTTGAAGCCATTTCCATTCCAGTGCAACACTAGTACAGAGATTGGGATACTCTCCCCTTCGAATCTCAAAGTTTTTTCCAATCTTCCCTTCTTTTTCTGAGAGATTGTTGATCTGAAGTTATGAGGCGAGGGTGATGGCTCTTTGCCATTAATAGAGGTCATTATCAGTCCCTGATATCAGTTTCATAACAATACCAAAGTTTTTGTAGATTTCAAATAGTTTGCCACTCAAATTCTACCTTAAATTCTAGTCGTGTGTATTTGTAATGAAGCCTAAATTAATTAATGAAGATCTGAGACTCCTGTGAGCTTAAATTCAGTCTTAAATGCTCAATGTTAATGTATTCTTACCTTTCTGCAATTATTACAGAGATTCAAATGAGTTTGATTAATTTTTGAGTAGCATGTCACGTACCCAACGCTCTGATACCACAATGTCACGCCCCCTCCCGCCTTGGAGGAGAAACATGACTGCTAATCCTGCTCTGATATACCACGATGTCATGAACCCGGTGCCCATACACCTGACTGATATGCGGAATAATTTAAATTTCTCTTTACTGTCTCTTTAACACAGTCATGGGTCATATACATCCCATTAACATTCATGCTTAAGCATAAACATCATTGTAACAGTCGTTCCGCCCTTGACAGATCCATTATGTGACCAAAAAAACATTTTCCGCACTGAACCTATCCTTTTCAGCCCTCTGCATTCCCCTTTCCGCCTTCCGCTGCGGAATCCGAGAACCAGATACATAATGTGCGACAGAGTCATTTAAACACTTTTTTCCTTCCGCCTTTCGCTGCGGAACTAGAGAATCGAAAAACCCATGAAATGATCACTTGTCTTTCGACTTTCCGCCTTCCGCTGCGGACCTCGAAAATCGAAAAACCCATGAAACGATCACTTGTCTTTCGACTTTCTGCCTTCCGCTGTAGACCTCAAAAATCGGAAAACCAACTTTTCACCTTAACCTTTTTCCCATTTTCCGCCTCCCGCCTCCTGCCTTCCGCCTTCCGCAGGCAGATTCCGAGGTGCGGAAAACACACTTTTGCCTTGGAATTCCCGGCTCTCTTTCCGCCTCCGACTTCCGCCTTCCGCATGCGGATTCCAAGGTGCGGAAAACCAACATTCAGCCTTGTCTTTTTCCTGTTTTCCACCTTCCACCTCTCGCAGGCAGATTCTGAGGTGCAAAAAAACCAACATTTTGCCTTGTTTCAACTTCTCTCCTCCCGCAGGCAAATTCTAGGGTGCGGAAACGCTTATGTCAAATGCCTTCTAACTCTATAACCAGGCTCCTAACCTCCATGATCAGAAGCAAAATGCATTGAAACATACAAGGTATATACAGATGCAAGTGCAGGAACATTTAACAACACTAAACTCTACTGAAATCATTAGCAAGCATTCATCATATTCAATTCATTCATAAGCAAATACATTGCATAAATAAGAATAACAGAGAATAATTATCTTGAAGATGAAGCTATCTCGCAACTAGCTATGTCGCTGTAGCGTTCCGCCTAACCATAGGCCAGATGTGTTCATTAATCTCTCAACACAACTGCCACCCTTGATCTGGGCATGATTTCCACAAGGAACTAGGGAACAGCAGACTCACACACTGCTAAATCATATCACACACAGTCAACCCAACCTTCAGTTGGGTTTATCAGACTATCCAGCCAAGCCAACACACAGTTGGGTTTATCACGCTGCAGGCAATCAAGCCAATACACTGTTGGGTTTATCAAGCTACACAACCAAGCCAGCAAACAGTTGGGTTTATCAGACTGCACACAGTCAAGCCAATTTTCACATTAAGGACCAGCCAAGCCATCTCACTGTTGGGTTTATCAGGCTGCTCAACCAAGCCATCATTCACAGTTGGGTTTATCAGGATGTCTAGCCAAGGATCACACCTGGCCAAATGCACAACAAGACACACCCAAGACAACTACCAGTTGGGTTTATCAAGCTGCTCAACCAAGCCAATTTTCGATTGGGTTTATCAGGTTGTCCAACCAAGACAATATACAATTGGGTCGATCAGGCTATCAACCAAGCCAATCTATGTTTGGGTTTATCAAGCTACTAAGGCAGTGGAAAGGAAGAATGGCTAAGCTAGTGGCTAATTCAAGAGCTAGGGACACCTCCACAAGATCTAGCTAGCCTAGCATCCACAATACCTACACACCCAACACAAGGAAGCATCCCCTTCTCTGCTCCACAATCCCTCAGGCTATGCCTTCCCTTCCAGTGCTCTTCAGGGTGTGCATAGAAGATTCACCAGCCACTCTTATCTTTTCGTGAGGTTCCTCTATGCACTAGGTTTATCAAGCCCATTCGGCATCTCTTCCACTCCTAAGACTTGCGTACGGTTCAGACCCAAACCAGGGTGCACATCACAGCAAACCACAAGGAGACACAGCAACACAGACCTCCCCTCTGTAACACAAAGAAACAAGGTTTCATACCACACTGTAGAACAGCAGAAACACTGCAAAACAACTCGTTCCACGAATCAGGAGAGTGAACCATGCATGAATGAATCGGGATGGAATGGGAATAACCATCAAAACGTCCTGGGCGACTCTAGATGACGGACTGAGCACGCATCCCCACGATTACTTGCTTCAGAAGCAAGAACGCGACTTCCCAGACTGCAGGTTGCCAGCAAGCTCAGTCACGAAGCCGACTGCCATGCTTTGCTCTGCCCAAGGCATTAACTGCCTCAACCGCTCTTCTAGAAGACTTGAATGATTGAATGCAGGGAACACAATGGTAGCTGAGGGTTTATGGGTTTCCCCATTTGACATCTGGTCTCACCCTATTGGCTCAAGAGTTTGACTAACTCCCCTCCCTATTCCTTGTGAAATCATGCCCCCATCTCTTACGTTGCAGTGCATAGCTACGGTATTGTTATCTCCCAAAATAATTTATTTTGATAGTATGAAGGATATGAATATCACTGACAATTTGAAAGCCTCTGTTTTTTTATTTGGGTAAAAATTTCACAAGTTGTAGCTTTCGGTGGCTTAGGCGAGGCTCAGAACATCTCATTAGCCACCGAAAAGGGGTTTTCTTCGGCAGATTAAGAAGGAGTGTGACATATACGCTGACCACCGAAAGAACAGCGAAATTCCCCCCCTAGTGTTTTTACACTACAGTGACAAGCTTGGGAAATTACGCAGGTGCAATAAGAGCTCCAAAAACTGAGATTATATATGAAATGAGTCATTCAATGACTTATATTAATCAGTTCCACACACCTCTGCGACAAGACACGGATGGGTGTTGGATACACGTGATGGAAACGGTTCCTTACTTAACGAATCTTATTCTGGTGTATGATGAAATACAAAGCTCGCCCGAACTTTTTCTTTTGAGAGCAGGTCGGAGGTCTAATCCTCTGCGACAACGACGTTTCGGAGGTTTAGTCCTCTATGTCGTCGCCACTTAGTGGCTTGAGGTTCTGATCGCCGATAATCAGTGGTCTGAGGTTTCGATCGCCGACGAAGAGTTTTGTGGCTTGAAGTTCTGATCGCGAAGCTAGTGGTTTAAAGCTCCGACACTACGGCAACGTTCCGGTCTAAAGCTCTGATGGGATAGTGGCCAGACCTTCCGATCACCGATCGCGAAGCTAGTGGTTTAAAGCGCCGACGCTGCGGCAGCATTCAGTCTTGAGGTTCCGATGCATTAGTGATTATAGCTTCCGATCGCCGACAAGCTAGTGATTGAAAGCGCCAATACGTTCAGTCTTAGGGTTCCGATCGCCGATGCTGAGAAGATTAGAGACGCCGACACTGCGGCAACATTCAGATGTAAAACTCCGATCCTTAGTAGCTAGAGCCTCCGATCACCAACTGCGAAGCTAGTGGTTTAAAGCGCCGACAATGCAGCAGCGTTCAGGCGTAAAGCTCCGATGAGATAGTGGCTAAAGCCTCTGATCGCCGATCGCGAAGCTAGTGGTTTAAAGCGTCGATACGTTCAGTCTTAGGGTTTCGAACGCCGATGCTGAGAAGATTAATCGTTTGAATCACCGACACTGCGGCAGCATTCAGGTTTAAAGCGTCGACGCGTACAGGTTAGAGCTTTCGATTGCCGATGGGTTAGTAGTCAAAGCATCCGATCACCGACCACGGCGACAGGGTTGAAAATTCCGGCGGATTGAGCAAGAAAGATCACGTCAGTTAACCACCGAAACACTGGTTTTTGGCGGCAAATTTACGGGGGACCAGCAGAAATGATCACTAGCAACTACTTCAGTTATTTAATGTTCACTCAGTGAACTACATCTTCGTCATAGATAGACAAATAGTTAGGTAGGGTTTGAAACCCTAATTTGAAAAAACTATCACCTTGAGTATTTTTTGTGAAAACAGATCGAAGTTTCAAGATCTGTAATTTTTGTAGAAAGCTATAAAGCCTAAAATCGATTTCATAATAAAGGTTCAACTTTGGGGATTTATAAGCCTATAATGCTTTCACGCTTTTCATTTTACTTATTCATGATATAAGCTCTTTTGTTGTGATCTGTTCAGCCATCATCTCTTTCTTTACTGTATTTATGCCTAAATGTGTATTTAGGTCATTTTCAGATCGATTAAAAAGATGATAGTTGTCATCCTATTGGTTTGTTAGTGTGATTTGATTTATAAATACCATCATCATCAGGATTTAACCATTTATATGCATGTGTTTTTTATGTAAGTCTGCCAGCCTGGTGAGTTCTCCATCCCTGCACCTTATTGTCAAACTTCTGAGCAATTGCAACTAAAAGCCTTGTAAATGAGTGAGTTTTATGCATGCCTTGAGAGTGGACAGGTTATATAGGTCAGCTGACTTGATCCATATCAGAAAACCCCAAAACATTGTAAGTTACCAGGCATCCTCGAGCTACAACTTAGAGGAGTTTCCTGGAGTGATAACAGGTATTTTATTAAATTGTATATTTACATGATGACTTCAAAATATAATGTGCCTAACTTATCACTATATCCATCGGCATCAACCTTGATCACCGATACACAAAACACCAAATCAATTGCAGGGCCTTGGCCTCGAGCTCCTCACCATGATTTCCTTACAATATATACATCATGTACAATTTCAATACCATGGGGTCAAAACCGGGGTGTTAAATTCCCCTCCCCCTTCATTAGCATTATCCTTATTGCTTTACAAAATTGAACAAAATTGGACGTGCCAATCGCATGGCATCCTCCAGCTACCACGTAGCCTCATCCAAACCGTAGTGCTTCCACTGCACCTTTACCTGTCCAACGGCTCGATTCTGGAGCACTGTGACCTTCATGTCAAGGATGCGCAATGGCTCAGTTTTGAACTCTCCCTCGGGTTCCACCTGAATCACATCCCAATTTATCACATGGTTAGGATCATGTACATATTTCTTAAGCAAAGAAACATGAAAAACATTATGAGCTCTAGTGCTAGCAAGCAATGCAAGTCTATATGTAACTGGCCCTATTCTTTCAAGCACTTCAAAAGGCCCACAATATCTAGGTGACAGCTTGGCACAACTTCCAAGCTTCAAGGAACTCTTCCTTGGCCTCAGTCTAAGGTAAACATGATCCCCAACACTGAACTCTCTATGCACTCTACGCTTATTTGCATAGCTCTTCTGTCTATCTTAGGCTGCTTTCAGGTTCTGCCTGATCTTTGCAACCTCTTGCTCCATTTCCTTGAGAAATTCTGAACCAAGCACAATCCTGTTCACTGGGTTATCCCAAATTACTGGTGTCTGATACCTTCTCCCATACAAAGCTTCATATGGACTCGTTCCCAATGATGCTTGATGTCCATTATTACATGCAAATTCTACCAAGTGTAAATAATCTTCCCACTTGGATGGTGTGTCCATCAAATACATGCAAAGCATGTCTTCAAGCACCTGATTCACTCTCTCTGTTTGACCATCAGTTTGAGGATGGTAGGCGGTGTTGAAGTTCAACTTTGTACCCAAATCTGCAAACAGACTTTTCCAAAAATTGGAAGTAAACTTGGTACCCCTATCAGAAATTATTGCCTTAGGCAATCCATGCAATCTGAAAATCTCCTTCATGAAGATCTTTGCAATGGCATCAGCCTTATACATGGTCTTGACCGATATAAAATGTGATTCCTTTGTCAACTTGTCCACCACAACCATGATGGAATCATGTTGTCTCACAGTCATTGGCAATCCTGTAATAAAATCCATGAAAATAACTTCCCATTTCTAGTCTAGGACTGGCAAAGGCTGCAATAAACCTATTGGGTGTTGATGCTCAACCTTCACCTACTGACATTTCATGCACTTAGAAATATACTCAACAATGTCCTTTTTCATTCCTGACCAAAAATACCGCTTCCTGGCTGTAGCAATTGTTTTCTGATATCTTGGGTCACCAGAATATGGAGCTTGATGGATTTCATCCATAAAAATTCTCCTCAAGTCTGCTACATTTGGAATATACATTATGTTCTTATAGCTAAGAAGTTCACCTTCTTCCAATTTATATCCCTCATACTTATTTTCAAGGCTTTGCTGTTGCAACTTATCCTTTATCTGCACATAACTTTCATCTTCAGCGGTATGATTAATAATCTGATGTCTCAAATCTGATTGAAAAGTACTAAGAGATGCCACATGCATTTCATGTACCTTCCTGCTGAGTGCATCAACCACTTTTATGTGTTTGATTTCAAAATCAAACTCACACAAAAACTCTAGTCATCTAGCTTGCCTAGCATTTAAAGTTGGTTGATCAAACAAATATTTCAGACCACAGTGGTCTGTCCTTAGCTCAAATTTTCTGCCCATTAAGTAATGCCTCCACATCTTGAGAGCATGTACTATGGCTGCAAGTTCTAGATCATGAGTAGCATAGTTCTTCTCATGCTCCTTCAACTTTCTTGACTCATAACATACCACATGGTTGTCTTGCATAAGAACTCCTCCAAGTCCTTGATTGCATGCATCAGTACACACCACAAAGTCTTTTCTGGGTCTCCAATTTCTGGAGCAATGTCAGGTTTAGGTATTGGCCCTCCAGTTATAATGGCACCAAGTACTTCATTACAAGTTCTAATATGGTCAAATTTGAGAGTAAGCATTTCTTGTAAAATATAAGCAACACCAAAACCTTCTAAAGCCCTCAAAATTGGTGCACTTGTAAGAAGATTCTTCAACTGTTGGAAGCTTTCTTCACATCTTGGTGTCCATTCAAACTTTATCCCCTTCTTTTGCAAAGAAGTGATTGAATGTGCAATCTTGGAGAATCCTTCAATGAACCTCCTGTAGTACCCTGCAAGTCCCATAAAAGATCTCACATCTGTCACATTTCTTGGGGTTGGCCAATTCATAATGGCTTCAATCTTTTTCAGGGTCCATAAATATGCCCTCCTCTGAGATAATGTGACCCAAATAATGAATTTTATCTTTATAAAAGTCGCATTTGCTCAACTTTGCATACAGCTTATGCTCCCTTAGTAATTTCAATGTCAACCTCAAATGTTCTTCATGCTCTTCTTCATTCTTAGAATAAATAAGAATGTCATCTAGGAAAACAAGAACAAACTTGTCTAGATACCTGCTGAAAACACTATTCATGAGACACATGAACATAGCTCGTGCATTTGTGAGACCAAATGGTACCACTACAAACTCATAGTGTCCATACCTTGTTCTGAAGGTTGTCTTATGAATATCTTCATCTTTGATTCTTACCTAATGGTAACCAAACCTCAAGTCAATCTTGGAAAATACCTTTGCACCTCTCATTTGATCAAAAAGGTCATCAATTCGGGGTAAAGGGTATTTATTCTTCACAGTAACCTTGTTCAACTGTCTATAATGAATACATAACCTGAGTGTACCATCTTTCTTCTTCACAAGTAGAACTGGTGCTCCCCACGGGGACACGCTTGGCCTAATATACTTCTTTTCCAGCAATTCCTACAACTGCATTTTCAGCTCCAACAATTCAATTGTACTCATCCTGTAGGGTGTCTTGGACATTGGTGCTGCTCCGGGCTCAAGGTCAATTGTAAAATGAATGTCTCTCTTAGGAGGAAGCCCTGGAATTTCATCAGGAAAAACATCCCTGAAGTGCTGCATTACATGAAAGTTCTCCAACCTAGGAGTTTTATTCCTCTGCTGCCTCCAAAACATGGGCTACATACAATCTACAACCTTTCCTACAGAACTTCTTCAGCTGCATTGCTGAAATTTGCCTAACAGAAATCACTTTTGGAATACCTCTTACAACCCTTGGGTTTCCTTCTTCATCCATGCATTCAAATGTCTTATTGTAACAGTCAAGCTTAACTCTGTGCACTTCTAACCAGTCCATTCCAATGAGAATATCATAGGAACCAAGTGGCAGAACATTCAAGCCTGCACAAGTAACTAACCCATCCATGAATAATGGACATTTCTCTACCACTTCACTAACTTTTCTCTTGGTTCCAGTGGCTAGTTGAACTAACCATGATTTGCTATGCTTTAACTTCTTAAAAGCACAAATCTCAACAATTCTAGGAGTGATATAACTGTGAGTAGATCCAAGGTCAATCAAAACAAAAACAGATTGCTCAGCAATCTTACCTTCAACTTCAACCACAGTTGATTGATGATCTGCCTGGCGGTCCTCTAGTGCTGCATAAATTCTAGGGACAGTCCTTGCTACTTGACCCACCGTTTCATCTCCTTGGACGTTGTGAGCTTGCCTTACATACCCATTCTCATGTGGACAGTTCCTACGCATATGGTTTCCTCCACATCCCCAACATTGGAGCACTTCTCTGATCTCTTTTGGATCTCTTCGCCTGTCTTCCATCACTCTGGCTAGCTTAGTCACAGCTTGTGATGGCTTCCTTTGTTGATTTCGAAAGTGAGAAGGATTGAAACCTTTCTTCTTTTGGTCAAATAACTTCTCATTCTTCTTGTCCTTCCATGCCTTATGGATATCAGGTTTGTGTTTGTTCTGATCATAGCAATACTTGGCCTTCCTTATAGCCTCTTCTAAAGTTCTAGGTTCATCAAACTCAATCCTGTCTTTGTAAGACTGAGGTAGCCCACTTAGAAAACGTTCAATTTTCATTTTATCACCCCTGATGTATCTAACATACCTCAACGGCTCCAAGAATTTGTTTGCATATTCTTCCATGGTCAGTTGTCCCAATTTCAATTCATGGAACTCTTTAATCTTATCATCATAGTACCTATCAGAGAGGTACTTCTGCTTAAAATACTTCTTGAACTGCTTCCACACGATCTTTCTGTCATTGATCTTCTTCACTTGCCTGAGGTGCTCCCACCATAGAGATGCTCTTCCATTCAAATTGAAGATGGCTACCCTTGCCTTCATATTTCCAGAGTAGTCTTGGACTTATTTCTTCACCCCAAGAAGCCAAGCTTCATCTTCTTGACCAGTCTTTACCTCACCATTAAAGGTAGGAGGCCTTTCTTTCTTAAATTCATCACATGAATTGTTCCGGTAACGCCTCTTCCTCTTATTCCTATTAGATGAAGAGCTTAAACCCCCAGTGGATTCTCCAGAGTAAGATGATCCACTAGAAGACCTCTTTCTTCTTCTGGCACTACTCCTACTTCCTTCTGGATTTACTGCTTGATGCCCAGAGTTCATCCGTCTTTAGATGTCTGTCAAACTCTGCAGCATGGCTGCATTCAACTAATTCTGCTCTTCCTGAGCTTTAATCATTCTTTCATTGTCTTCTCTGTAACTTTGCATCTCTACCCTTAGGCTTCTCATGGTGGTTGCAATATCTGGGGGAGTCTCTTGATATCTTCTTCCATTAGATTATGTCTCAGCATTTCCAGCCTGAATGTTTTCTCCCATGGCATCTGCCTCGTGCTCATAGGGATCCTATGCATCATTCATGCTGCAGGTTCTCATGACCAAGCCAAAGCCCACTTTTCCAAACTGCACTATGACTCTGCAAAATGTGTTAATAAACATATTGTTAGCTGCTAACAGTGTGTTGAAATTATGAAACTAATAGCTCTGAAAACTATTCCCTTGGCCATCCAAGCCCAATGTTGTAACCAATAGCTCTGATACCACAATGTCACGTACCCAACGCTCTGATATCACAATGTCACGTTCCCTCCCGCCTTGGGGGAGAAACGCGACTACTAATCCTGCTCTGATATACCACGATGTCATGAACTCGGTGCCCATACCTCTGACTGATATGCGGAATAATTTAAAATTTCTCTTTACTATCTCTTTAACACAGTCATGGATCGCATACATCCTTTAACATTCATGCTTAAGCATAAACATCATTGTAACAGTCATTCTGCCCTTGACAGATCCATTCTGTGACCAGAAAAACCTTTTCCGCATTGAACCTGTCCTTTCTGCACTCTGCCCTCCGCATTCCCCTTTCCGCCTTCCGTTGCGAAATCCGAGAACCGGATGCATAATGTGCGACGGAGTCATTTAAACACTTTCTGCCTTCCGCCTTCCGCTGCGGAACTCAGGAATCAAAAAACCTGCGAAACAATCACTTGTCTTTCAACTTTCCGCCTTCCGCTGCGTACCTTAGAAATCAGAAAACCCACGAAACGATCACTTGTCTTTTGACTTTCCTCCTTCGGACTTCTGCCTTTCCGCCTTCCGCTGCGGACCTCGGAAATCGGAAAACCAACTTTTTTCCTTAACCTTTTTCCCATTTTCCACCTCTCGCCTTCCGCAGGCATATTCTGGGGTGCGGAAAACACACTTTTGCCTTGGAATTTTCGGCTCTTTTTCCACTTCCGACTTCCGCCTTCTGCAAGCGAATTCCGGGGTGCGAAAACCAACATTCTGGCTTGTCTTTTTCCTGTTTTCCACCTTCCGCAAGCGGATTTCGGGGTGCAGAAAACCAACATTCTGCCTTGTTTCAACTTCTCTCCTCCACCTCTCGCCTTCTTCCTTTTGCAAGCGGATTCTAGGGTGCGGAAATGCTCACGTCAGATGCCTTCTGACTCTATAACCAAGCTTCTATCCTCCATAATCATAAGCAAAATGCATTGAAACATACAAGGCATATACAGATGCAAGTGCAAGAACATTTAACAACAGTAAACTCTACTGAAATCATTAGCAAGCGTTCATCATATTCAACTCATTCATAAGCAAATACATTGCATAAATAAGAATAACAGAGAATGCTTATCTTGAAGATGAAGTTGTCCCGCAACTAGCTATGTCGTTGCAACGTTTCACCCAACCATAGGCCAGTTGTGTTCATTAATCTCTCAACACAACTGCCATCCCCGAGTTAGGCGTGATTTCCACAAGGAACTAGGGAACAGCAGACTCGCACACAGCCAGATCATATCGCACACAGTCAAGCCAACCTTCAGTTGGGTTTATCAGACTGTCCAGCCAAGCCAACACACAGTTGGGTTTATCAGGTTGCAGGCAATCAAGCAAATACACTGTTGGGTTTATCAAGCTACAAAGACAAGCCAGCTAACAGTTGGGTTTATCAGACTACACACAGTCAACCCAATATTCACATTAAGGACCAGCCAAGCCAACAGATGGGTTTATCAAGCTACACAGCCAAGCCATCTCACTGTTGGGTTTATCAGGCTACTCAGCCAAGCCAGCATTCACAGTTGGGTGTATCAGGTTGTCCAGCCAAGGATCACACCTGGCCAAATGCACAACAAGACACAACCAAGCCAACTACCAGTTGGGTTTATCAAACTGCTCAGCCAAGCCAATTTCCGATTGGGTTTATTAGGCTGCCCATCCAAGCCAATATACAATTGGGTTTATCAGGATGTCAGCCAATCCAATCTATGTTTGGGTTTATCAGGCTGCTAAGGCAGTGGAAAGGAAGAATGGCTAAGCTAGTGGCTCATTCAAGAGCTAGGGAACCATGCAGAACAACTCGTTCCGCGACTCAGGAGAGATAACCATGCATGAATGAATCGGGATGGAACGGGAATGACCATCAAAACGTCCTGGGCGACTACGGATGACGAATTGGGCACGGATCCCCGCGATTACTTGCTTCAGAAGCAAGAACGCGGCTTCCCAAACTGCAGGCTGCAGGCAAGCTCAATCACGAAACCGACTGCCATGCCTTGCCCTGCCCAAGGCATTAACTCCCTCAACCACTTTTCTGGAAGAATTGAATGATTGAGTGCAGGGGACACAAAGGTAGCTGAGGGTTTATGGGGTTTCCCCATTTGACATCTGGTCTCACCCTATTGGCTCAAGAGTTTGACTAACTCCCCTCCCTATTCCTTGTGAAATTATACCCCCATCTCTTACATTGCAATGCATAGCTAGCTGTGGTATTCTATTAAATTGTATATTTACATGATGACTTCAAAATATAATGTGCTTGACTTATCACTATATCCATCGGCATCAACCTTGATCACCGATACACAAACCACCAAATCAATGGCAGGGCCGTGGCCTTGAGATCCTCGCCATGATTTCCTTACAATATAAACATCATGTATAATTTCAATACCATGGGGTCAAAACCGGGGTGTTACATAGCATTTCAATACCCTGTCTAGAATTGCATGAAAATATGACTAGTTTTCTGTTTCAAATGAGTTAGTGGACTAAAACAATTCGAATCTTCTTTCTTTTAGATCTGAGCATTAATTAACATCATATTAAATATCTTCCAAGTCTGAAACGCAAGTTTATAAACCTTCTTCATGTGTTTGGGACCCCCAGAAATCAAGCCTAGAGTGCAATCCAAAAGACTAGTTTTTCCTATGCAATTTCCTAAACATCCTAGATCTGTTATAAACTTGCATAGACCTTTGATTACTGTCTTATAACCTTATTTCAGAGCCATATCGGCTTCCTTAGCCACTGGTTGATTGGAGGTGATGGTTCATTCCTAGTTTGCACGGTTGGGACACTCAGAAGCGTGGGAGTAGACTTCAACGAAGCTCATTTCAAAACCTAAAAGGACCCAACAACCAAGTGCATAGGGAAAGAACTCTCTCTATCCAAATTTGTCTCTTAGTCTCTTCCATTTGCTTACTGCCATTCCCAGATTTGCCAGTACTGCCTATATTTTTTCCTGCACAAATAAGTCACCGGTTTTATTGTAAAGTTTTAATTGCACAATTTAATTATATTTGCAGAAGAGTTAGTATTCTGATCTGATATCAGATCAGGGATATTACAGCATTAACGAGCATGTTACCACTTAGACTTGCACTTTACATGATAAAGCCCCAAAGCACAAGTGCAACCTTGAAGGAACTATGAGGGGTTGCTCATTGTCACCACAACAACACCCCCTCTTACTTTAGGCAAACTCTCCTTTGGCACAAGGGGGCTATCCCTAGAATATGATCACTAAAGCTAGCAATGCAGGCTCAAGGTGATGTGAAGAGTTAGCTTTAGAAAAATGGATATTATAGTATAGGAAAAAAAAGTGGACAGAGGACCAAGATTAGTGCCTATCCAACCTGGGCAAATGGAGTATATAAAGGAAACCAAGAGGAATGAAAATTAGATGAATGCGGGTGGTGAGAAGCGTTGTTACAACATGCAAAATCCTACCTCTGAATGACAAATAAGATTACTAGAAATAAAGGTTTGTAGGCCCTTACAAAGGTGATCTACTTATGCACGTGCTTAACACATAAAGAGTGATCTCAACTAAAGCTAAAATCACCATGTACTCTTTCAATGAAATAACATAACATTAATGATTCAACTCGAAAGAAAAAACAATGTGAGGGTTAAATAGGAAACACTACCCTACCTCTTCCTTCAATGGCATCGCTGACATATATGAAGCCCTTATTGCAAAAGAATTATTGATATAAATTATAGCAATATATGTTTCTCATAGAAGAAAATGGAAGCAAAACCTACCAAAAAACCATTACAATCACATTCAACTTCATAAGATATTTAACTAGGCTCCAAAAGAGGTGTTCTTCATTAATCCAACCATCAATAACAATGGAGAAAGCAAATCCTTACAAAATAAGATAATTTAATATAATTGTATTAATGTCCAACAAATGACCACAAAAGTAGGTCAATCGGACTATTTGGTACCATGATGTCAATACAAAGAGGAAAGCTAAGGCGGCTCCTATAAAAGCGAGATGCATAAAGAAAAGTATGGATCTAACCTAAAAATGAGAAGGCAAACTCCAAAGATGGAGAGCCAAATTAGGAAAGAGATGTACAAAGACAACGGATTTAAGATCTGTGATATAAGAGGCGTAACTTTATCATGGTTCATTGGAACCATCT
The DNA here is from genome assembly GCA_001517045.1 of Pseudotsuga menziesii. NCBI lineage: Eukaryota > Viridiplantae > Streptophyta > Pinopsida > Pinales > Pinaceae > Pseudotsuga > Pseudotsuga menziesii. Next base: position 191,602 of record LPNX010624443.1, read on the forward strand.
CTCCTAACATCCAAGGTTGAATGAAGGAAACTCAAAATAGAGCTCTGTCTGGAGGACTACCTTGAGGAGGAGTAGCTAGCATGGGTTATGCGTCGCTGCATCAAGTGGGGTCCTACCGCTATGACCTAGAAGAAATCATCAAGTTGCTAGTATGGGGTCGTTGAGGTCTGACAAAGGTGCAGGTGGTCATCCGCATTCGAACTAATCTAGGACCAAAAATAGTATTGCCATTTGTCTATCATTTGGCGCCCCTAGAAGATGGGAGCACCGAAAAGAAGGAAGTGATCTGTTAAGGTGAGGTTGGTCTAAAATGTGATGTGACTAGAGGATGAGGGAGCGAAGTTGAAAGGCCTTCTACAACTAAAGGGCCAAGCACCTCTAGTCAAGATACTTGAAGAAACTAGTCAAAGTTTGGAGCTCCCTAAAAAGGCATTGGAATCACCCTCGAATCTCGTAGTAAACAAGACAACAAGAAATGAAGTACTCCTCGGCCCCAACCTCTCGTAGGTGGAAAATCTAGTAGATTTTGTCTAATCGATCAGTGTGGTGATCTATCCCCACCCAATGACAAGAGAACCCACTTTGAACTGGCCTAAAGGAATACGAAGAGCGTCTGCCCAATGACGAAACGTGTAATGGGGTCGAACGATGAGACCATCCCTCAAATCCATGAAGTGCTCAGCATAAAATGCCATCTTTGGACATAACCAGCTCTAAGGGTTGATCCAAGTGACCTACACGAACTACCTAAGATATCCTCTCGAGTGATCTTGTTCAACTCTTGACTAGTATGTAAGAGGTGACCAAGAACCTACAAGGAGTACCAATACTAGGTGCAACATGACAGGTTAGCCAAGCAATGGCAATGAACTCTGATGAGCAGAAGGCCAATTATGGGTATTGGTCCTGCCCCTTCACCAGGTCGACGAAGCTTCGTATGCAATGTAAGAGCAAGACAAGGTTGAACACAATTTCAAGTCGAAAGGGCCAAGCACCAAACTCTAAAAGAATGATGGGTTGAGGTATCGTCTACTTGCATATGATGACGCGAAGGAGGAGGAGGACCTACACTCTCTCTGCTAAAGCCCAATCAAAGTCTAGAAGACAAGGCCCCAAAACCTTTGAGCCATAGAGAAGTGTGGATCATATGAGAGTGTCCATAAGCAATAGCTTGAACCATATGTCCTGAAAGTGGTGTCTGAAACATTGTCTCTCTAGAAGGGCTAAGGAGTCGTAGCCCTGAAGAAAAAATGACAAAATTACAAAGATTCTTGTTCAAGTATTTTGTCAAACACTTCACCAACTAGGTTTTAAATTAAAACATTCACTTGCAGACTTTAAAATTTAAAACACCATGCCAAAATTCTTCAAACTCGTGATACTAAACTTCACATTGTACACAGTTAAATTTTTTGTCAACCTTGACCAGGGCAACACCCCAACCTAGGGAAAACCCAAACAGAATATTTTTCTTTATTATGAAGATTCAGAAATTTCTCTACACATAAACTTTCTCTTTCACAAAAATCAAGAATTTCACAACTTTACAGCAGTAGACAACTACCTCAATTTTCGTGCTAATCAATAGTTGTACGCCCTGTTGTATGGCCTACCCACACGTGCCAGAACCTGTTGTATGGTCTGCTCGCACTCTTGCTTCAAAAACCATGTCCACACGTGCCAAAGAGACGTTGTACGGTACTGACAGGTCTATAATTAATGCTTAGCCTCTACCTCGAGATTTGTGCCACTTACAGACTGTTGTATGGCCTCAGTCAAACTGTTGTATGGCCTCGGTCAAACTGTTGTACAGTCATTTCTAAACTGTCTTGGGATTTGTGCCGGTGAAAACTTCTCTGAAAGTGTTCCAAGTTTGTCTTGGGAACCCTTTCTCCTTCTCCGATCTTCACTTTCTCTCTTGGTGGTGCATTCTCTCCTTTGTCCCTTCTCTCATTATTTTATACTTCAATTCTAGTAACTAACTTCCTAACTACCAATCTAATGGACAAGATTAGCTTACCAAATCTAGGGTTCACATTAAAGTGCATTTTTAATAATTAAAAATTAAATATTAGATGCATAGCTTAAATGGGACCCACACCTTATAAAGTAAAAAAGATTTTCTATTATTTACAGAAGATCACTTTTTACATAAATAAAACATAAGGAACAAAATATTTTTGTCCCTCTCATTACATAAACACCAAAACTATGAGGGAGGACCTTCAAAGTTAGATATTTCAACACTCCCTCCTAATGAGGGAGGTCCTTCCGGCACTAACTATATCTCCATCCTTGTTTCCTGAAGCAGCTCCATCTATTATTTACAGAAGATCACTTTTTACATAAATAAAACATAAGGAACAAAATATTTTTGTCCCTCTCATTACATAAACACCAAAACTATGAGGGAGGACCTTCAAAGTTAGATATTTCAACACTCCCTCCTAATGAGGGAGGTCCTTCCAGTACTAACTATATCTCCATCCTTGTTTCCTGAAGCAACTCCATCTTGCTTTGGAACATGTCTCGGATATGAATGTAGAAACCCAAATTGAAACTCTAAATCTTGAGACTACTTGAGCCTTCTGAACCTGCCCATCATCATTGTACTGGCTAAGTCTCCTACCAATGCTCTAAAAAGATCCACTCTCTTCATCAAAAGAAATAAAGATAATTGGTTGATCAGCTACAACTCCTGTCCCATCCTCAGAATCTGTCTCAGATAGCCAACGTACTGGCCCTCAATGCACAACATGTCCCCTCAATACATAGAACCTATCCCTGCAATCACTAAGAAGGATTGTGGTGTCAACTGGTTCTTCTAACTGATAAAGGAAAACATGACCAAATCTAACCGTCAATCCAAAACCATCATCCTTTAAAGATGGCACCGAGAGTTTACTAACTCCCATCCCAAGAACAAAAAAGAACTCCATGTACCTCCAAGACCTCACCAAGTTCCAGTTGGAACCTCACTGTTCCAACTGCTCAAACTGCCACCTGAGGACTATCAATATATGTCTGCACATAATGCCCTAGGCCCAACTCTTTAATTATCTAGAAAGCACCATATAGTCCAGTCATATGTCTGGTTGACCCACTGTCAACTATCCAAACATGATCAAACACTTAGCTCCCCACACTGGAGTCAATGGAAGCTAGCAAAAATTCTTGCTCAAACTTTGTTGCATATTCTTCTACTACAACAGATGTTGTTGTATCTTTCTCCACCTTCCCCTTCTTCTTAGGACAATTTGAAGCATAGTGGCCAAATTGATGGCACTGAAAGCACCTAACTTACTTAAATCTTTCTTCTTGTTGTTCTTCTTGCTCTTGACAGTAAGAGCCACATTCTCCTCAATCTCACCACCCTTGGACTGTTGCCTTTTGAGAGCCTCGTCACAAATCTCTTCTTGGATGAAATCATCCCAAAGTCTCTACCAGCTAGGTTTATGCTCTCTGGAGACCACACTTTTACAAAAGTGTTCCATGCACCTGAATAAACATTCAGGGCAGTTCTCACCATTTCTCCATTGGTTACAACTTCCCCAACTGCACCAAGTTCATCCCAAACTTGAGTGATCCTTGTGAGATATGAGACCACATTCTCATTCTCACTCATTCTGATGTCTCTCTGCTTTTCCCAAAGTACCATTTTCCTATTCTTGTTACTACTCTGGTACAATTTTGTCAAGGATGCCCACATATCAAAGGCATTTGCTTTCCCTACAATATGAGGAACAATGTGATCCTTGACAGCATCAAGAATCACTGTCTTTGGCTTTCACATTTCTCTTCTGATAGGCTGCAAATCCTGTCGCATCAGCAGTTTTATCAGGCATTGTAACTACCTTCTCAACTATATCCCATAGTTTAACTTCCTCCAACAATAAAACAATGCGTTCCTTCCATGGACTAAAGTTGGATTCTCCATCCAACTGGTCTTCAAACCTCAAGCTGGTAGCCATTAACTCCTAGACTGAAAACTTCAACACATTGTGAGACAAACTAGCTTACTGCCTAGTTCAGTAATGCTCTGATACCATGAAGAAAAAATGACAAAATTATAAAGAATCTTGTTCAAGTATATTGTCAAACACTTTAGCAACTAGGTTTTAAATTAAAAAATTTACTTGCAGACTTTAAAATTTAAAGAAACATGCCAAAATTACTCAAACTCATGATACTAAACATTCACATTGTACACAGTTAAATTTTTGGTCGACCTTGAGCAGGGTAAAACCCCAACATGGGGAAAACCCAAAGAGAAGAAATTTTTTATTAAGAAGATTCAGAAATTTCTCTACACAGAAACCTTCTCTTTCCCAAAAATCAAAAATTTCACAACTTTACACCAACAGACAGCTGCCTCGATTTTTGTGCTAATCAACAGCTGTACGGCTTGTTGTACGGGCTACCCACATATGCCAGAACCTGTTGTACGGTCTGCTCATATTTCTGCCTCGAAAATCATGTCCACGTGCCAAAAAGACGTCGTACAATACTGAGGTCTGTAATTAATGCTCAGCCTCTGCCTTGAGATTTGTGCCCGCAGTTGCCAATTATAGACTGTTGTACAGCCTTTGTCAGATTGTTGTACAGTCACTTCTGGACTGCCTTGGGATTTGGGCTGCTGAAAACTTCTTGGAAAGTGTGCCAAGTTTGTCTTGGGAACCCTTTTTCCTTCTCCAGTCTTCTCTTTCTCTCTTGGTGGTGCATTCTCTCTTTTGTCCCTTCTCATTATTTTATACTTTAATTATAGTAACTAACTTTCTAACTACCAATCTAATGGCTAGGATTAGTTTATTAGATCTAGGATTCACATTAAAGTGCACTTTTAATAATTAAATGTTATATATTACATGCATATCCTAAATGGGACTCACAACTTATAAAGTACAAAACAATTTATTTACATAAGGTCACTTTTTACATAAATAAAACATAAGGAACAAAAGATTTGTGTCCCCCTCATTACACACGCACAAAAACTATGAGGGAGGACCTTCAGAGTTAGATATTTCAACAAGCCCTTGTTGACTTGTGGCTGAAAGGAGTGTCGTAGAATGAAACAGGGTCCTATGAATTGTACCCCGAAATACGAATAGGTGTTGGTGATCTCAACCTTCTCCCATTTAAAGAAGAAATGGAGATCCAAGAAGAGCCATTGAAAATCATAACCTTGGTTTTACCCAGGCTGACGAAAGATTACAGAAAAAAGGCCAATGCATCTAGTTGTCTCTGTAACCCCTCTGCAGAAAATGCCAAAAGGACCACATCATCGGCAAAGAGTAGGATGGAGATCAAGACTTGGTGGAGAAGGCATCTGTCTCTATCCTAAATGTGCTCATGTAAAAAAGACTCCAGCTCATCAATGTAGATCCCAAATAAAGTAGGCGACAGGGGAGGTCCCTATTTGACCCCAATGGTGCTCCCAATGAAATCAGATACCTCGTGTGGTGTGAGGTGACAAACAATAACTGACTCATAATCGCATGATGGTGGTCAGAAGAGTTGACTTCCTATGCCCCACTTTAATAATGAGGTCATATGATCGAGAGAAAGAAAAGGTCCAAAAGTAACAAGGTCAGATGATCTTTTGAGGGAGGAATCCCCTTGAACAGAGACAAAAATACAATAAAAAGTACAAGAAAATAAGGTTTAAGGTGAAAAGTTCAATCTTCAAGTTTCAAATGGTAGCAGATCAAATGTCGATTTGAGGAAAAGTCTAGGTTGATCTATGGGTATATTATGTTTCAGGTGGGTTTAAGCAAGCTAGATATCAAGCAAGTGGGATTGAGAGGAGCATGCAGAGTATAGAGTCAATCAAATGAGGTAGCAAGTGACAAAAGTGCTCCATAAGGAAGCTGTCCAACTTAGTATTCAAGTTGGTTAAGTCATAAATTATTAAATAACCATGGATATTTTAGAGCTAGTAGAGCTAGTCGAGCCAAACAGAATCAAGCTTTAAGAGTGGGTTCTGAATCTTCCGATACATAATCAGAGGGAATATGCAGAAGATTGTAAGCTCTTGAAATGGCACAAGCCAAAAGTTTGTCGGCACATTTCGTAAGTGAATAGAGTAAAGATTCACTATGGTGAAATTCCATGATACAAAGATTCTATTATTATAATGTGTGTAGATCATCTGATTTTTTTGGTTATGAAACACTGTTAGCATAATATAAGTGAACAATTGTGTGTTCATTTCATGGTTGTATGAGAAGTGGGTTATTTGTAAGCTGTGGTGAAATATTTGAAAAAATGACAATCCTGTAAAAAGTGGTCATAAACAAAGCTTTAGAAACATAGCATACTTCAGAAAGCTTATTCTATATAGTGGTCATATACTGGCAAGAAAAGATGTTTTTCTCCTTTGCACGCAGAATCATGTACAAGTAGCTAATTTTAAATTTTTTTGTCACAAAACATGCATTTCTATCTAGTTCACTCAAAAAGCAAAATCAAAATTTACTCTTCATACCTGATTCCATCTCCAAGCATCCACCAGAATATTTTTATTGTTTTCTGACAAATAAAAAATAGACCTCATAAAGGATTCCACGTTGTTTACTTGTGCATGAAAAATTACAAACATGTTATTAAGGACACTAAGCAGGAATCAGCTATAAAAATTCCTACCAGAATTGACTGCATTGATTTCCCTCGATGTGGCATCAGGTGACATCAAGGGATGGATGAAAAATTGAGCAAATCTGTTTCAGAACAAAATTGTCCAGCAAATGAGATACAGAACTTCTGTTTCCAAACCATCACTGCTAATTAAAGTAATGCACAAAAGTTAAAACCCAGCTTGCCATAACCAAAACCTCACCTGTCCAGTGCTTCTTCAAAATAATCAGCGTTCACATCAAAATGAAAGTTGGTGCATTCAGAGTCAGTAAATGCGTTCGACCGTCCCCCATGCTGTAAATAATTATGTCAGAAAGAGAAATGAGCATAAAATCACCAAGAAAAATAAATTGGCTCCATTATGAAAACAAGACTGAAAAGAATTGATCTCTGAAGCTCCACACAAGTTATTTTGGAAACCAAAACTACTGTGGGATTGAACCCTTGATTTGCAATTGTTTATTTATTGCAAGACTCTCTTACATCTATCACATGCAAGCTATAACTTTGGCATCAGAGCCTTTAAGTTCAAAAGAAGATTTAAAGAAATAAAATATATTATAATGTCCATCAGGGGCTCAGTTCACTACTGAGGTTGAGAATGTGTTGAGTCATCCACCAAGGTTCCATTATCACTGTGTCCTGCCCCAACCAAATATCATATTAAAAGGACATGAGACTGTGTGCAAGTCCCAGGGAAAATTGATGGAATAAATGCCCCTCAAACCTGGCATCTAAGATGAAAGAAGTCCATGTTATGCAGTGCAGCCCCTCAGGACATGTTTCTAGAAGCACTTCCACCATTATATTGTTGTTTTTACACAGATTCATGGACAGTGTTACCACCTAAGTTGCACTTAGTTGGACTTGTAGTTGAGCCGCCAAAGATTGAACAAATCTCTTGTTCATTATCAGAGTTCAGAAGTCCATGCAAGTCATTTTTTGCCCTTTTTTCAATTTTCGCATGTTCATACCCCCTTGGGGGAGTTCTAATCGATGATGTAGCATGATGTCCTTTTGTAACAAGCTTGCCTTTCCTAGGACTTGGACATCAATCCAACTACTCTAGAGTGTTTTTTCCTTGTTAATTATATGTTGCTTTTCAGCGACTTATAATTTTCGTGTTTTTCCCTCAATCTTCCAAAGCTGGAGTAGTTGTCGTGGTGGTTAGGCCTTAGGGGGTTATTAAAGCCTAGTGTCAATATATATTACCATGCCAGTCATTATTTTTGAGTCATATGAGCATGCCCTAGATGTTATTAGTTTTCCGTAAAAACTAAAATTCCCCGTTAAAAATGGGGTATTTTAATTGTAAAAAATAGAAAAGTCATAAAAGTGGTACTAGGGGGTCAAATTTTCCATGTGGGTGCTCATTTTCTAACTCAAAGCACCCACTTTACCCATGTACCCACTTTGAGAGAAAAAATCATGATTCTTTATCACTTCATGTTATTTTCTCTCGAAAAAGTCAAAAAAGACAAATTAATGGAAAATCAAGATTCCATAAATCAAGGAAATTTTTCTAGGACATGTTCTCAGTTGGCTGCAATGGTGGCACTCTGATTGAAGAGTTAACTGAAGACCAAAGATTGGATTGATTCCCAGCCGAGAGGTGGCGCATTGGTGAAGGAAGGGCGCACTTCATGCAATGAGGGCGCATTCCTTGTTGGCATGGTGTCTCCATCTCATTGGGGGCACATCCTTTAAGCTTGAGGTGGCATCAATCTGCTCAACCACTCTCTCAAACCACTCAAGGGTGCTCCCAGTTCACTCAAGCAAACTCCTCTTCAACTCAGGCTCACTCCCTATTGAGAAATGTACCCCCCTGGCCCTTCTTTTGCTCTTTAGACAGGCACTCTCTTCTCTCTTTCTCATGGTCAGAGGACCGAAAGGTTGAAGCTTTGCTCTTGTAATTTGTCAGTATTTGTTGAAATAAAAGGCTTTGGAGGCAAAGTTGTGGTGTAGTGCATCAATGTGTGTGGATGACAATTGCTTTGTTTATGAGGTAAATTGTCTTGCTTATTTTCTTGTACTTGTGTGGTCAGCTTTGGGCCTACAAAGGGAGCTATATCCGAGTTTGTGAGGGAATTTCTAGCTTGATTATTCTCTTGTTGTCTATTTGTTGTAGACAAGATGTCCATGTATATTTTGTTTAATTGCATGCTTTCTAAGTTTCTGTTGTCGACAACACCTTTGTGTTTAACCATTTCTTTGTGCAAGGATCTCCAAGTAGATGTAGGTACCTAGCTGGAAAGAGTGGTTGATCTTGTTTGATTCTTCCATCTTTCCAAGCACTTCCAAAGAGCCTAGTCCCTCCACTCTCCACCAATGGACTCCATGGCCCAAAAGTTCCAAGCTTTCAGTTTCTTTCTATCTCTCTCTCCTTCACTTCTTTTAAAATTCTTCTTTGGATACAATCTTGCATGCTTAGCTAATTAGTCTCTTTTTTTAGAAGATCTAAAGCTGATTTGTTTAAGTATGCTTTCTAATAACTAGATCTAGATATTCAAGCCTTATCTTTAGTAGACCTACTTCATGTATAAATACTTGTGCTTATTTTCTATCTTTCAGTACTTAAGCTAGTAAATTTTTATGCTTATAATGACCTATCTAGCACATTTGATGTGAAATAGGTGACTGGATGAACAGATAAGAGGAAGTGCTGCCAAAAATTTGAAGATTTAGACAATCCGGGACCCCAGAAGCACCCAACCTTAGTTGCAATCGAATATGCAAAATGTGTAAGCCTTTGGATTCTAATTTATCAAGGACCAAAGGCATCCACCCATAAAATTGTAAAAATAATAATAAAAGCAAGTGGGCTACCCAATGCCCATACTCCATCCCCTTGGGGACCTGGGTCATTTTTGTGGGATAACTTTTTTTCGCTTGTTGCTTTCAGTTACTAATTTTACTTAGTTTCTTTTCTTAGACTAGAATAATTAATCACATCTTTGCACACATATCACTAAAGTAATTTACTTTTCTATTATTTCATTTTCGCAAAGAGTAATGGACCTTGGATTTATTCCTCAATATGCTCTGGTGACCATCCCAGGCTTGCTTGATCTGTGGTTAACCATCAGAAAGGGGATAGTAGCGGCTAGTTTAATAGGAAATCCACCCAAGTTTTATTGTCAATAGTGAGATGTTGTTTTGAACGATACCAAGGAGTCAAGGGGCTTCTCCAAACAAATTTTATGTCTCGCCCTGTTAGACACCTGGTATAGTTGCTTTGCACTCGCCGTTGAGGATAAAGCCTAAGTGGGCCAAACAAAAAATAACCCATTCTTAATCCAGTCACCCATAATAATTAAAATTGTCAAGAGGCATAGCAAAACATTCCCATTTCAACAGTAGTTATTTAACTCATTTCGATACTGATCTACTTTCATGATTATTTACTTAAGTTAAGTTATCTGTCGTGATTGGTTAATAATTCACATGTTGGTTTAATCCATATTTGCTACTCTTGCTTCAGTGTTTTGCTAAGTTGAAAGGAAACGTGGGTACGGGGACAAGTACTGGTACGGGGACGAGGACGGGGACGCCACTTTTTGAAACAGGGTACTTGGGTACGTCGGGGGTACTGTATATATATATATA